>CM064565.1:12601855-12956855 GCA_032716605.1 Paralithodes platypus | reverse complement strand
AGATGCTGGAGAGGAGGGTGGTGTGCAAACAAGGCCAAATATAGCTGGTAGAAACGACGATATGCCACGCAACGAAGAGCCCCGAGAAGCACACAGGGAGGTGGAACCACAGAGGGAAGCAGCCCTGGAGAGACCCGCAGAAGTTGATGGCAGAGGAGGACCCCTTCAATGGAAAGGACTATGGGGAGAGGAGGTAAAAATGTGGACAGAGGCAGCTTACTCAGAAATTGTAGATTGGTCTGCACACAGTTTATTCAACCCACCTAAATATGATGCCACCACCAAACTGTTGACAGAGATGAAAAAGCTCATTTATAACTATGTCTATGACAGACCTTTAGCCCCGTATGCTCTCAAGTTATTTTTCAGCATTCCACATCTCTTCTTGCAAAAAACTCACCGCAATTCTAGACAAGCGGAAAACGTGACAGCGTTAACAAATAGAGTGAAACTGTGGAATGATAACAAGATGGATGACTTACTCAGTGAAGCCAGAGCATTACAAGAGAGACAAGTCAGACGGCAACACAAAAGAGAAAACACTGAGGACAAGGCCAGGAGATTCGGCGACCAGTTGAGACAAGGTAAAGTGGCACCTGCACTACGATCGCTGACAAAGGAGGCAGCTGGTGGGCTGTTGCCTATCACAAGAGATACCATCAAGCTTCTGGAAGAGAAACATCCGCAACCTAGTATATCCGAGAGTCAGAAGCTAGAGGGGGCTTATATACCACCGAACCCTGTCATCTACGAACAAATCACAGGCGAGAAGATTTGGAAAAAGGCTCTAGGGACCCAAGGCAGTGCAGGACCCTCAGGGATGGATGCAAACAGTTGGAGAACAATCCTGAGCAGCACACTTTTCGGAGTTGCAGCGACCGACTTACGCAGGGCGCTGGCAGATCTTGCAAGAAAAATGGCCACTCAAGATTGTCAACACTTGGAGGCCTACACAGCTTGTCGTCTAATACCATTGGACAAGAATCCAGGGTGCAGACCTGTAGGGGTGGGTGAAGTGTTGAGAAGAATCATCGGAAAATGCATAATGGAGGTGGTGAAGGACGATGTGCGGTCAGCGGCTGGAAATCTCCAAGTGTGTGCTGGCCACCAAGCAGGGGGAGAGGCAGCAATTCATGCAATAAGAGAAATATATGAGCAAGAAGAATGTGAAGCCGTGCTGTTAGTGGATGCATCAAATGCCTTTAACACCATCAACAGAAAGACAGCAATTCACAACATCAAGGTAAAATGCCCCAGCTTAGCCACCTATGTAGAGAATACCTATAAACAGCCTGCAGACCTCTTCATAGTAAACAACCAAAACTCACGACGTGGAACGGCACTGAAATTAATGGAAGGAACCACACAAGGGGACCCAGTAGCAATGGCGATGTACGCATTAGGTCTCTCGGTGTTGCTATCATTAACAAGACATGAGACGACACATGTTAAGCAGGCGGCCTATGCAGATGATCTCACTGGAGCAGGGAAAGTCAATGATCTCAAGAGCTGGTGGGAGCAAGTATCACAAGTGGGACCAGAAATAGGATACTTTCCAAATGCTAGTAAGTCTATACTGATAGTAAAAGCAGAACATTACGAAAATGCCTTAGAAGCTTTCAACGGTAGTGAAGTGGTCGTAACAAAGGACGGACAGCGTCATCTAGGGGCAGTTATTGGCACAGAAGAGTTCAAGAAGCAATACATGGAAGAGAAGGTCAGAGAGTGGGTAAACGAAATAGAAATACTAGCCAAAATTGCAAAGACGGAACCACAGGCTGCATATTCGGCATTCACATATGGGGTCAAACACCGCTGAACCTACTTGATGCGTACCATTCCAAATGTGGGTCCACAACTTCAACCGCTAGAAGATGCCATCAGAGACAAACTCATCCCAGCTTGGATGAAGTCCCACACCCCAAATGCTACAGAGAGGGAGTTGCTCGCACTTCCTCCTAGGTTAGGAGGGCTTGGAATCATCAATCCGGTGAGGAGGGCGACAACGGAACACCAGAACTCAGTAAAGATAACAGAATCTCTCACTGAACGCATCGTAGCGCAAGATCCTGACGGCGAAGTGGACCAGGCGGACATCTACAACATCAGAAAGACCATCACGTCAGAGAGGCAAAACTCACAGAAAAATGACCTGGCACAATTGATGCGACAACTTTCCCCGAGACTAACAAGAAAAGTACAAATAGCACAAGAAACGGGTGCTTCAAATTGGCTGACAACACTACCAATCAAGGCAAAAGG
Source organism: Paralithodes platypus (assembly GCA_032716605.1). Classification (NCBI taxonomy): domain Eukaryota; kingdom Metazoa; phylum Arthropoda; class Malacostraca; order Decapoda; family Lithodidae; genus Paralithodes; species Paralithodes platypus. The sequence goes on along the minus strand of CM064565.1, from coordinate 12,954,593 downwards.
CTTCAATCTAAACAAACAAGAATTTAATAATGCTATTGCACTGAGGTATGATTGGCCGATTGAAGGACTGCCCGATCGATGCGTTTGTGGAATCAACAACGATGCAGACCACAGCATGATATGTAAGAAGGGAGGATTCATCAGCATCAGGCACGATAAAGTAAAAGATGTAACGGCGAACATGCTCAGGGAGGTGTGTCGAGATGTGGTGCACGAACCATCACTCATTCCCTTGGAGGGAGAGATCTTGCAGCACAGGACGGCCAACACATCCAACGAAGCACGAGTGGACGTTAGTGCAAGAAGTTTTTGGACAAGAGCACAGCGAGCATTCTTTGACGTAAGAATATTCGACCCAATGGCCCATAGCTACAGCGGGCTGTCTCTGGAGGCTGCACACAAGAGGAATGAACAAGAGAAGGTCAGGGCATATGGGGAAAGGATCTTAAATATCGAACATGGCAGTTTTACCCAACTAGTCTTCACCACATCTGGAGGGATGGGACCTAGTGCCCAGTGCTTCTATTCAAGGCTTGCAGAGATCATCGCAGAGAAGAAGAAACAGCCCAGGAGCCACGTTGTAGCCTGGATGAGGTGCCGTCTATCTTTCTCGTTGCTCAGATCAGCACTACTATGCCTGCGAGGAACAAGACTGTCTGCACCACAACCAGCGACGGTGGCAGAAGTGGACTACGAGGCAGCAGTGGCAGAGGGTCGCATAGGAAGGAGACTGGATTGAAGTTGCATGGTGTTGAATAGTAATATCTGATACTTGTAAAATAAAATGTATGAACAATATTAAATAAAAATCAATGTAATAGTAGTAATCCACGATGATGATGATGAGTGCTGACCCCGGAATAGTAAGTAGCTGAATGACTACCAAGTCGGACGCTTTGATGACTGTTCTGACCTGGTTTAGGGTCCAAAGAGGGGATGCACAGGCTGAGTGGTTTAAAAAAAAAAAAAAAAAAAAAAAAAATAGTAGTAGTAGTACTAATAGTAGCCTAGTAGTAATAGTAGTACAAAGGAGTACAAAGGAAATCAAGCAACAACATATCTAGTGACCCTTTTAGGTTGCTTGTCCTCCAAAACACTGAGGATCAAGTGTTCAAACAGTGGTTTAGAGTGGGTAAGGGAACATTGGAAAGGGAATTACTGCCCTGGAACTAATGTCTGTGGCAGGATTAGGAAGTTAGTAGGGGACAGATGGGTTAGTAACTGAGGGGGGGATAAAATAAAGTTATTCATTTACAAACGCAGTCAGTCGCGGGTTTGATGCGAGATATTTGTCTAGGCGGAGTTTAAATGAATCAACGGTGACGCAGTCTATAACGTTTCGGGGAAGCCCATTCCACAAGTTGACAACTCGATTGAAGAAGAAATTCTTAGATTCGTGTGAGTTAAAAGATTTACCAATAATTTTGCAACCGTTTCACCGCGTGTAATTAGATTGGTCGATAGTGAAGTACTTACTACAGTTCATATTGTCGATGCCTTTGATGATTTTGAACACTTGAATTAAGTCACCTCTTAATCTGCGCTGGGTTAAAGGAAATAGATTTAATTCTCTAAGACGCTCTTCGTATGGTTTGTTCTTTAGGCTAGGTATCATTTTGGTAACTCTACGTTGAACTCATTCTAGCTTGTTTATATCTTTTTGGTAATAAGGGCACCAGGATTGAACGCAGTATTCCAGAATAGGGCGGACTAAGGAATTGTAAAGGGTTAGGATAACTTCTTTGGATTTATGCTCAAATGACCTGCCTATAAAGCCAATTATTGTGTTTGCCTTCTTAACAACTTCTGAACATTGTTGATCGGTTTTAGGTTACTCGATATTGTTACTCCCAGATCGGTTTCTCTGTTTACATTCTTAAGCTGAGTGCCATTCATCGAATAGTTTGCTTTCTCATTTAGGTATCCGATATGTAGTATTTTACATTTATCCGCATTGAAACTCATTTGCCAAATTTGGGCCCAACATGACAATTTATCTAGATTGTGTTGCATATCGTCAACTTGTTCTTTTGAGAGTACGCTATTTGCAATTTTTGTATCGTCAGCAAATTTTGAGATTGTACAGGTGAGACCCTCATCTATGTCGTTGATGTAAATTAGAAAGAGAATTGTTCCTAGTACCGATCCCTGGGGTACCCCTCTACTTACATTGGTCCATTTAGATGCCTTACCGTTTATGACTACTCTTTGCTTTCTGTCGCTGAGCCAATTTTTTATCCATTTCAACACACCGTCTTGTATTCCATGCGCTTTTAGTTTTAGCAGTAAACGTTTGTGGGGAACTTTGTCAAAGGCCTTTTGAAAATCAAGGTATATAATATCTACAGCTTTACTCTCATCGTAGAGGTTGAGGATATCGTGGAAGAAGTCTAAGAGGTTTGTTAAACAGGAACGTTTTTACGAAAGCCGTGTTGAGTATCTTTAAGTATGTTATTTTCCTCTAAGTGGTTTACGAGTCTGTCTCGTATGACCGTTTCTAGTATTTTACATACAACTGAGGTTAAGCTAATTGGACGATAGTTACTGGGTAGGGATTTGCTGCCTTTTTTGAATATCGGTGTTACGTTGGCTAGCTTCCACTGATCAGGCATAGTTCCAGACTGCAAGGATTTATTGAATAGTAATGTCAGTGGCTTGGAGAGCTCATCCTTAGCTTCCTTTAGAACTCTAGGCGAGATTGTATCAGGTCCAGGCGTTTTATTTACCTTGAGTTTATCTAAACAATTCAATACTTCTCTCTCTGTAACGGTGATATTGCTTAGAACATCTGAATTATCAATCTGAATCGGCGATGGTGTAGGGATATCACGGAGGTCTTCTGTTGTAAAAACTGATGCAAAGAAGGTATTGAGGGCATTACTCATTTGTACTTCGTCTTTGGTGTATTCTCCATTTTCATCGACTAACGGTCCAACAGTTGAAGTAACTACTTTTTTCTTTCTGATATAACTATAGAATTCTTTCGGGTTTGTTTTACTTTGATTCGCTATATGTAACTCTAAGGTCTTTTTACTTTGCTTAATTAACTTTTTGGCTTTGCGTCGTAGCTCTACAAATTTCACCCGTTCTTCGTCATTTTGTGAGGATTTTAATCTATCATTAGCAAATTTTTTAGCAAGCAGGCAGTTTGAAATATCTTTATTCCACCATTTGGGCTTATTATTATGGCCTGGACGTCTTATTTTCGATGGTATGCAGTCTTGCACTGCTTTTATGTAAGTGGCTTCGAATAACTTCCCAGATGTATTTATGTCGTTATTGTGAATTAAAAAGCTCCAGTCAGTTTCTTTAAACATAGCTCTAAGTTTATGGAAGTTTGCTTTCTTGAAATTAGGGACTTTTTCGATGCTACTATTTGGTTCGTTACTAGTAGACTTTAAAGTGAAAGTTATCGTACGATGGTCGCTGTTACTGAATTCATCACCAACATTCAAATTCTCTATTAATTCTTCTTTTGTTGCAAGTACAATGTCAAGAACGTTATTACCACGGGTTGGCGTTCGAACAAATTGATAAAGCGAACTCTCTTGCAAGTTCGTATACAAGTCATGTCCGGAGTGTGAAGTAGGAGTATCGCCCCACTTGGTCACAGGTAAATTAAAGTCGCCAAAAATTACGGTATCTTGTGAGTTACTTACATCTGCAATTTGTTCGTAAATTTCTCGGTCAGTTTGCACTGATTGAGCTGGAGGTCTGTATATTAATGCAAGTATTATTTTTGTACCTTTATTATTCTTTATTAGCACAAAAGATGCGTCGACGTTCACAATTTGAGGTTTTGACAAGAGGGTAGGGTTAAGACTTTCTTTGATATAAAGTAAAATGCCACCTCCATTTCGATTTATTGGGCTTTTCTCAAACATTACATAACCGGGAAGTGAATACTCTGCTAAAAAGTCTCTATCTTCTGTATTGAGCCAAGATTCTGTTATGCCAATCACATCATAATTTTCTGTAAACACTAGCTCCTCTAAATCTGAAAATTTATTGCATATGCTACGAGCGTTTGCATAGAAAACCTTTAAATTTGTTATTTTAGAACTCACGGAACACTCTTTAATAATATTTTTGGTTCTTGTCGGATCTACATTTATGTTCATGGCTGTCCTCGGTCCTCGCTGTCTTCGGTCCTTATCGCTGGTGGTCCTCGGTTGCCTCTGTTTTTTTCTTGGCGTTGGATGATTTATGTCACTGCTGCTTCTTCTCGGATGGCGTTTTTTGATCCATGGCTGCGGACTGCTTCGTGCAGGAGACGACCCATGCGTGCTGAACCCACAGGGTTTAGATGAGTGCCATCCTTGCGGAACAGAGTAGACTGGTTGTAGAAGTTGTCCCAGAGGTTGATGAATTCAACTTCTTCCCTCAGACACAAATATTTTAGTCGGCTATTTGTGCTGAAGGCCTTGTCGTAGAATTTGTCAGGTGCGTCGATCTTGGGGAGAATGCCTGAGATGATGATATTCCTTGACTTGTTTTTGTAGTGCTGGATCATCTTGCGATATTTCTCCACCAACTCTTCGGATCTGGTGTGCATGACGTCATTTGAACCAGCATTGATGACAAAAAGGGTATTTTCATTTGCATCCTTTGTGGAATCTTCGAAGGCTTCCACAATGTCGTCCAGTCCAGCTCCTGGGATGCAAAATCTTTTTCGTTGATTTGGGACTCTGTCGCAGAACTCTTCGACCTGTCCTCGTAGGATGGAATCCCCAACGAGCCTGGTCTCCTCTGGTTCGTCTTCCATCTCTACCAATATCTCAAATCTGTTTGACATTGTGACTGGTAGATGAGACCTTTTCTGCGTTGGCCGTGCACCATTCCTCACTGGTGTAAATCCGGAAACCTGTGGTGGCGGGACTCTACGTACAGGTCGGGGAGAGGAGTGGTTAGAACGGGGGCGAGGGGTTGGTACTGTTCGTGCTAGCAGGCTTCTTGCACGAGGAGTGGGGGAGAGACTAAGGTGAACAGGGCGTCTGTCCTGGTTTGATGTCGGCTCAGGTTCGTCAGAAGCATCTGCTGCAGTGTCTACTGCAGGTGTTGGATTGTTGGCAGATGACGTTGGGGTGGTGGTGGATGCTGGAGTTGAAACAATTGGAGTTAGTGATATTCAAACGTTGAGTGTTACAAACTCTTGGAGTGATTCCAGCTTCCTGGTGAGGGCGTTGATCTTGTTGTGGGCTTCATCCAATTTTGCTGTCAAATCCTCTCGTTGCTGGCAGAGTCGGCAGACTTGTGGATCGACAGGAGCAAACATGGAAGCCCCAAACCTACCGGCGCAGTTCGTACAGGCACGAGGCATGGTGACGATCACTTTCTTCAGATCACTTCACTCACTTAAAAACACTTAACTCACTCTAAAAACACTAAACTCACTTTAAAAACACTTCACTCCCTTCAGGTCGCTTCACTTACTTAAATAGGCCTAACCGAAAACAAAAATGTTGAAATACACACAAATAGGTTATCAGCGGTGATAGCCTAACCAAAAATTAAAACAAAACTAAATTAAATTTGAATATGCAGTGATAGACGAACCGATTTTTGTTTTATGTTTATTTAAACAGAAATAGGCCACCAGGGGTTATAGCCTATCCTAACCGAAAACAAAAATTATGAAATACCGGTAAGCAGAAATAGGCCACCAGCGGTGATAGCCTAACTGAAAATTTAAAAATTGAAGTACGCAGAAATAGGCCACCAGGGATGATAGCCTAGACTAACCGAAAACAAAAATAACCGAAAACAAAAATTATGAAATACCGGTACGCAGAAATAGGCCACCAGCGGTGATAGCCTAACTGAAAATTTAAAAATTGAAGTACCGTATGCAGAAATAGGCCACCAGGGATGATAGCCTAGACTAACCGAAAACAAAAATAACCAAAAACAAAAAAGTATGAAATATGCTGAAGTAGGCTACCAAGGGTGATAACCTACCTAAAAAAGCAAAACAAATATTTATATATATATATATATATATATATATATATATATATATATATATATATATATATATAATAGAATATGGGGAGGTGTGGTGGAGTGGTCTTGCCACTGGCCTGGTAATCCAAAGGTTCCGGGTTCAAATCCCGATGTATCAATGGGAAGATATTATTGGGATGGAATTTGTGCTGCTAGTATCAGTGCATTACCACAAGCCCACCGAAACGTCAATAAATTACCCTCATTGTTCCCTGATTAAATAGCACTGTATGAATATTCCCATATTCAAAATATGCTATAGGGGTGCAATGCCTGGTGAGTTATCTGCTCAACAGGTGGCGTTGTGTGTGTGTAAGTGTGAGAGTCCGAGTGTAGGGGGTGAGACAGTGAAGCACGGGAACGAGGTGGCTTCAGAGATGGGGTCGTTTCGGGCCATGAGTGAGCACCGTGCCTCATGTGAAGGCAAGATGGCAGGTGCTCGTTGTACTCTACGTGCTTCACACGTTTCACTCCCTAGACTGGAACAAGACCTCACGGGCTTCACTGTTCATTGTAAAGCGGTGAATGTTAAGGCTCTCAGCCTATGCCCGAGAGGAAGTAAGTTGGAATATAGAAAAAAAAAAAAAAAAAAAAAAAAATGACTAAATATACAATTCACCAAATAGAGATTATATAAAAATAAAGTGTAACTGCACACAAGGGGTTAATATACTGTATCAACAGATGGTGCTGGTGTCACTGTAGGCTAGTCAAGCAGGATAATATTTAGATAAACAAAGTTATCAGTCAAAGGTTACTACAAGATTATGCAAGCAACAACTAAAATTACAGATATAATTATAGCTACAGTAGGATACTGAATACGATACCTACTAGAGTTAATAAGAAAATACAAAGCTAGGTCGATTAGAGGTGCGCGTGCCTCGTCTGCTACAAGCTAGGATAACAAATGTAAACAACAATGTTTATCAGTCAGAAAAGCAATAAAATAACATGCACGGCAACTACAGAACTATGTGGAGGTTAAACAAGCACTTAACTACTGTTCATGCAATGAATAAAGGGAATTGGGATATGAAATACTCAAATTAGGATCGAGTTTTCTCAGTGGCGATGCGGAGCTGTTGGCGGTGCTAAAGCCGGCGGGTGAAATAGTAGTAGTAGTACAAGTAGTTTCATTAATATTATGATCAAAGCTCTCACCATACATTGTTGGTATTTATTCAGTAAGTTACTGTATAATTAGTTTATATTTTAGTAGCTGTGCCAAATTATATGCTAATTATAGCATACCAAATAATACAAAGTTTAACAAATCGTGCTTTTCGCGTGTTAATATATATGTGAATTGAATATACCGTATCAATTATCAATAACGTCAGGTTTTAATGTATCGAAGGAGAGAAAGAACATTTAAAAACATTGAATATATTTCCACTTATATTAGAAGTAAATATATTCTCTCTCTAGAACGTAAACACAAATAAACACACACACACACATACATCCATTACTGCCTCCAGCCAGCCTTTTTTCCCTGTCAGCATCCTCCACCACTATAATATCATACCCTCCCTCCCATCCACTACCCATAATGACCCCCACTAATAAAATGTTAACCCTCCAACCCTTCCATTACTTCCTCTCACCCCTTTATGAGCTGGTCAGTAAGAACCACCTCTACTCTCCCATGGTACTTCTTGTTCTTGTAAGTCTTAGATAGATATGTTGGATAGGAGTTGTTTTTGTCTATGCCTAACAAACTTAAAGGAACCGATTGTTTTATTTGTTGTCATATTTTGTATTGTGTTTATTACTAATTCTTAACTGACTGTATATTGCTCAGTTTCTTATTAAGGAAGTTCGGTATATGGCTGCTCATTTCGCATATCAGTGTTCGAGAGTCACTAATTTAAGCCGTTTCTCCAACAGAAGCACCCACATTCTCGTCTCTTCAATGTACAATTTGGAGAATATTTTCCCCAGAGTGGAAACCTATTGTTTATTTGGTTTTAAATTATTACTACTTTCGTCACATGGAAAACACATGCCCTTTCAACTATTTACAGGTGTATTATTTATAGCATATCATTCTCAAAATCATACCCAGGTTCACACATAATCTCTCATCATGTATTGTCGTCTACACTTAGCGATGATAATAACCGTCTGTACATTCACCATACTTAGGTGAATAAGAACATATACTTATTTGTTACGTGTTCACAACATATATTTCACTTTTCAAACCCATTCTAAAACTATAGCACTTTTAGTTGTGTCACAAATAACTTGCCAAAGCGGTATTCCACAATAGAAACTCGTTAGTGGTATGGAGCACACATTAAGACACTTTGTTGTGTACCATTGTTGATGTTATATAATTCTAAGGCTTACTTTACATCAAGTTAATATATGTTTTTTTTTTTTACTTTAACCCGTTAATGCTTCCATCCTCTGGTAGTCTGTCAACTCTTATAATCACATGACATTCTACATATATTGATAACATCAGAGATTTAATCAGATAAAAGGAACTATCATAGTCAAATTATCTTCAAGTCCTTGAAATGACCAACTCTTTCGTTGCGGTGTCTTATATGCCCAGGCAATTATTTTCTGGTTAATTCCGCTCAATATTTGACGTCCAAGTACCATATCCGCATCCCTGAGCCAATTGCAATGAGTTCCAATGAATAGATTAGGTTGAATTCTCTCTATAACAGTCACCATCCCCACCCTAGTTCCTCACACCCCACAGGAAAATTGATTAATTCTTTGCATGTTTCGCCGCTGACTAACTGACCCCCCACTTTACAACCACGAAATATACAATAACTGGATGATATGTACAGTTATTATATCATGTTTTGTGTATTCAAGACAGTATGAGTTATTGAAATTAAGAGCCTCATATTTGTACCTGGTATATAGCTGTCAGAATTACGACCCGGCTTTCATTGATTTTCAACTTCTAAATTACCTTTTCATTGTTCACACACCCTCATTCAACCATTGCACTAAGAACAATAATATAAAAATGGAGAGCAAGCTTAGAATCACATGGAAGCATCTGGCAACAAGCAGGGCAGGTTGGTGCAACCAACTCCGCCAGTACTACCAGAACATATATGTATGTTGTTCGCAGTGTAAATTATATATTTACATAGATTGTATATTTTTGGAGGCCACTGTGAAAGGGTTAAGATCCCATATGAAATCTACGGGTCATCACTCTTTTACAGATAATGTACCAGGGATGGCTTAACGAAAGAGGAAAATATGAGAACAGAAACATTTATCATGATAGGGAGTTAAACTTAGAATGGTAGGTTTCATGTTATAATCAATAACTTATGTTATTTACTTTTGATTACTATAAAACAAATATTTAATTCTAAATTCCCAGGTTCCTAGTCTTTGTTTATCTTCCTTTTATCACACTTTCCTTTTATGTTAACACATCTGTGCTCGCTCTCTCTCTCTCTCTCTCTCTCTCTCTCTCTTTCTCTCTCTCTCTCTCTTGTAAACTATTTGTCGCAGTCTCTCAACATTTAGTTAGCCACCTACTGTATGTGTCCCACCTCCCTTAAATTACAGTTTAATAGACGCCTACACTTTATATAACCTGAACAATTATATTGTTATGACCGGGGCTACGAATAAAACAAGGGCACTTAAAGATTGGACTAGTAATAGGGCACTATGCAATAACGGTACGTACGCTAGATCCAAACCCTTGAACTTATAATATTATGCCGGCTAACAAAAACACCTATACCCTCCAAAGTTAATCTGCGATAACGGGGTATCCTTAACTGGGCATAAATGTACTCTACATCAGGCTAACCCACTCTGGTATAGCCTGATAACAAACAAAATGCAAGTTACGTTAAAATGCACAAAAGGGAAGCTATGGAAAGATCAATGAAATCACTGCAAGATTTAATACAATAAAAAGATGCTTCAATACAGTTACTCTAAACAACAATAAACTCTTCACTCCTATCTGAAAGAAAGTGAAGTCTAGTCCTACAGCATAGACCTGGAAACTTCTGAAGAAAGTCTGATGCTCATAAGATGCTCGTATCTTAAATTATATAAAGGCAGGAGGCAGGACACCATACGTGTAGACTGAATACACTAAAAGATAGGACATATAATGTTAACTGACACGGGAATACTATAGATGCGCAACGGCAGTAATGCTCGACACTAAAAGAAATGCTTCCTCATCAACGAAACAGTCTACTATGGTTGTGCAACTCAACAACAACCTAAACTAATAAATGCCGTGAATAATAATGCATGCATATCATAAAGAGCTCATATCCTAACTAGCATCTGCTAGGTGAATAAAGTCTAGCTGGGATATCAAGGTTAGGAAACTGTGGCTGAGCAAGACTGGCTCATAGCCTAGCGTTGTCCTTAAGGCAGTATGATTAAAGTTATGTTAGTGACGGGGATGCTCTCTTGGTAGATCCAGATCTCAAGTATCTGGTTCTACCCTGGCGATCCCTCTAAAGTCAAGCAAAGAGGCAGCACTTTGTGACAAGGTAGTAGGCTAATGCCCTCTTACCACACGATGCTGCACTCGCAAAAGGCACAACCAAAAAGACAACCTAGGCTACCACAGAAACCGTCGAAGTCGTGTAGGTATAAGCGAACCGTACACACATCGCTGACAACGACAACAGAAGCCTTATCCCAGTCTAGCATTAAATAACCCCGCAGAGCACTAAATCAATAATGGAGACACACACCGAGTTCTTAACCTCTACTAACTAAGAACCCTCAAAACCTATTCTAAGTACATGTAAATATCTCAGAGAGCGACGCACATAATACGATGGGCCGATATGAAATCGTGTGCAGACCCCAAAGGGAGTGTTGTGACGTTAAAAGATAAGAGGAATGAAAGAGAAGAAGTTGAGAAAGAGAGACAGTATCAGAATGGTGGAGATATGGGAGACAGTGGTAAAAAGGATGTTAGTCATGTGCGTCCCTAGCCTGCTCTAAAGAGAGTAGCTCCTCGGGACCCCCAGGATCCCACAAAGGCATGGTGGTCAGCCAATTACAAGCCGCTATGTCACACGGCAGCAGACCTCCAGAAGGCGCCAGGAACCACCAGCCAATCAAAACCGAGAGAAAGGCCACGCGGGCGGGAAACTCCTCCGGGAGGGAGGAGGGAGGAGGAAAGCAACACTCACTGCCCCCACGCTGCTCGCTCGCTCTCTCTCTCAATTTCACTACAATGCATCTTATGTTCTACTCATGATATAAAATACTTCCTATTGTCACAGACGAAAATAAAGACCATCACTGGACTGTCTGTAACAATGCAAGTACTATGAAAAAAAAGGAGTAATGTAATGAATATCGTCGCCAACTGCAAATTTTTGTGCACCACTCATTCCTACAGTTCTACAGTATCCTGGCTACACCGACACACATATCGTCATCAACCCCTTTCTTATAAGATATCGGCTGAAGTGGCGGGGTTGAATAAGACCTGTAGGATTGCTAGCCTACAGGAAAATAGGAAGGAGAGAAGAAGAAACCAACAACAGAAATGTAATTGCATACCAGCTTCCCATGCTTTAGAGGGACACGGAACAGAGGAGTGCCCCATACTACCAGGTCATTCCCGTTCTCTAAACACCAGGAAGCTAGGTCAGTCACCTATGCAAAAGAGTGGGATTAGGGCCAATAAATATCGAGCTTTCAAACCATCTCCACCTATCACCAGCCTTCATTCGACCAGCAGCCAGACTTGCAGTACAACGAGCAAATGTTTATGCAAGTTAAACATCAGAGACCGGAATGCTATCGAGATAAGTGGGGATACTAGGACCTTCATTGCAGTACCGTTCCGGAGAACTCTACATCACCCCGAGAACATAGTGAAGAACAGAGTTATCAACTGCATCACCAATAACCCCTACTTATCACAGAATCACAGGAGTTACCATTATATCCTCCCTTGACTTCGTAACCCCCACAAGAATATTAAATAAAATACTTAAAATGATTATGTACAAACTGATAACCACAATGTATTTTTGAACTAAGTATTACCTTCGCAAATTACATCACATCCATTCACTATATCCTTTTAGCATTGAGTTACTGAGTTACTACAAGTTAAAGCGAAGAAATAACTTGAACATAGTCTCACTGAAATTGAAGGAAGTAAGCACCTCTACCTAAGTAATGCTCTTAAGGCTGAAAAGCACGGAGCATATAACTGAAGTAGAAACTGCCTCCCCCTCCCCCTCGAGACTACAGCGAGCCCTGCTGTGTTCCCTCTGATGCCAGGATATTGGATTCCAGTTCGTGAGAGGCGGTTCCCCCTGAAGTCCAGACAAGCCGAATCTACGATCCACGTCGGCCAGACTTTGTCTCGAACTACTACCCTCCTAACCTACCCTAAGTGTCTCTGAGTGTCTTACATTGTGATTATTGTTGTGAAGGTAAGGTAAATATGCGAGTATTCCAGTGCTAATTTCTATGTAGATCTGTGCCCAAGATCGTTATTTATTGCATTATGTATTAATCCTTCAGAAGCCATATTAATTGTTGAATCGATCTGTGTCTAAGATCTAGTGTTAACTCATCTCTAACCTCTTGTAAATCGCACTACGCATACGTTACATCTTCGTGTTAATTAATATAATAGCCGAATACTCGCAGATTTTCCTGGTGTATCTCCATTCTATTATGTATGTAACAAGTTGAAGTTGAAGTGTATACCGTGTATTTATTCCCTATTCAAATCTAACTTTTACCTAAAACCTACGCTCAACTTCATATTTACTTAAACTCAGACTCTCATTCTTTAGAAGAATTATTATTGATTATAATCATAATTTAAATCTAATTTCTTCGAGAAACCCTATTTTACGCCTTGTCATATCGTGCGTTAACTAGTTTATTTTATGAATAACTTATTTGTTTATTCTATTATGAAATAGATAATCTCGATCCCTCTCATCTAGGAGTTCTAGTTTCATATAGATCTATTATCTAGTTATTTCACCAACTCGAATACAACGCCAATTCGTTCTGTATTCCTTATAGGAATCTGTTAACTCGTTCAGAACTCCTTCATACCTTATCAGGTATTTCCATCTAAGTGCAACTTTGTCGTGTATGCCCTATTTTACAATTTGTATTATTATATTTTCTAGTACACGCTATTTTAATTATGCGTTTCTTAACCTTCTGAAATCAAAATATCAATTGATTCAGGTTAGGTTGTATTCAACATTTAATTATTCTTCAGTTGATGTAAGTCATTAAATCTGAATTCCTTGACCCGTGAGATTATTATTACATATACAAGTTAATTAATTATATGTTCATAACATAATTTTTCTTATAATAATCTAACTACATAACTAATTGCAAAAATAATTCAGCTCCCATATCCTTTGTAAATCAAAGTATTCCTCCCATTATTAAGAATAACATCGCACTAACCGCAAATACTATTTCCCGCACCTCAGTCTAAGAGATGACCTCTTGACCTACCCGGTCATCTTTATTTACGCGCGGCATCTTTCATATTACTTGGACACATCCCGTCTCGCGCACTTGAGCGATATCTAAATCATTCTTCGTGCGGTTAACCAAATTGTTTAGTAAAGAATTCCCAAGTTCAAATCAATACTGCCTGAACTTATTAGAATACTTCACGATAGATACTCAACTCTCATAGATATTATAATCAAGGGTTTATTCTATGTACATGTGTGTCTATATATAAATTGCATATTTCCACAATAATACTATCCTTTAATTCATGTTCATTGTTATGTTATTCAGAGACCTTTGTGTGTAATAAATGTATTCAAGTATTTACTTACTATTCCTTATAATAGTTAAGTTAACTTATAACTCACGTTTCAGGTCTAGATATATTCGTGAATTTCATATCAACCGTATTATGACTAATTATGTCTGATTCTCTTACTATTCCCAAATAATAGCTAAGTGAATCTAATGATCTCACTCTATGCCATTTAATAAATAAGAGTATATAATAATATCTACGTGTGTTTATTGTGTTTATTACAACCTGATTGAGTACATAATTGTGAATAAGAACGTGTTCGATGTGTTCCTGTTGAGGATATATTGAGTCTAAAAGTCCATCGTTGGATTTGAGTAAAGACCATAGCCAAGCTAGGTTGTATTACAACCCGGCATAACATCGGCCATATTCGGAGAATCTGTGACAATGATTATAGGTATCACACTTCAAGCAACATAAGTGTGGCATGCTTAAATAAAGTGCTGCCAATTAGTTCACCCATATCTGAAAGTTGAAAAGTTCAAAGGTTATCTCGGGAATTCGTAAGAAGAATAAAGCCTGAGTCACACGAGCCGTTTTTAGAGCAATATTTACGGGCAAGTATGGTCTGGCAGCTAAAAAAATTACACTTTATCAGAATTCAGCCTCCTAACATACTCTACCTTCAATCTAGTTACCGATATCAGTGCTTAAAAGTCCCGAAATATAACGAGGAAAAACTTGCTCATGGAAAATTGACGGAACAAGTGCTCGTGTGACAGCGGCTTAACCCATCGACTGCTGGAAGACTCCTAAGATAAAAAAATTAAAACACCCTAGTGGCACTCAAATAAAACAAAATTGTGTTTAGGTAAGATAATTTCCCTCCATTACTTGCTACCACTCCTACACATGTGTCCCCCTCCCCCCCTTTTTCCCCCCTCCTCAATTATCAGGTATTTTCTCCATTATTCCGGACATTTATCGAGTATTTTCGTGGGAGGACAAGTATGAGAGGGGGAGGAGGGTGGAGGAGTGTTATTCCAACCCTCCAAGCCAGTCTGAGTCCACCCTGTGTCTCTCAGTGCCAAGCGAGACACGAGAGAGGGAGGGTGTTAGTCTGTCAATGCTCAAGGCCCGATTACGACCGCAGGGATAAAATATAAAATTTTCACCTGCCAATTGCTGTTACCCCTTGTTTTATTGCTTTCCCATGTTCATATGTTCATATTAAAAGTAAAATAGGCGCATATGGATAAGTATTAATTATATATATGGTAAATTAACTATTTTTTTTTTTTTTTTTTTTTTTTTTTTTTTTTTTTCTATATTCCAACTACTCCCTCTCGGGCATAGGCTGAGAGCCTGTACATTCCACCGCTCAACACGGTGAAGCCCGTGAGGTCTTGTTCCAGCCTGGGGAGTGAGACATGTGAAGCATCCATCATGGCTCAAAGCAGCTCCATCTCTGAAGCGGCTGGTTGCTTCGCTCAAGTGCTTCACCGTCTCACCCTCCAGACTCAGACCCTCACTCTCAGAACGCCACCTATTGAGCAGTGAACTCACTAGGCATTGTCCCCCTGTAACATATTTTGAATATGGGAATATTCATACAGTGTTATTTAATCAGGGAACAATGAGGGTATTTTTTTGGCATTTCGGTGGGCTTTGTAGTAATGCACTGATACTAGGTACAGCACAAATTCAATCCCAATAATATCTTCCCATTGACATATCGGGATTGAACCCGGGTCCATTGGATTACCAATCCAGTGGCATGACCACTCCACCACACTTTTAGTGAGGAATGATCAAAATACCTTAGCACAGGGGTGTGGTATATACTACAGGGGCTTAGTACTTGCCGGGTTAAGGTGGGTGACCTGCTTTTTGTTATTTCTCTCCTTTTCTCTCTTTCTCTGGCTTGTATCCATTCGGCCCCATTCAGCCAACTATTTTAAGACGTTTATCCCCATCTAAGTGTCGATTTCTTCCTGGCGAGCGATAGCGAGCCAGCATTATATGAAGAAATCCGGCTTCGCCGGAGACATTTTTCTATCGAAAAATGTACAAATTTAGCCTGCTGTCTAACAAAAATAAAAAATATGCTGGCTCACTACCGCTCACCAGTAAAAAATTGACACCTGGATGGGGATAAACGTCTTAAAGCAGTAGACTGAATGGGGCCAAATGGATACAAGCCAGAGAAAGATAGAAAAGGACAGAACAAAAACAGGTCACCCCCCTTAAGTGACTGAAGAACCTACAGGGTTTGGCGATAAAAAGAAAGTAAACACATAATGTAGCATGAAAAACTGTATATCTGTCTAGTTTTATTCGTGTGGCAACTTTTACTTTAGGCTGGTTCACACATAGCCGAGTCGGTGCGCGAGTCCAACACGAGTGATGAAATTTTGCTATTCGGCAATGACTCGTCGATACTCCTCAACACTCGTGTAGACTCGTGTTACACTCGTGTATACTCTTTGTTAACTCGACACACTCGTGGGTACTCGCCACGGGGTCCAAAAATGTCATACATGCATGACATTTTTGGGCCCCGTGGCGAGTACCCACGAGTGTGGCCTAAATACGTGTAGACTCGTGTACATACATGTTAACTCGTGTTTGACTCTGAATAACTCTTTCGTTATTCGTGTTAACTCATGTTGACTCGTGTAAACCCGTGTAACACTCTTTGGTGATTCGTCGCTTTTCGTCATCATTTCGACGTTGACGAATCAACACGTGTCTACACGCAACAACACGTATGTGCAACACGTATTATGCATATAAATCTATGCATAAGCATTATCTATTATTAAGTGTTCGCGTATCTTCATCCATGTATTTCCACCCTTAACAATAGAACGCCCAGCTCTTCCATATTTCACCTTCTGTCACACACACACACACACACACACACACACACACACACACACACCTACACTACCGAGGATTAACCTCCCATTGTAGTACCTGCACCCTCTTTACCTGACCTTACCAAAACAGTTTCTGTATGTATGTATGTTTGTGTGCATACGTGAGCGTTTGTGTATACGGACATGTGCACACTTACTGCATGTTCTTATGTTCCTATATATGTATGTATATGTATGTGCGCACGTACGTGTATATACGTATGTTCTGTATATGAGTAAGTAAATAAATGTGTATATGTACTGTATATCACTTACTCTCATGGTTATTTTATGATAATTTGTATTCTGCACATGCATCATTATTGTATTTATTTATTTTGTTTGTAAACTAAGCTTACCATCCTCATCTCATGTTCATCCACTAAATTGTAAAATGTGTATTTTCAGCTCATGAGGCTGCCATTCTTTAATAAACCGTTTATTATTATTATTATTATTATTATGTAACACACGTGCAACACGTATCAACAAGAGTAGAAAGCACGAATGTGTGTGCTAAAATTTGGTGCCCCCATGATGCCAGAGTTTACACGATTCAAACACGAGTAAACAAGAGTAAACACGATCCACTGAGAAAAAAACACGAGTGTAACACGAAAAAGCGAGTGTCATTTGAAATACCATTATTTCAAAAATGTAGGACGAATCAACGAGAGTTTACACAAGTTTACACGGATGTAACACGAGTCAACACGTGTTGTGTTGTCTTTCGTGTTGATCCGTATAACAATCGTGTTGATCCGTGTAACAATCGCGTTGACTCGTGTTGACTCGTGTTAGACTTGTCCATACTCTTTGTTTACGTGCCCTGGAATGTGGCCGTTATTTTTCAAATTTTTGACACTCGTCTTGGGTTCGTGTTACTCGTACAGACTCTTGCATGAGCACGTGTTAACTCGTATTGACTCGAGTTAACTCGTTTTATACTCTCCTTGACTCGGGAGCAATTGCTACTTGCGGCCGACTCGGCCTCCAGCGACGGCGATAATCGACGAGTGTGACTCGTGTTGGACTCACGCACCGACTCGGCTATGTGTGAACCAGCCTTTAGTATTCAGTTGCCAGCCAACTATGCCAATTTTGTGTTCGCGATAATAAGTCATGTCCCAGCTGTCCTTATGTTTGGCTCGTCTGTCAGATGTTAAATAGGGTGGATAAGTGTAGGAACATGTTTGTATATTTCACTCGATATGAAGAAATGGAGCTTAGATATTGCTGATACCAATTATTGATCAAAACATACTTGGTGCTGAGCCATCACTTATTAGCACGACTGTACACTTGGAGAGTCGGTGGCCACGTACTTACATATTGTAATTGCAACTCTCTTAACCTAAGAAGTGCGCATGGGGGTAATTAGAAACGTCCGCCTGTGCTGACGTATTTGAGCTGTTTCCATCACTAAAATATTAATTTTATCATAACTAGCATTAATACTTATCCATACGCGCCTATTATGGGTTGATTATAAAGGTATTAACCTGAAACAACAATAAAACGAGTGAAAACAGCGTTTGGATGGTCAAAATCGGAGATACAGGCCGCGAGTTATATAATGTATGGGTGAGGCAACCTGCTTTCCCGCCAATTTCCCCCAAGGCCACTGAGACACAGTCGATCGATACTCTCTCTCTCTCTTGCACTCACTTGCTAACACTGATGACAATGCCCTGCTTGCAACTCGCTAATGTTAGCACGAAAATATACCTCAGAATAAGGGAATAACAGGGAAAATAGGTGATAACTGAAGGAGGGGAGGAAAGTGGGGAAGGAGGGGAGGTAGAGGAGTGATATTTTGCATGGCCCAGGGGCAAACAAAAATAAATAAAAAATAAATAAAAACAAATTCGATGTTTAAAGTCGATTTTTTTTTTCTCTGACTCTTAAGGACCGCTCCACTGGTGATCTTCTTTCTTACCTTACTAACTCTTGGTCATCTTCTTTTTAGGACTTCAGGGAATCCTTTTCTATTGTGCTAGACACATTGAAAGCCTTTAAT
Source organism: Paralithodes platypus (assembly GCA_032716605.1). Classification (NCBI taxonomy): domain Eukaryota; kingdom Metazoa; phylum Arthropoda; class Malacostraca; order Decapoda; family Lithodidae; genus Paralithodes; species Paralithodes platypus. Next base: position 12,935,893 of record CM064565.1, on the reverse strand, counting down.
AGTGTCTACACAAAATCTCTAATTTCTAAATTACCCTCTTTCGGTTTCTATTTCACCATCTGTACCTTCATCTCCTTTCTGGCCATTCCATAACTGTGGTTGTGGATGGCCATTGCTCACTTCCTCAACCTATCAACTCTGGTGTTCCCCAGGGTTCTGTCCAGCCTCCAGTTCTCTTTCTAATATTCATTAAAAATCTCCTTAACTGTACCTCTAATCCTATCCACTTATATGATGATTACTTTACCTTATATTAGTCAACTAGTTTTCCATAATGACCCAGTATGCAATTACTAAAACAATTGTGTGATGACGCCATGGCACGGTTATCTTCTGATCTATCAGCTACTTACGATTGGGGCAGAGAGAATCTTGTTACGTTCAATGATTCTAAAACCCAATTTCTCCTTCTATCTACCCATTATAATCTTCCACATGACAATCCCTTACTCTTCAGTAATACACAAATCAACCCTTCATCTTTTCTCAATAATTTTAGTATTTCCTTTTCTGGTGACCTTTCTTGGAAAGATCATATTACCACACTTGCTAAAACAGCTTCCCAGAAGTTAGGTGTTCTCAACCGTCTCTGTGGATTCTTCACCGCTGCACAGCTTCTTGCTCTGTACAGGGGCACAGTGTCTTCATGTACCAAGTATTGTTCGCTTGTGTGGGGAGGTTCCACCCATACCGCACTTCTCGAAAGGGTAAAGTCAAAAGCATTTTGTCTCATCAGTTTACCTCCTCTTACTAATTCCGTACAATCTTTATCTACATGCCACAATGTTACAGTTTTGTCTCTCTTCTTCCGCTATTACGATAATCAATGTTCTTCAGGAGATTTCTCAGTGTATACCACCTCTCTTACAAAGAATAGGGGGCACACCTTTCATCTACTCAAGAGTAAACTCTGGAACTGTCTCCCTCAATCTGTCTTTCCCTCATCCTATGATTTAAAGTACTGCAAGCTCTGTGTGTATAGGCATTTTGACTCAAATGTACCTTGAATTTGGCTCTCTTTCACTCTTGCAACTTTCTGGGGGAACACTTGTTACAGGCAGCTTTGCCGTTTGTCTCCTTCATACAACGTAGAACAAAACATTAACAACAACATGCATAAGGGGATCAACTCATAGAAGAACAATTTAATGTTATAGCTAAATAATTGGATATAGAGGGAGTGAAGATGGACTGTGAAGGTTTCTTGTACAACTTTCCTCGTATATCTCCAGTCAACACCATTATCGTTGGCGGAGGCTGGACGGTGACTTAGTGTTATGGTTGGACTCATACATCACGGTGCCTCCTTCACCTGCAATCATGTTCAGTTAAGAGCAGGGATTACTTCAATATGACGCTTCCTTTTAAAACTCCTTCAGTTAGTATGTGATATTAGATAGAAGGCTACTATTAGTACCACCACCGACCGTCTCAAAGACAGACTTGGGTGACATACTGTATGTGATGGCTTGAGAAGTTCGAAGTGCTTCTTTTGGGGTATTTAACTTCTGTATCTTGCTCAAAGTTATTGTCAATTTTATCGAAATAGTATGTATGAACAATAATGATACTATAAACCTAATAATTATAACTGAGTACAACATATAAGATGCTGGAGTCCGTCGGGAGTCGTTAGAACAACTTTGGGCCATTTATTTACATTGCGGGAAGGAAGTTACAGTATATGCATAATCCTCCTTGAGCGGAAATGTCATGATGTTGACGATGTAATGTCGTAGCTTACATTGAGGTTATTGAATGAGGCATTGAGGCATTTCATCACGTTAGACTACTGTAAGTGAATCCCATTTCTAGTTGGCATGATCGTGGAAGTCTAGCTGGAGGTTTACAGATGTCAGCGTTAACTGAATATCATTGAATTACATGGCATAGGTGAAGCACATAATCGTACATCTAAAATATAACATTTAAAGTCAGTACCGTTTCCCTCGAAGTACTATTCGTGTTCTAAGCTACTCAGTTTCAGACTGGAACCATGGACATTTTTGTTATCACAATTAGTGTCAGTTCGTCAAAAAGCTCTTGATTGACCTTATCAGTACAATTTTACTCATAACACGTTATCGAGTATCAGCATCATATCTTCGTATTAATACTCTTCAAAACAAGGACAATTGACTAAATTAGAAGATTTAGTTAATTGTGATGTTCTAACTAACATTGATCTTGTAACAAAGCTTTATTGTGATTGTGTAACTTTGACAATATTATCTAAATCTTAATACATTTCGTTGTGACTGAACAGAAAGCCAACTACCCAGTCATCAGTTAAGAACAACGTGCAGGAATATTGCCAGAACTCGTAAATGTTATAGCCAACTGAGCTCTGATCATTCGCATGTGTGGCGAAACCGACTCTCTACATACATACAGTACATACATGCTATAGTGATCCATTGATATTAAGTGTAATTGTTGCATGTTCGATCTATATATTTATGTGCAAAATTGACTGGTACATTTTATCTAGGTTATGTTGACTAATATAAGTTTGTCCGTAATGTCGAGCGGTCAAAATTAATTGCACACAAAATGTTCCATACACGCCCTGCTATACAAACAGTTGTCTTAAGGGGAAGCAGACCGTTTTTCTGGACCCCCTTCTCCCTAATGTTTAGCCCCACTAGTTTTAAGAATATAAGACGTTCGGCCCATTAGTTGGGCGATTTTAACACATTTTGCCTCATTTCGTTGTCAATTTTAAGACCTTTCGTGCCATTTAGGTGTCGATTATTTCCTGGCGAGCGATAGCGAGTCTGCAATTTCAAGAGGAACTGGCCTTCGGCCGGGAAACTTTTCTACCAAAAAATTTACACATTTATCTCTAGGGGGCGTTTTTCTAAGCTTGATGGAGGTCTAGGGAGGAAACTAAAAACATATATGAATAAATGAATTAATATACCAAAAAAACGGTCTTTCTCCCCTTAATTTAATTAAGAACCATTAACCTGATCGATGCTGGACATGCCTTGGCTCTGATCTGCTGGATTATTCAAAGGGCCGCTTGGGGGCTGATATGGTCAGGATATGTAAAATGGTAAAGCTAGCTGAAGGCTTGGGTCAGGAATTAATACTATATATTCGGCGTAGATATTCCTTTGGCATGAACTGTAGTGTTGTATCATGAATATTGTTTTGGATTTAATGACTACACTATACTTAAATTAAATTGGCATGCAATCACACTGTTATACATTCAACTCTACACTTCAACTGTTTTTAACTGTGTCCTGGTTATATTTCATTCACTTATTTTTACTCCATTATTTTGTTTTGCAGTCAATGAATGTACTGTATTATGGAAAGGTTTTCCCCTACATTCATAGTTTCCGTACTAAATAGTCACACTCGTTTTCAATTTTCCAAAATACATAGTGTTAATTATGATCTGTTATTTAAGTATATACGTAGAGTATTTTCGTTTGTGTCATTTCCATCTTCCGCAATGCAATGAACGTGAATCGAATCATAACACTCAGGAGTTGTTAGAAATATTTGAGAACTGACAAGGAAAATGTATATTAGTTTATAATTACAACCCATATGAACAAGCTTGTCGACGAATTCTGACTATTTATCATATCAGTACCCTCTTGGTCACAACTAGTGTCAATTCTTAGAATTTTGTACATATATTTTGTATATTCCGGGTTGTCGTGCCAAAGAAAGGTTTCCCTAATATTCTTATTATTGTCATAAATTAGCATTGCGGCTGGAAGAATTCACTCGTACCTTAGCGAACACTAACAATTTGGTGTTTCAATGGAACCTATTATAACTAAGTGTTACTGTAATATATCTCCATTTATGTTTATTGTAGATGCCATTTCATCCTGCTGTTCTCCTTTATACTATTACCCTTTACTAAATTAACATTCCAAATACGTTGACATACCTGTACATATAGGACAAAATATTGTACCCACATAAATAATATCATGTTTACTGTAAACACTATCACATGTTCGACACTTAATGAGTTTATTATAATTGCGTAACAAGAACGAAAAAGTAGTATATAATTCCCACAGAAAGAGGAAGGGTGTGTATAGGGTGTTGAAAGAAGTATGACAGAGGTAAATAAGAGGACGGAAACATCATGTATCTCAGAAGAAGGGAAAGTAGGACCAAATTTGTAGTATACATACAATATACAGGATTTGTTACATTACACATACTGTATATACGAAGACATATCAGAAATTGAAATGGCATGACCAAATTTATGCTTATGGAGAAAGAAAATGGAATGTATGCCTCCATGCCCGAGAGGAATACCTCGGTAATGCGTTCAGCACTCTGCGAGGGTCCCCGGCCACGAAAGCCAAAATCATTCCATGGGAAATACAAAAAGTACTGGCTGAGAGCCTCCTAGTCGGCAGCGCCACAGTGCCACAAGCGTCGCCGGCTGGGAGGATTGGGTAGTCGTACGGGAGATATAGGACAGGTGACAGAGATAAGTTTCTGGTCGGAGGAGCTCAAAGGAGAGAAAAGATCGACAGTATAAGAGGAAGGGTTAGAAGTTAGAAACAAGTCAAGAATGTTGGGCCGATCTCCGAAGAGATCCGGGATACGGGTGGGTTGCTGAACCGACTACTCTAGGTAATTTTGGATAAAAAAGATATAAGCTTGTTCACCAGGTTGGTCAGCGGAATGAGAGGAGAGCCACTGGCGGTGGTGAACGTTGACATCTCTTAACCCAAAAACGACGAGGGGGGGAAGGGGGGGGGTATTGAACTAGCTCCCCATGGGCGAGCATATTGGCTCCATTCAGACCTATAATCGTCATTTTACGATAAATATCGTTATTACTTATTCATATGAGTCTATTTTACCTTCACTATGAAGATAGTAACCTGTAACAACAATAAAACAAGTGAAAATATAATTTTTCTGGTCAAAATCGCGAATATAGATGGACCATCCCATTCATGAATTATGGAGAAAATTGAGGCAACCCCTCCCTCCACGAGGCCTCAAGCCACACTGAGCCTACTCATACACACACTCGGTTATGTAACACACCCGCTAGGCACGTAAGCACATCCCCCACACAGTTTGCTAATGTTAGCACAAAAATATACCAACGAATTAGGGAATAACAGGGAAAATAGGTGATAATTGAAGGGGGAGGGGAATGGGAGGAAGGAGGGGATGTGGAGGAGTGATATGAGGTATAGGGGAAAAAAATACAATAAAGTTTAGTGCTACTGGGGCTGTTTAAATGTTTTTTTTAGGCCTCCCTCTTAAGAGCTTTGCCGCCGTCGCCCAGTAAAACCTCTTATGAGCTTTGCAGCCATTTACGGGTTAAGATGGAGATTTCTGCGAAAGGAGATATGGGTGGGATTTGTTCCACTTTAGAGTTAAGATAGTCAAATCATTTGGGACAGTCAGTAGAGTTAGAGGAAAGATATACAGCACAGAAATATTTAGTATGAGAATGACAGGATACTTTAACACCTTACGAGCGGCCTATGCGGTTTATTTATGTGTACCGCACAGCGGGGTGTTTTTAGCCAAAAATAGGGCTGTTTACGTGATCATTTTCATGCCTAAATAAGACCCAGAACGTAAAACAAGTACCTATCCCTGAAAGGGCATAAACAGAGCTTTCGAATGACACCATAACGATCCTTGTATGATGGATAGTTTTCTTGCAATAACTGTGCAACGCGAGTGCAAAAAGCAGGTAATTCGGTACTTTCGGTACATAATTGAGTATGTAGCGAGTGAGAGAGGGAGGAGGGAGCTGAGATTTGTGTCAGTAGGTTCGCCGCGGTGGTCTGGAGCAGTCATACGCTCGCTAGTCTCCTGCCACCACTTGTCTCTCTCTCAGCCACATTACGTGCTGAAATTGCCACTCGAGTTATGTCGAGCGCCGCCACATAGTCCAGCTTAATTTAACTCGACTTATGTTGCTCGCCGCTAATTAAGGGTTAAGCCATAAAGTTGAGAATCCAGAGGAGTCGAAATCGGGAACACAAGAGCAAGTGAGTTTGTTGTGCACATACAGTATGTAAAACATCCGCCTTTGGTTTTGAAAGTAGAAGGATACAGAGAAGGGGCTGCTGGAAGATGCTTCAGACACCTGATTTTCAGTGAGGAAAAGAAGGTCAGATTTGTTGGAGGAGAGGTGGTGTTCGACACAGGGAAAGTTAGAGGAAAGACTGTGAATGTTACTGAAGTAAATAGTAAGAGTGACAGGCCGTGGTCCAGAGCATTTTGAAGGGTCAGCTTGTGAAAGGCAGTTAATGATGGGGGCGTTTGTGATTCCCATCCCCCTGGGGACTCCGAGGCAGTGCAAGTTGTCATCATTGTATTTTTTGTTTTCTTCTGTTTTGTATTGGAAAGAAGTATAATGTGCTTGTTTAGTGTAATGAAATTGATTGGAGGAAGAGGGGTTTGTGAAAGCTAGCTGGATTATTATCTGTGTAAGTGAGACACAAACAGAAACAATAAGGGGAGTCCAAGACAAGTTAAATAGCGGTTCCAGCAACTCCTTATCACATGCCTATGAGGTCTCCCCTGGTTATAGCCCTGCTCGATTAGTGTCTACTATCTCACCCACTTTGAGGGAATTAGTAAGAGGAGGATGAAACAATTTTTGTTTGACTTATTTGTCTTAAAGATGCTGATTTGAAATTGTGGAGCAAATTCCGTAAACAGGTTAAGTAAATGTATTTTCTAATGGCTTTGAATTTTAATTATGCAGGCTGGATACGTGATAATGATATACTTATAGTGAAGGCTTCCCGGCGCTGGCAGATAAAATAACTAATTGCAAGTGTCTGTGTGACTGAAGCAATTGACAATTATAATGGTGTCATTATATAGAATTAAGTGTTTGGAGCACTGCATCAAACTAATGCGATTTTACTGAAATGATAAATTAACAATAACGACATTACTTCTCAAGGGCAATATTCCACATGTAGCCGTAACGACAAATTCCTATGTTGTTGTTCCCAAACCTGTGATCAAACGAGATAACCCATGAAGCCAGAAGGTCATCGTTGTATTACTATCCAAGCAATGTGAAATAATACTATACGTTTGTATATCAGAACAATAAGGCATTGGGAATAGGATCAATATATTGGTTCACTATGACATGAATGCAATTCCTATGTTCTTGAATTAACTTAAAAAATATGTATACTAAATTTACAAGATAAATCTCACTCTAAATAGTGAATGAAAGAATGAAGACAACTAAGCATTCCTGTGTGTGTATATACCTGTAGTTCCAACCCTCTGACAACAATAACAAGTGAGGCGTTGAGAGTGGCTCAAACAGGAGTTCCCGGAAGCCTGTCATCAACACAACTCTCCAAAATGCCTGGACACACGGAGTTTGAAGACATTTAAGTCATAGGAAGAGGGAAAGACTGCTTCTGGTAGAGAGTTCCAGAGCTCAGCTGTTGAATAGAAGAAAGACAGAATAAAGTTTCACTCTTGGATTGGAGAGTTGCACAGAGTAGGGGAGGGATTGTATTGCATGACGGGTACTACGTACTCTACGTAGAGGAGGTGGTATACACTGGCAAAGCTCATAGGAAAACTGATTATTGTAATAGTGGTAGAATAGTGAGAGAGATGCAACATTGCGGCGAAGAGAGAGAGACTGCAGATAATTGGTGAGTGGATGTGAGTTAAAGAGACGGAAGGCTTTCTTTTCTACATTGTCTAGAAGTGCTGTGTGAGATGATCCTCCCCACACGTGTGAACAATACTCAATACATACAGTAGACGCACTGTGCCCCTGTACATAGCAAGAAGCTGTATAGGGGAAAAGAACCCCTGGAGGCGATTGAGCACACCTAGCTTCTGAATAGCTGTATTAGCACGAGTGGTAATATGATCTTTCCAAGAGAGACCAGAAGAAAAAGAGACATCGAGAATATTAAGAGAACATCAATGGTTAATTTATATGTTGTTGAAGAGTAAGCCATAGTTTTCTGGAAGAGGGCGACGAATAGACAGACGGAGAAATTGAGTTTTGGAAGCATTGAAAGTAACAAGGTTTTCTCTGCCCCAATTAGAGATAATAGAGAGATCAGAAGATAGGTGCTTTATGGCCTCCTTACATGAGTTTTGGAGTCCCTGCTGTGAGTGATGTTGTGGAATGCTAGGTGAATAGTGTAGTGTAGAGTCGTCAGCATATGAGTGAATGGGGCTGGAGGTGCAGTTGAGAAGGTCGTTAATGAATAATAGGAACATAATTGGAGATAGGACAGGAACACCAGCGTTGATAGGCTCAGAGAGTGAACGGTGGCCATCCACAACAGCAGCTATGGAACGGCTGGAAAGGAAATTAGAGACAAAGGCACAGATGAAGGGATAGAAACCGAACGACGGTAGTTTGGAAATGAGAGATTTGTGCCAGACTCTATTGATGGCCTTCGATATGTCTAGTGCAACAGAAAAAGTCTCGCCGAAGTCCTGAATGGAGGATGACCAGGAGTTAGTAAGATAAGAAAGATCACCAGTAGAGCGGCCCTCAAGGAAGCCATACAGGCGGTCTGAGAGTAGGTTATGGGAAGATAAATGTTTAAGAAATTTTGAGGTAAGAATAGTTTCAAAAACTTTAGATATGCAAGACATGAGAGCAATTGGTCAATAGTTGGAGGGTTGAAAGTGGTCACCCTTCTTTGGAACAGGTTGAATGAGAGTGAACAAGGGAACAAGAAGGGAAGACGTTAGAGGAGAGACAGAGACAGAAGAGTTTGTCTAGGCAGGGAGTTAGCACTGAAGCACAAGTTTTTAGTACAACAGGAGGAACACCGTCCGGTCCGTACGCCTTCTTGGTATTAAGCCCGGAGAGGGTTGAAATTCCATCCTTGGAAGAGATTATATTGTTAGCCATAAGTAGGAGAAAGGGAGGAATAACACCGGAATCATCCAAAGTGGAGTTTTTAGCGAAGTGTTAGCGAAGAGTTCAGCTTTGTCAGAGGAAGAAGTGACGGTAGTGCCGTCAGGAGTGAAAAAGAGGAGGGAATGACAAAGAAAAATTGTTGAGGAGTTTCTTGGCTAGATGTCAGAAGGCATGGGAAGAGCTAGAGTTGGATAGTTCTGTTTTTTTTTTTTTTTTTTTTGTCTATGTGGATGAGGGAGACAACAAGCAAAACTGCCTGTGACGAGTGCATCCCCTAGTTAAAATAGTGACAGGGCCAAAATCAAGGAACGTTCGAGCCAAAATGTCTGGACACACAGAATTTGAAACAATTTAAGTAATAGGATGAGAGAAAGATGGATTCAGGGAGAGAGTTCCAGAGCTCAGCTGTTGAATAGAAGAATGATTGGGAGTAACATTTCACTCTTGAGTTGGAGAGTTGTACAGAGTAGGGGTGGGATTTTGTTGCAAGACGGGTACTACGAACCCTACGTAGAGGAGGTGGTATGCATTGAGCGAGCTCTGAGGAACACTGATAATTGTAGTAACGATAGAGTAGCGAGAGAGATTGCAGAGTCGGTGAGTGGACGGGAATTAATGATACAAAAGGTTTTCCTTTCTATTTTGTCTAGAAGTGCTGTGTGAGAGGATCTTCCTCACACATGTGAACAATATTCAATACAAGGACGCACTGTGCCCCTGTACAGAGCAAGAAGCTGAGCAGGAGTAAAGAACTCCTTGAGGCGGTTGAGCACACCTACCTTCTGGGAGGTCGCCTTAGCAAGACTGGTAATATGGTCCTTCCAATGGGAAATTAAAGAAGTACTGCCGTAACGCCTCCCAGTCGGCAGCGCCAAAGTCCCACAAGCGCCGTCAGGTGGGAGGATCGGCTGGCCGTACTGGAGAGATAGGACAGGTGACAGAGATAAGTTTATGGTCGGAGGAGCCCAAATGAGAGAAAAGATTTAAAGTAAAAACAGAAGGTTTAGAGGTTAGAAATAAGTCAAGAATGTTGGGCCGATCTCCGAGGCGATCCAGGATACGGGTGGGTTCCTGGGCTAACTGCTCTAGGTAATTTAGGATAGAAAAGATGTAGGCTTGTTCACCAAGTTGGTCAGTGGAAAAGGAGGAGAGCCATTGACTGTGGTGAACGTTGAAATCTCCCAGGATAGAGATTTCTGTGAAAGGAGAGATGGATAGAATGTTTTCCACTTTAGAAGTTAGATAATCAATGAATTTTGGATAGTCAGTAGAATTAGGGGAGACATAAACAGCGCAGACATATTTAGTTTGAGAGTGACAATAAAGTTTTAGCCAGAGAGTTGAGAATTCAGAAGAATCAAAGTTGGAGCACTAGAGAAAGCAAGATTGTTGTGTATATAGAGGCAACATCCATCTTTGGCTTGGAACTGTGGATAGATATAGTAGGAGGATACAGGGAAGGGTTTGCTGTCAGTATTCACAGACAACTGTGTTTCGATGAGAAAGAGAAGATTTAGGTTGGCAGAGGAGAGGTGGTGTTCCACAGAGTGGAAGTTAGAGGAAACGCCATGAATATTGCAGAAGTTAATAGTAAGAGTAGAAGGTAGTGGTCCAGACCATATTGTCGATTCGTTGCCAGGGGTTGGACCAATGGAGGCATTTCTGATCCCCTATGACCTATAAGAAGAATAGGAGCATTCCCCGAATATTAGTATGTGTGAGCAGCTTGAATAATACATAATAAAAAAAGAGCATGACATATCAATACAAAAGAATCCCACGGCAGCATTATCCATTAGGTATCACTTATGGACTGGTGAATGGTACAATTAATATTACTATTCCAGGAAGACTCGGGTAGCACAATTTGAAGAAATTATATTTTGTTAGTAAAACAAAGAACACACTTTAACACATTACTACAACCTTCATATTATTATGAGATTTATTATAGCTGTATCTCTCATTTACTATTCAAATACGTTTCTTTGTTTCCTCCATCCCGACATTGTTAACATGATACAAACTAACAAAGAACGGATGGTTAATTTATGATTGAATGTGAGGTGATTTAATCCCACAGCAATGTAAAATGCGGACTTACCTTGTAAAGAGTTCACAATACTAAAGACTCATTTACGTAACTATTTTAATGAAGCTGAGGATATATAAATTATGATTTATATAAAGATATTCGGAAAACATTCAATACTATGCTATGTCTTGATGGCGTAATGCATAGTGCGCGGAATTTCGATGTGAGTATCCTAGGTTCGAGTCCTCGGAGTGCCACATTTATTTGTTGATTTTATTAATTGAGTTTATATGTGAAGTTGGTTGGTGTAGAAAACATAATAAACAATGTTCAGGCAGAATCACAATTGTCAAACATTAAAAGTAGAAACGTACGAACTATGTGATCAAATAGTTTTTCTTTCATCATATATTTATCATAATTTATCTATGTTTGTTCGTTGTGTTATGTTGTGTTTTGTGTTTTCCCAGTGCTTCCTCTGTCTTGAGTCGGCCACCCCCAAGAAAAAAAAAAAACATATTAAAATAATATACAATAGAAAATACAAATATAAATGGGAAAAGTGGGGATTGGGCCTGAGCATATATATAGATAGATAGATAGATAGATAGAATATATATCAGGAAAGGGTAGGTAGACTTTCCTCCATCCAAGTTTGTCTATGTTTTGTTTTTGTAGCTCAAATCCAGACTATTCAAATAACTTAAGGGGCCGGTTTTCTGGACCACTTTCTGCCTCATGTTTAGCCCCATTAGTTTTCAGATGTTAAGATGTTTGCCCCATTAGTTAGTCGATTTTAAGATTTTTTGCCCCATATATACGTCAATATTTACACCTTTCGTGCTATTTAGGTGTCTATTTTTTCCCTGGTGAACGATAGTGAGCCTGCAATGTTTGAAGAACCGGCCTTCGGCCGGGAGATTTTTCTACCGAAAAATGTAGAAATTAATCTAGAAGGGGGATCTAATGGATGTTTTTTTTAATTTGATGGAGGTCTAGGGAGGAAACTAGAAAAAATAATGAATACATACAAAAATCGCCCAAAAAGTGAACCATCTCCCCTTAACAAACATCAGAATGCTCTCTCACGTCCAAACCATGATAGCATAGTATTTAGGTAGCACACACATGAACATTTCTCCTACCACTCCTCAACTTGCCATTTTTTCATATAATTATAACCAACAAGTGAACCGAATTTCCCAGTTTTATATTTACTCAACAAGTAAGCTTTGGAACTCTCTCCCTCAATCTGTCTTTCCCTCTTCCTATGATATAAACTGTTTCAAAGTCCATGTGTCCACACAATTTGACTCTAACATACCTTGATTTTGGCTCTCTATCACGCTATCAACTTTGGGGCAGACACTTGTAACAGGCTGCTTTGCCGTGTGTCTCTTTCCTACACATAAAAAGAGAAAGGACAACAATCGCCTCTACATAACTTATAATATGCCTTCCCAAGATCCTCTAGCCTACCGTCACTTCTTCCTCTATCAAAGCTGCACTCTTTGTTCAAATGTTCACTACCTTGCATGATACCAGTGATATTCTTCCCATACTTTCTGCTCTTCCTAGGTGTACGGACCAATTGGTGTTCCTCCTTTCGTACTAACACAATATTCTTCCATCTCTATCTTTCCTCTAATATCTTCCCTTTTTACTGGAAATTAGCTTTCATTTGGACTATCGTCCAATTATTCTCATTATCTTGTATCTCTAGAGTTTGTTTGAATCCATACTTAACTGCAAATGCTAAATACTTTATCGTCCCATTTTCTTGTTTCAGACCACCTGAAGGATTTCCTTAAGGGGAGGCAGACCGTTTGTTTGGTCTATTAATTCATTTATTCATATATATTTTTTTTAGTTTCCTCCCTACACCTCCATCAAGCTTAGAAAAACACCCCCTAGACCCCCCTTCAAGATAAATGTGTACATTTTTCGGTAGAAAAATTTCCCGGCCGAAGGCCGGTTCCTCTTAAAATTGCAGGCACGCTATCGCTCGTCAGGAAATAATCGACACCTAAATGGCACGAAAGGTCTTAAAATTGACAACGAAATGGGGCGAAAGGTGTTAAAATCGCCAAAGAAATGGGCCGAACGTCTTTTAATCTCAACACTAGTGGGGCTAAACATTAGGGAGAAGGGGGTCCAGAAAAACGATCTTCCTCCCCTTAAAGGCTGCTCTCCCTTCTCATTTTACTAACTCTTGGTCCTCCTCCTTTAGGGACTTTGGTGATTATTTTGCTATTGCGTCAGACATATATAAAACCTTTGATAGAGTGTGGCCCTTATCGCTTGTTTCTAAATTACCATCCTTCGGTTTATATTCCATTGTCTGTGCCTTTATCTCCGTTTTCCTTTACAATGGTTCCATAGCTACAATTGACCACTTGCGAGTTTCGTTCTTTTAAGGAAGTTGGAGCTGTAGATATTTAGCAGAATTCCCAGCTGAAATATGGTTGCAGTACACTTATAAAATCATACAAGCAAATTCAACATACATTTTATCAATTAGAAAGATATATTATTATTGCATTTCTGTTTAATATCGATGTCTACGGCTCCAACTTCCTTATAGACTGAAACTCGCAAGTGGAAAATTGTGGATGGCCATGGCTCACCTCCTAAGCCTATCAACTCCGGTGTTCCTCAGGATTCCGTCCAATCTCCAGTTTTATTTATAATATTCATTAATTATATATTCTACTGTACCACTGGTCCTACTTTAGATTATTAGTTTTCCACAGCGACATTTTATGCAGCCACTTCAAAACTCAGGTGATGAGGCCATAATCACATCTGTCACTGAAGTAACAACTATTTCGAAAACCCAATGTGTCCATCTATCTACCCATCACAATCTTCCAAAGTACTACCCCTTACTTTTCAACAACACTCAAATAAATCCTTCATCCTCTCTCAACATTGGTTTTCTTCAGATATATCTTAGAAAGACCATTGTACCAATCTTACTAAAATAGCTTCTCAGAAGTTAGGCGTGCTAAGCTGTGGGTGCTTTACTTTAGCACAGCTTCTTGCTCTGTAAAGGGATACTATGCATCCACGTATTGGATACTATTCGCATGTGAGAACAAGTTTACCCCATATTGTACTTCTTGAAAGGGTAGACTCAAAATAATTTTGTCTCACCAACTCCCCTCCTCTCACTAATTCTCTCCAGTATCTCTTTATACGCTGCAATGTTACAACTCCATCTCTCTCTTTATACGCTGCAATGTTACAACTCCATCTCTCTCTTTATACGCTGCAATGTTACAACTTCATCTCTCTCTTTATACGCTGCAATGTTACAACTTCATCTCTCTCTTTATACGCTGCAATGTTACAACTTCATCTCTCTCTTTATACGCTGCAATGTTACAACTCCATCTCTCTCTTTATACGCTGCAATGTTACAACTCCATCTCTCTCTTTATACGCTGCAATGTTACAACTTCATCTCTCTCTTTATACGCTGCAATGTTACAACTTCATCTCTCTCTTTATACGCTGCAATGTTACAACTTCATCTCTCTCTTTATACGCTGCAATGTTACAACTTCATCTCTCTCTTTATACGCTGCAATGTTACAACTCCATCTCTCTCTTTATACGCTGCAATGTTACAACTCCATCTCTCTCTTTATACGCTGCAATGTTACAACTCCATCTCTCTCTTTATACGCTGCAATGTTACAACTCCATCTCTCTCTTTATACGCTGCAATGTTACAACTCCATCTCTCTCTTTATACGCTGCAATGTTACAACTCCATCTCTCTCTTTATACGCTGCAATGTTACAACTCCATCTCTCTCTTTATACGCTGCAATGTTACAACTTCATCTCTCTCTTTATACGCTGCAATGTTACAACTTCATCTCTCTCTTTATACGCTGCAATGTTACAACTCCATCTCTCTCTTTCTTTATACGCTGCAATGTTACAACTCCATCTCTCTCTTTCTTTATACGCTGCAATGTTACAACTCCATCTCTCTCTTTATACGCTGCAATGTTACAACTTCATCTCTCTCTTTCTTCTACTGCTATTTCAGTAATCAGTGTTCTTCTGAATTTTTTCAGTGCAACCACCTCTCTTACGGAGTGTAAGTGGCACCAACCTTTCAACACATCCCCACCTCTATTATCACATTCTGTCTTCCCCTCAAAATTGAAACAAAAACAAAAATAGAAAATAAAAATGTTCTTCAAGTGTGTTTTTCTATCATTAGTGTAAATACTAACATCTGATCGTCACACTCTCTTCCACATTTTGTTCACATTGCTGTTCTGAACTGCATTCAGATATATGTCCGTGACTCTAATGCTATATGATTATCAAACTCTTGGTATTAGACTCTATCCAAGTTAATGCGATATAAACAAATTATATAAACAACGTTGTTATCATGAGAATCATCTACTGTATCTTGCTCTCTTTACTTGACGCACA
This sequence comes from Paralithodes platypus, assembly GCA_032716605.1. NCBI lineage: Eukaryota > Metazoa > Arthropoda > Malacostraca > Decapoda > Lithodidae > Paralithodes > Paralithodes platypus. The sequence goes on along the minus strand of CM064565.1, from coordinate 12,920,502 downwards.
CACACACTTTCTCTCTCTCTCTCTCTCTGTTTAATAGGAAACACAGCAATACACCGCGCTGGTCCGGCTCGTTTCTCGATGTAAGTTTCAATGGCGTGAGGGTCAAATATATATACCTGGCCACACCATTACCAATATACATTCATCTGACCTGCCATCCCCGTTGTCACCCTCATGAATTGTGGAATTTTATGTTGGTGTTTTCAGGCACCATCGTATACATCGGGATTATATTGTTGTATGTTATTGCTTTGTTGTTGTAGGTTATATTACATCGTAGTGTGTGTTATTATTTACAACAACATTTTGCTAATACTGGAAGTGTAGGTTTGTTATCTGTGTTCTCATATAAAACTGGTAGGCTATTAATCAAGTGCTTAAGTGGATTCCCTGTGAGAAATTCCTCTTAATTTATAGCCAACTTAACACACGATCTCTGCGCAATGTTAGATTAATGACAAGCAGCTAACAAAATATTTGCAAGTGCCGAGTTTAGTATCTCCAATAATAACATTGGCTTACAAGTTATTACATAATCATACAGAATCATGTATGTATGCATGTATGTATGTATTTACTCAGGCACATACCCCATAGCTGGGGGTGGCCGACTCGGGACAGAGCTCGAACAGAAACAACCAAATCAAATATAAATTTATATTCACACACATATACACTAGGTCGCCCAGGAGAAGACTCAAATTCCCCTGCCAAAGGTTCCAAGGTCCCAGATATCTCGGAGAGGCGCGGTTTCAGCAGGCAGACACGCAGAGGAGCGCACCATAATGGCCGCCCACATCACTTCCAGGCATGACCTTTTATATATACACCGGTTCCCGGGCCGGGCGCCTGACGGACTATTATCTAGTCCAACAGGCACCTAACCCCCCCTCCCTATGACTGCATTGTCACTCATCTATTCCTAATCTTTCTCCATTCATTCCTATTCATCACCACTTCTCCTGTCTGTTCTTCAGTCATCTCTCTATCTTCCAACGTTTTTTTCATACCATCCTCCATTCGGGACTTCGGTGAGACCTTTTCTTCCACATATCGAAGGCCTTCGATAGAGTCTGGCACAAATCTTCAATTTCTAAACTACCCTCCTTCGGTTCCTTTCCCTCCATCTGTACCATTGTCTCTAATATCCTTTCCGACCATTCCATAGCTGTGGTTGTGGACGGCCATTGCTCACTTCCTCATCCTATCAACTCCGGTGTTCCTCAGGGCTCTTCCTATCTCCCATTCTCTTTCTAATTTACGTAAATGATCTTCTCGACTGTACCACCAGCCCCATCCATTCATACGCCAGATGACTCTACCTTACACTACTTAATTATATTTCCAGAACGCCCCAGCCAGCAATCCCTCAAAAAAAAACTAATGAAGCCATACAACACTTATCTTCTGATGTAACTATTTCCAATTGAGGCAGGAAAAACCTTTAATGCTTCTAAAACCCAATTTCTCCATCTTGCTACCCATCGGGACTATCCCTTATACTGTACTTCAACAAAACAAAAATCAATCCTTCATCTTCTCTCAATGTCTCTTTTTCTTCTGCTCTCTCTTGGAAGGACCATATTACCAGTCTTGCTAAGGCAGCCTCCCAGAAGCTGGGTGTGCTCAACCACCTCAAGGGGTATCTTTACCCCTGCACAGCTTCTTGCTCTGTACAGGGGCACAGTGCGTCCTTGTAGTGAGTATTGTTCACATGTGAGGGGAGGATCCTTACACACTGCCCTTTTAGACAAAGTAGAAAGGAAAGCCATTTGTATCATTAACTCCTGTCCACTCACCAACTCACTGTAACCTCTCTCTCTCTCTTCGCCGCAATTTTCCATCTCTCTCGCTATTCTATCGCTACTACAATAATCAGTGTTTCTCAGAGCTCTCCCAGTGTATACCACCTCCTCTACGTAGGGTACGTAGTACCCGTCTTGCAACACAATCCCATCCCTACTCTGTACAACTCTCCAACTCAAGAGTGAAATGATACTCCCAATCCTTCTTCTATTCAACAGCTTAGCTCTGGAGCTCTCTCCCAGAATCAATCTTACCCTATTCCTATGACTTAAATTGCTTCAAACTCTGTGTGTTCAGGCATTTTGGCTCGAACGTCCCTTGATTTTGGCCCTGTCAATCTTTCAACTCTGGGGGAGGCACTTGCTACAGGCAGTTCTGCCTTTTGTCTCCCTCACATACAAAAAAAAAAAAAAAAATCATCGTTATGGCCTGAAACTGTTAGTGATATGTGACTGTCGCACCGGCTACATCCAGGACATCATTCTCTACATGGGCAAAAAATCAGAACTGATGGATTCGAGGACATACAGAATTTCTAGGCCCATCGTTATCACCATGATGGAGGAATATCTCGATAAGGGCCGCATACTGTACCACGACAACTGGTACTCCATCAGAAGGAATCACTCATTCATGCCCGAGCTACCAACCTGACGGGAAAAGGGATCGATCATCTACCAGCAGGCAAACAATGTCCTTATGTTGTCCTGGATGGAGGACCATGATGTCAACGTCCTCACAACTGTACACCCGTCCCATCTTCCAAGACAACAGACGTCGTGATAGAGCAACAGGTGAACAAATCAAGAAACCTTTGGCCATCTATCTATCTATCTATTGCCGGACGCCTTACTCCCCTTACGAGGGTGGCCATACACAGAATGCCCCCAAGCGGACCTATTCCCTGTGAGAGGGACAACCCGAGCCAGTTTAGTGGAGAAAAATTATTTCGAAGGACTTACAGGATTGACCACTCAATTTAGGATCCGTCCGACTCCGAGGCCCTTTGTGCATCTTATTAGCACTATTTTTCTACAGTGGTGATCGGCTAATCCAACCACTAACCTGCCTTACCCTTAGGTAAGCAGTACGGATTTGTATCAGGTTTACTCCCTTAGACATGTTGCCAACCAAGGCTGATGAGTCCCATCCACCCGGATTTGTATAAGGTTGTCTCCCCTAGATGAGTTGCCGACCAAGGCTAACGAGTCCCATCCACCCTTTCACTATCCACCCATCCACCTGTGACTATAATATCAATGTGCGTCTGGTGGACAAATCTGATGCTGTCATCTCGTCAGTCGAGTATGCGAGAAAGACGATGAGGTGGTACAAAAAACCATTCTTCCTTCTCCTCGATATCACTCTATACAATTGCCACATCCTCCACTCAACAATCACCGGCAAACAAGAAACAATGAAGAACTTCTGCATCGAGTTGTCAAGGGAGCTGTTGGCCAAGAATATGACTGGCACCCGCACCCAGCAACGCCCCGCACATTGAGAACCAGCAACAGAAGGGGTTGCCAGACTGACAGAATGCCACTTCCCTGTGGCATATGTATGTGATAGTGACACTCAAATATACGTAAAACAGTGACGGACACCAATACTTGTAAATGTATCAAAAATACAATGTGTAATATTATATATCAGGTCAAAAATGTCTAAAACAATGTGTAAAGCTCATAGTCTAACTATAACACATACAATAAAGTATAAAAACAATAAACAGAGTGTGTGAAAGAGGCAGAGAGCGAAAGGGAAAGTGACAGCCAAGGGAGGGGGGAGAGTGGAGGGAGTCAGTGTCAGTCAGCTGGGCGTGTGTATATGCCTGCGTTATGTTATGGTCCAGAGTAAAAATGGCTGCCCGTCACCATGATAACCAGGACGCGCGCGAGGCTTGCCACTCGTCAACACTTATAAACACTTGACTTAATGCACTTATCACACTGTAGCATCACTTACAATGACATTCTGTGATACGTATTGCCATTTGATGAACTATGGAGGCACACATGATGCTCGGGTGGTGTAAATAAAGTCACTCAAAAACTGGAGGCAACATACAGCAGCAAAGCTGCCTCACCTGGCTATCGTCTGCAGGCGCGGGAGATATGAAGAGGCGCACGGCACCCAGTGATGGTGGTATTTATGAAACTTCCAACAAACTTATGGAATATGGTGGAGTGAACAATTACAAAGGGAGCCTGATAGAGTGATATAAAATAGAGTCACTATTATAAGATGAGGGTAGTGGCCAGCAGCAGACAAAGGATGAGCGTAGATATATGTAGTGAAGGGTGATAAGAAAGAAAGGCATAGGTAATGTTGAGAGATAAGAATCCAGTTAAGCAAAAAGAAGAAAAGACGTACGTAGAAGAGTTAGCAAATGCATTATGATAAAGTTGACAGGGAAGAGAAAGTACGATACAGCCCACTGAAGGCATTGCATATGAGCCCATAATACACAGTTCATAAGGCTAATACAACAGAGAAATTCAATTTAAATCATAAGGAAATATTAGTCAGCATTTTTCTTGGATCTGTTTTTTTTTTCTCCGGTCTCTTCTATTGAATTACGTATATTGCAATCATTTTCATAAACAAAACAGGTATTTTAAGATAAAAGTACGAATACAGTTCTCTTCTCTAGATTCATGACCTGGCCTTTTCACCAGACATTAGTATGTACACCTGACCAAACTAAAGTACACTATATAGTATAAATCCAGAAAACCAAGTAAGGGAGAGGGTAGAACAAAGTATGCATGTGTAGCAAATTGTGATAACACTCATGTTGATACGACTTGATTGTAGTGTGTTTTTCCTCCTTGTTTCCCTTCATGTTATGTTATCTGTCCTGGAATAATACTTACAATACAAACAATAACATTGTTTGAATTGCATACTTGTTCATATTGTATAATGCAATTTGCACGTCTAGTTATATGCATATTATGATTTGGTGTATTATTGTAATTGGTAACTCACTTTCCTATTTGTCATATATGTTTATTCCTAAAACAGCTATTATCTTTTGTATTAAATACACAATGTTTGTCCATGCATTTGTCTACGCTTGAAGATATGTAAACATTTTGTATATTCTGATTATACAATCTGTCAAAGAAAATGTATTAATTTATACAGAATGTTATGAATAAATATTTAACTAAAATATCTAAAACTGTTTAAGAGCCGTAAGTTAGGTAGATAAGTCATGACTCGCGGAACAGTGTTGGAATAGGTTAGCAAACTAATAAACAAAATAATAATCAAATACATTTGAGAAATATATTGCATATATATAGTTTATATGACTTGACCTGACCATGGGTTAACTAATTTCAAGCTTTACTTTGCTAGTGGAGAAATTCCCTATACGGAGATTGGAGAGCTCATATTTTTACTTGGATTACGAAACACTGATACTACATGTTGCTAACATTTCTCATGTGATACCACCTACAGTGCTGACTGTATTTGCAACCATAAACATAAAATTGTTGTACCCTAAAGTCATCTAACCGCAAAATCCAGACTCCAGGGTTCCCGGGGGTCACAAAAGAATATAGTGGTCGTTCCGTTTTATAGTAAAACTTTTACCACATTCACGTTAAAGGAACAGTTAAACTTTCCTACCCAGGAGAGAGAGAGAGAGAGAGAGAGAGAGAGAGAGAGAGAGAGAGAGAGAGAGAGAGAGATATGGTTTAAAAGGTAGAAAGATTATTACACGAATACAGATACTGTAACAGACTCGATAACTCAATTTTTGGAAAAGCAATATACTATCGCTATTAAAAGAGTAATTCCGTCTGCCAATCAGAAGACGGGATTAACTCAGGTGGCAAAGGAATGTTTAACCTTTAAATCTTGTCACAGGGAAGATCCTGCCACTCCCTCGCTCCTGTACCTCCCTTTAAACGCTCGCCGCATAACTCACTCCCAGTTCGCACACGTATATTCTACCCTGGTCGCAGATGTGCTATTACAATGGTGCTACCCTCTCACTCCCGTCAGCCACTACAGAACATCTTCAACAAGCTTCCAGGAGAATATTACGAAGGTGAAATAAAACAGGAGGGGAAATTGGAATTTCAAAGCGAGCGGGCTGGGGTAGCTCCTCCCGGGTGCGCGGCTCGGCCAATCACAGGGCCCCGTGCCATGAGGGACGGGTATAAAGGGAGGTGGGCGGGGCCACAGGACTCGCTCAGCCAGAGGCACCTGCCTGGACCACATTTGGGAGCTCTTAACAAATGAATACAACCCTTTCGCTTACCTTGGCACGTATGGGGGAATAAATAAGCCTGTTCCTGTCCTCCAGCAACCGAGCACTACTGAACGCATGACGAGTCGGGACCTAGTACATCACCCACCTTTGGCTCAGATACACTTTCCGTATCCTGATGCCTGCCGACACATCGCTAGTCTTAACACAATAATCCAAGCGATTCAAGATGGTCAACGGGTGGTAGATGGTACTGGAGAGATGGAGATGGTATACTGGCCTGCTATGAAGTGGTGAAGCAACACAAAGGAGTACAAAGGAGTATAAAGGAAATCAAGCAACAACAGATCCAGTGACCCTTCTAGGTTGCTTGTCCTCCAAAACACTGAGGATCAAGTGTCCAAACAGTGGTTTAGAGTGGGTAAGGGAACATTGGAAAGGGAATTACTGCCCTGGAACTAATGTCCGTGGCAGGATTAGGAAGTTAGTAGGGGACAGAGGGGTTAGTAACTGAGGGGGGGATAAAATAAAGTTATTCATTTACAAACGCAGTCAGTCGCGGGTTTGATGCGAGATATTTGTCTAGGCGGAGTTTAAATGAATCAACGGTGATGCAGTCTATAACGTTTCGGGGAAGCCCATTCCACAAGTTGACAACTCGATTGAAGAAGAAATTCTTAGATTCGGGCGAGTTAAAAGATTTACCAATAAGTTTGCAACCGTTTCCCCGCGTGTAATTAGATTGGTCGATAGTGAAGTACTTACTACAGTTCATATTGTCGATGCCTTTGATGATTTTGAACACTTGAATTAAGTCGCCTCTTAATCTGCGCTGGGTTAAAGGAAATAGATTTAATTCTCTAAGACGCTCTTCGTATGGTTTGTTCTTTAGGCTAGGTATCATTTTGGTAACTCTACGTTGAACTCGTTCTAGCTTGTTTATATCTTTTTGGTAATAAGGGCACCAGGATTGAACGCAGTATTCCAGAAGAGGGCGGACTAAGGAATTGTAAAGGGTTAGGATAACTTCTTTGGATTTATGCTCAAATGACCTGCCTATAAAGCCAATTATTTTGTTTGCCTTCTTAACAACTTCTGAACATTGTTGACTCGGTTTTAGGTTACTCGATATTGTTACTCCCAGATCGGTTTCTCTGTTTACATTCTTAAGCTGAGTGCCATTCATCGAATAGTTTGCTTTCTCATTTAGGTATCCGATATGTAGTACTTTACATTTATCCGCATTGAAACTCATTTGCCAAATTTGGGCCCAACATGACAATTTATCTAGATTGTGTTGCATATCGTCAACTTGTTCTTTTGAGAGTACGCTATTTGCAATTTTTGTATCGTCAGCAAATTTTGAGATTGTACAGGTGAGACCCTCATCTATGTCGTTGATGTAAATTAGAAAGATAATTGGTCCTAGTACCGATCCCTGGGGTACCCCGCTACTTACATTGGTCCATTTTGATGCCTTACCGTTTATGACTACTCTTTGCTTTCTGTCGCTGAGCCAATTTTCTATCCATTTCAACACACCGTCTTGTATTCCATGCGCTTTTAGTTTTAGCAGTAAACGTTTGTGGGGAACTTTGTCAAAGGCCTTTTGAAAATCAAGGTATATAATATCTACAGCTTTACTCTCATCGTAGAGGTTGAGGATATCGTGGAAGAAGTCTAAGAGGTTTGTTAAACAGGAATTTTTTTTACGAAAGCCGTGTTGAGTATCTTTAAGTATGTTATTTTCCTCTAAGTGATTTACGAGTCTGTCTCGTATGACCGTTTCTAGCATTTTACATACAACTGAGGTTAAGCTAATTGGACGATAGTTACTGGATAGGGATTTGCTGCCTTTTTTGAATATCGGTGTTACGTTGGCTAGCTTCCACTGATCGGGCATAGTTCCAGACTGCAAGGATTTATTGAATAGTAATGTTAGTGGTTTAGAGAGCTCATCCTTAGCTTCCTTTAGAACTCTAGGCGAGATTGTATCAGGTCCAGGCGTTTTATTTACCTTGAGTTTATCTAAACAATTCAATACTTCTCTCTCAGTAACGGTGATATTGCTTAAAACATCTGAATTATCAACCTGAATCGGCGATGCAAGAGAGATTGCAGAATATTATTAAAGGACCCTTAAGAGCCCGAACAGACTTACCAAAAAAGTAAATGCTAAGACTAACCAATGTGTTCCAACAATAAAATATATGTGTTCTTATAGAACAACCAAAGAGAAACTGATTAGACAAATGATGATATAAAGAGATGAAGTATTATGAGATATAGCTGTTATTGTTAGTAAAGGCACTCAGTCAGCCAGCTAGCAATAATACAGGATCTTATAGAATATTAAGTAAAGATATATTCAGTAATAATGTTTTAAAGGGAAATAATTGATAACACCCTGGTAATTGAGATAACAGGATTTACCTGAGCAGCTTTCAGGGGTTTAGCATTTGCAGAGTAGGTTAGACCTAGCTGAAGGAATAGTTAGAGAAGGGCTTCAGCCCATACCCATGAAATACTCTTTTTGTTAAAAGGAAACAACCAGTATTAATTAGATATTTACCTCGTCGACAGCATGCTTTCGATTGCGCATACATTTTTAGCCAACTAATTTTAAGGACGTCATTGATTGAATAATAGTTTGTAACCTTGTTAAAATGACCTGAAGGACATAGCGTTCTAATATCATAAAGGTGACGTAAATACCTGTTGATTTAATAATTGTGTTCTGATATTGTAAAGGTGACATAAATACCTGTTGATTTAGTAATTGTGTACAATATTGCAAAGGGGATTTAACCCCTCCAACCCGGATGGGCTCTTGAACGCCCATAACAACCTCGGCCCGCGCAACCCGGAAGGGCTCTTGAACGCCCATTGCTTGCATGCGTGCTTTCGAATGCCGCGCGTACATTTTCGGTATCGTGGGACGGTAGGTGGCGCCACCAGGCGTAAACTCCGCCACAGCAACAGTATCTACCCCGACGCCATCATGGACAGTACGCCAAATAGTGATTCCGCTGTGTCCGATACCGTGCTTCCTACGACGCCCTTGCTTGTTCGTCGCGCCTTACCCCGACGCCATCGCCTAAATGTGTTATCTCCCGGAGGTATTGAGACGACATTGAGACTTTATGAGCGAGCTGATGCCAAGCATAATGTTGATGATGAAGTCAGTGACGACTCCAGTAATTATAAGTCGAGTGATTATGGCCATGAGAGTGATAAAGAAGAGCAATTCCTGGGATTTGCGAGAGAACATGACAGTGATGAGAGTGATGAAGGTGATGTACCAGTTGTTGAGGAAGCTGGTTTACCTAAAGACAGTGAACTTGAGAGAGTGAGCGAGTGGGAGAGTTCAAGGTCACTCACCAAATTTCGCTTAAGTGACACGACGCCAAGCCCTTCCCCTGGTAAATCGCCTTTCAAGCTACATTTGTATAAGCAGAAAATACTTGAGAAGGCGGCCGCGGCAGCTAGGGAACAAGCAAAACTACTTGGTGAGGATGAGGCTGTGAGTGAGGGTCAGCGTGGTGACCCTTCTCGTCCGCCATTGTCTCCCTTATCTACCCACGCCACCCAAGATGACCCGGATGCCCCGCATTCTTCCCCACCACCCCCACCATTGCCAAGGGTTGAGGACCCCACACTTTCGGCCTATTTGCCTCCTAGGTCCCCCGACAGGAGACATACTGCTGCCGAAAAGGGGAAAGGTAGGAAATATACCAAGAAAATTAAGAAAAGTAAGAGAGTTTTGTTCGAGGCTCCCGCGGCGTCCACCCCGGCCGGCCCCAGCCATACGTCCCCGCAACTTTCCCCACGGTCCTCCCCACCTCTCCCGCCTTCAACATGTCTTCCTGAAGAAGTCTTTGAGCTCGCATCACCAATACCTGGCCCTAGTGACAGTGAAACATTGCTTTCTGTCACTCGTCGCAGGCCAAGGAGCCCGGGACCTCGGGGGGACACAGCCTCACCTGCCACTCCTTCCCCACCTCGCCCACCCGCACGCCGCCCACGCATCACTGGTTCCCCGCCAGATTATGTGGGGGCCACTGATGATGAAGGGCACCTCTCTGAAGACTCTGGCCATGATTACATAGGTCCACCGTCAGGGCAAGATGACCACTCTGACGATGACTATATGGACATCGACGACCCTCGACCCATCCGCTTGGCCCGGCGTCGTGCTGCCCGTCGTGCTGCCCACCGCCCTGGTCGCCGCCCTCGCCGCCCTAGGGCGCGCGCCTCCCGAGTTGGCCGTGGGCGTGCTGGGCCACCAGCTGGAGCTCCTCGTCAGCGTAGACAAGACCCATTCTACGTTTTTCAGTGGCAAGACGTAGTTGATGAGGATGCATACAACCCTGATGTGCCAGCTTTTGATGAGGTACTGGAGGGTTCAGGCGTTACCCCCAATTTTCCTGCAGGCCCCAATGCTCCACCACACGAACTGTTTGAGGCCTTCTTTGATGAGGAGGTGGTAGGCTATGTTGTCAAAGAGACAAATAAGCAGCACCAATTCCAGGTCCACTTTTTGGGAAAGGTGACCAAGGGCCACATGAGGCAGTGGACCCCAGTGACTCATAATGAGTTCATGGTGTTCCTGGCACTCACCATGCTAATGCCTCATGTCAAGAAGCATAGGTTGCCTGACTATTGGATCACCAATGATCTGATATCCACCCCTGCCTTCGGGAAATATATGTCTCGCGACCGGTACCTTGATATCCTCGCAGCGCTCCATCTTGTCACCAACCTTGACGTCCACCTCCCAGACAAGCTGTGGAAGATTAGGACGTTGTATGAGATGATGCGAGAACGCTTCACCTCCTACTTCAAGCCCTTCCGCAAGGTCGTCATTGACGAGTCTCTTGTGCTGTTCCGGGGAAAAACTCAGCTTCCGGCAGTACATCCCCTCAAAAAGACATCGCTTTGGCATAAAATTCTTTGTGCTGTGCGACTGCCAAACTGGCTATGTCCTGGACTTCCTGGTCTACAGCGGGAAGGAAGGGGACTTGCTTGTGGACCCCCTCATTGGCTTTGGCGGAGCAGTGGTGCAAGCCATGATGGACCGCTACTTTCATAAGAATCACGTCCTCTACACGGACAATTATTACACGTCCCCCACTCTCTCACAGTACCTGCATGAGCGCAAGACGGGGACTGTAGGCACAGTACGAGGGAAAAGGAAGGGCATGCCACCTTTCCCCCCAAAGACCAAAAAAGGTGATGTGTTCAAGAAGAAGTCGGGGCCCATTCTGGCTATCCACTGGCACGACCAGCGGAAGGTCAACCTCCTGACCACCATCCACAAGGGGGAAATGGTGGAGACTGGCAAGGTGGATCGCCGCACCCAGGCCAGGGTGACCAAGCCCGATGCTGTCCTGGACTACAACATCAACATGAGGCTGGTGGACAAGTCCGACATGCAGATAGGCTTCATTGACTGCCTGCGTACCTCGTGCAGATGGTACAAAAAGTTCTTTCTGCATATGGTGGACATGTCAGTTCTGAATGCCTACAACATATACAAGCTTCGGAATGTGAACACACCCATGAAGTTCAATAGCCTGCGGAGGTTCCAAAAGCAGGTGTTGACGGAGCTCCTGGAGAAGTATGCTATGCCACAGAGGGCAGTGGCACATCCTGGGCCCGCCGTTATTGACCGCTTGCAGTCTGCTCAATACTTGACTAGGCACAGGCTTGGTTCCCTGCCTCAGAATGAATCCGGAAGAACACAGCAGAAGCGGTGCCATGTCTGCTACAACAGCAGGGTGAAGCCGAGGTCAGGTAAAAAGTCAACCCTGGAGTGTGTGGAGTGCAAGGTGGCACTCTGTGCTGTAGATTGCTTCTTTGATTACCACTCCAAGCTGGAGTTCTAATAATCATACTGAAATTGCCAAATAAAATGACAATATGTACACTATAATTATATATAGGCAAAAAGTGGAAGAAAACCAATGTATTGTAATACAAAAGTCATGTATTATGAGAACATTGATACAAATACAATTACACCATAATAATATGTGAAAGTGACACATATGTATATACCAAGTGACATTCATATGATTAGAACCTATAGAAATATAGAAATCAGTGAAAAAAGACACAATAAATTGTATATAAATCGTTTACAAATCATATAACTAAGTGAAAGTGACACAAGACCTAATATTTGATGGCCAAAGTATAATAAACACCTGTGATAACGAATAATCAGTGCCTAATACAACAATAACCTACCTCAATTACTAATAAAATGTACGGTATCGAGTGAAAATGAGCATTATCAGTGACAGTGACACTCTCTAAAGCATATTTGTCAAAGTGAAAGTGACACAAGACCTAATATTTGATGGCCAAACTATAATAAACACCTGTGATAACGAATAATCAGTGCCTAATACAACAATAACCTACCTCAATTACTAATAAAATGTACGGTATCGAGTGAAAATGAGCATTATCAGTGACAGTGACACTCTCTAAAGCATATTTGTCAAAGTGAAAGTGACACAAGACCTAATATTTGATGGCCAAAGTATAATAAACACCTGTGATAACGAATAATCAGTGCCTAATACAACAATAACCTACCTCAATTACTAATAAAATGTACGGTATCGAGTGAAAATGAGCATTATCAGTGACAGTGACACTCTAAAGCATATTTGTCAAAGTGAAAGTGACACAAGACCTAATATTTGATGGCCAAAGTATAATAAACACCTGTGATAACGAATAATCAGTGCCTAATACAACAATAACCTACCTCAATTACTAATAAAATGTACGGTATCGAGTGAAAATGAGCATTATCAGTGACAGTGACACTCTAAAGCATATTTGTCAAAGTGAAAGTGACACAAGACCTAATATTTGATGGCCAAAGTATAATAAACACCTGTGATAACGAATAATCAGTGCCTAATACAACAATAAGCTACCTCAATTACTAATAAAATGTACGGTATCGAGTGAAAATTAGCAATATCAGTGACAGTGATACCCTAATAAACATATTTTATATAATTGGCCTCAAAATAACTAGAAAATATCAAATAAACATCACATTCTCAATATCAAACACTAAAATCGTCTAAGGGAGATAAATACTTTGGCGCGGCGAGCGGCTAGGTGCGTCGTAGCCATGGCCGAGGCGACGCGTCCGAATGCGGGAAGAATTTGCCGCCGAAAAGCACTCGTCTTCCCGCGCTCACCATTATGCAACCAGAGGGGCTAGAGACCTCTACTCAACGCCATTCGACAGAGGAAGGTTTGTGGAACATTATTCTTTTTTATTTACAACATTACATGACATATTCATTGACTTACAGAGTAGTTAACATAGGCCAAAGATCGTCAAAACACCCGGTACCGGAGCACAGTCGCAAGCTATAGCCCCCGGGGCTGGAGGGTTAAGAACGCGGAACTAATAATTGTTTATTAGTACGGTCATGGTGATGTAAATATCTAAGGATTGATTATTCGTATCTAATATGATTAAGGTGATTTGATCCCATGTAAAGTAATAAGTGTTTCTGATATTGTCATGGTGAGGTGAGAACATATGGGTAAAATCCTCGGTCCTAGTATTGTTAAGGTGATTAAAGGACATATTAAGGGATAGTTATAATGTAATTATGTCAACTATTGTGAACATAGTGATGTGCCTTTGGCTCGAAGTCGAAGTGAGTCAAGACTCTGAATAGCGATTGTCCAAATAGGTTATAATGGGATTATAACAATTCCGAATTGCAAACTATAGTGGGCCGTCGTAGGTATTCAAATAATAGCTTGAACTTATTTTGACCCGAACAGAGAATCAATTGCTATGGGGGTTACGGCTACCATGGGAGTATGTTAAATCAAAACACAAACTTCTAAACAACTGTCGAATTATTCCCACCCTACTAGAACAGTGTATTCAAGTTAAAGTACAACAACTATTACTACTGCAAAAACACAGAATCAATAATTACTATTACTACTACTACTACTAATTTTTATTTTATTTTTATCTAATATTGTGTGTTCATTATATTTTACAAACATCTGATATTACTCTATTCCTATTATTCTATTATACTACTACTCGATACCATGCAACTTCAATCCAGTCGCCTCATTATGCGACTTTCTGCTACCACTTTCTCGTAGTCCACGTCTGCCACCGTCGCTGGTTGTGGTGCATACAGTCTTGTTCCCCGCAGGCATAGTAGTGCTGATCTGAGCAACGAGGAAGATAGGCGGCACCTCATCCAGGCTACAACTTGGCTCCTGGGCTGTTGCTTCTTCTCTGCGATGATCTCTGCTAGCCTTGAATAGAAACACTGGGCCCTGGGTCCCATCCCTCCAGACTAGTAGGGTAAAGCTGCCTTGTTCGATATTTAGAATCCTTTCCCCATATGCCCTGACCTTCTCTTGTTTGTTCCTCTTGTGTACAGCCTCCATAGACAGCTCGCTATAGCTCAAGGGCCATTGGGTCTAATATTCTTATGTAGAAGAACGCTTGCTCTCCTCTTGTCCAAACACATATTGCACTAACACCCACTCGTGCTTCATTGGATGTGTTGGCCATCCTGTGCAGCAAGATTTCTCCGTCCAAGGGACGGAGATCTACATCACGGCACATCTCCCTGAGCATGTTTGCCATTACGTCTCTCACTTCATCGTGCCTGATGCTGATAATCCCTCCCCTCTTACATGTCATGCAATGGTCTGCATCATTGTTTACTCCATAAACGCATCGATCGGGCAGGCCTTCAATCGGCCAACCATACCTCAGTGCAATGGCATCATTAAATTCTTGTTTGTTGAGATTGAAGCCTTTTGCCTTGTTTGGTAGTATTCTCAGCCAATTTAAAGTGCTCATTTCTTGTGTTATTTATATTTTTCTTACTAATTTCCGGGAATGTTATCACGTCAATTGTGCCAGGCCATTTTTCTGTGAGTTATGCCTCTCTGACGTGACGGTCTTTATGATATTGTAAATGTCCGCCTGATCCACTTCACCATCAGAATCTTGTGCTACGATGCGTTCAGTGAGAGACCCTGTTATCTTTACTGAGTTCTGGCGTTCTGTTGTCGCCCTCCTCACAGGATTGATGATTCCAAGCCCTCTCAACCTAGGAGGAAGTACGAGCAACTCCCTCTCTGTAGCACTTGGGGTGTGGGACTTTACCCATGCAGGGATGAGTTTGTCTCTGATGGCATCTTCTAGCTGTTGAAGTTGTGGACTCACGTTTGGAAAGGTACGCATTAATTAGGTCCAGCGGTGTTTGACCCTATGTGTGAATGCCGAATAGGCAGCCTGTGGTTCCGTCTTCGCAATTTTGGCCAATTTTAACATTGAATTTACCCACTCCCTGACCTTCTCCTCTATGATTGCTTCTTGAACTCTTCGTGCCAATCACCACCGAGTTGACGCTGTCCATTTTGTTTTACGACCAAATTACTACCGTTGAAAGCATCTAGGGGCATTTTCATAATGTTCTGGTTTTACTATTAGTATAGACTTCCTGGCATTTGGATGGTATCCTATTTCTAGACCTACTTCTGATACTTGCTCTACTACTACTACTACGTATTACTACTATTACTACTATTACTACTACTGCTGCTGCTGCTGCTGTTGCTGCAGCTGCTGCTACTTCTATTACTACTACTACTACTAGTAGTAGTAGTTGTTGTAATAATAATAGTAATAATACTGATATTGATATAATAATTGTATTAATATTGATAGTGTAATAATGAAAATATGAATGGACATAACATAATGATAACTCCCTTCCTAGTTGCCTATATAAAGGGATAAATATAAGAAAGGGAAATGGTATTCAAAAACTAAAAGTGTTGCATACCCGGTCTACTCCTTTGAGGTATTTACATCCATTTCCTGGTTATCGAGTGGCTATAGAGCCTTAAAACGTACGATTGGATGGTTGGGGGAATTCAGAATAAAAGAGGAACTGAATAGCACTATGGAGGGGAATGCAGAGTAAACAGTAGTGAATAACGCTAGTAGAGAAGCGATATCTAGTTACATAGGAGTACAACTGTTTCAGAGTACGGCGACGCTAAGGAGAGACTGGCCGTTTGTTTGGTCTATTAATTCATTTATTCATATATGTTTTAAGTTTCCTCCCTAGACCTCCATCAAGCTTAGAAGAAAAAAAATCCCTACACCCCCTTCAAGATAAATTTGTAAAAATTTTGGTAGAAAAATGTCCTCTTAAAATTGCAGGCTCGCTATCGCTCGCCAGGAAATGATCGACACCTAAATGGCACGAAAGGTCTTAACTTTGACAACGAAATGGGTTGAAAGGTGTTAAAATCGCCAAACTAATGGGCCGAACGTCTTATAATCTCAAAACTAGTGGGGCTAAACATTGGGGAGAAGGGGGTCCAGAAAAACGGTCTGCCTCCCTTTAACTTGGAGAGGAAGACATCAGTGTAAAACAACTGATGCATTGTGTTTGGTAAAGAGATAATGTGTTGTGCGCCAGATTGGTTAAGAAAATGAACTCGGTGAGTCAGTGAACTACACTAATTACATGGTATAATAAGTCGCAAAATATAAGATATGTTATAGATTGTATAGGATATAATAATTATTAGGTAGTAAAGAAATATAGATTAATATTTTATCAAAGTAGAACCATTTCAAAGTGAAAACAGTGGAAAGGAGTACAGATATACGAAATGAATGATGAATGTTAACTATCCTACTGTTACCTAACAAAAAGACATTCCTTTCTGCAAGTTCTGTCATATTGTTTGGGCGGATGCCTTTGGTTATGTGAACATACCAAACCAGAAAAGAAAAAAAATATATATACAGTATATATTGTTACGTATCTTGATCCTCAAGTGGTTAACTTGATGAATCTAGATAGCACAGAGATATATATTAAGGTATCAGTCAGCTGAAGGCAAAACAAAAGTAAAATCTAATAACATTATTTCCTGTTGTTGATTCCTTTCCTTTTGGATCTTAGGACTTAGTATCCTTTATTGACTGATACTCTTTAATTATGAAAAATACTGAAACTAATTAAAGTCATGTAGTATTTATAAAGAATTATTATTTAACCGAAGCTTAGTAGGCTATGGTTATGAACCAAAGAAGTTATATCTAAAGAAGGACTATTAATTCTATAAAAAGTCTTGAAAGATAAATATTAAAGTAAGAATATTTCTGTCTCTTACCCTTTTTGAAATGAATAGATAGTTTTCTTATATGTCCTTTTATTTATATTTAATGTAATTATTCTTGGTTCTTGTCTTACGTTAACAGAATTATATTATTATTATCATCAGGATTTATATCAAAGTCACATAAAAAGTTAGATATATATTTAATAATTAGTTAAATGTATTTCTTAACCACGTAACATTGAGGTTTGATTAGGAGTAAATTAAGTTACAGGATCGCTTCATAGATTTGATTCAGGTCTCACTCAAATAATATGAAAAGCAAAAATAATATTTTGAAGCTAAAAGAATTTTCTTCAGCTTAGGAAATCACTAGAAGTAATATTAACACAGCCATGTTAGTCTAAGGCGATATTACTAATATGAGACAATAGCATCACCGTACTAAGCACCGTTAAGCAATGTAAGCTTAATTAAAAGAAAATTAAAGAACTCGTAAGTATTAATATAAAACAATAGTATTACTTTCATCATAACCCAATTACTTAAAGAGTTGCTTTAGTCCACAAGTCAGTCAACTAAAATAGTTAAGTACATAATAGTAGCGTTAACGTTAATTCCCAATCAAATAGTTAAGTACATAATAGTAGCGTTAACGTTAATTCCCAATCAAATAGTTAAGTACATAATAGTAGCGTTAACGTTAATTCCCAATCACATATCTCACTAACCAACATAACGTAAGTGTTTACACCGAACACACTTAACACACACTTATATAATCTGACTGACAGTCACAATCCCATTATAATACTTCACCCCGTCTTCCTCCAGCTGCAAGTTCACCTTCCCCAACTCCAAATGAGACTTATTTGAATGCCCACTACTCGGGTCTTATATACTAAACAATGATGGTGTAGGAACGAATCAGGAGGCGAGTGATGGTGCGCGCCCCTATCATAGCTCCTCGAGTTGCATAGCAGGTGCGTGGTCCAATGGGGGCTCCTGGCGTCGATCATACGTCATAGCGTCGGGTCATCGAAGTAGTTTGCAGGGTCCCCTATGACGCACGCAGGTGTGAAAGCTTGTTTGCTGGTATGCGGACGAGCTGGTTTCCCACTTGCTGGTTCGCTCGCTAGTCTGCTTCGCCGCTTGGGTAGTTTGACACTCCTTCAACTCTAATTCTAACTCTTAAATTAACATACAGGGCTCCGTATGTCAGACCTCCCCCCTAGAAAAGAGTTTAAGGAGTATAGTACATAATAGTAAACATAATACATAAATAGATTCACCACCAGATTGGCAACAGCAAGATTATAATGAAGATATAATAAGGATATCACCCAAAGTAGGCAACGTCTCCAGGTACCACATCAGAACATAGCCGGAACGTAGCTGGAGTGCTATTCGAACTGCAAGGCATCTCACAGCTGAAGGCTTGAAAGCGCACTACTAAAACATGATAATTACCTCGCTACAAGGGAGAGCTAATTGCCAAAATCCTCTCATTAAGTTTATCTGCTGTATGAGGCCAACCCGGCAAATGTAATCTTTGATCCGTGGCAGTGGGTAGGTATCGTTCTTTGTGACAGCATTAACTTGCCTATAGTCCATACATAACCTATGGCTCCCGTCTGGCTTTGGCACAAGTACGACGGTCCACTGGCTTAAGGCCCTTGTGATCAGCTGGTTTGAAAACATGAAGTCAAGCTCGACCTGCAGTATACTCCTGCGTTGTGGTGAGACACGGTAGGGGGATAGTTTAATGGGAGTTGCATCCCCTACGTCGATGTCGTGCACGGCCAAAGAAGTGAGCCCTGGAGTACCACGGAACACACTGGGAGACTGAGATAAAACAGAGATTAGTTGGTTCGCTTGATCAGAGGGAAGATGACATAGTTTAGATGGTAATTCCCCCCAAGCTACTGAATTATACTGAAAGTTGGATAGGCTACATGACAAGTCAAAGTCTGCATGGATACCTTCAGGCTCTGGAACAGTCTGTTGCGGGTCAGTAAGAGAACTGAAGACTTCGTCCGCACCAGGCTGTCCACAGGTCCTGACATTCACTGCCACAGTGGGAGAATCTGGAGGAGAGGAATCAGGGGACCTATGGTAGGGTGTCAACATATTTATATGGAATACTTGCGTGGGCTTTCTCCTGTCTGGGGTAGTTACTAGATAATCGGTAATGCTCACCCTCTGAATGATCTTATATGGGCCCCTGAACTTGGCAGATAAAGGTTGGCAAAAAAGGGGTAGCAGGACCAAAACCTCATCACCGGTCTGAAACTCCCTCTCACGGGCTTTTCGGTCATACCATTTCTTCATGGAGCTTTTAGCCACTGTCAAGTTTTGAGCGGCAAACTCGCATGAGGATCTCAGCCGGGTTTTGAAATCTGAAACATACTTGAGGAGGTTTTGGTTCCCCTCCTGGCCAACTAGGCTATCCTGCATTAGTTGCAAAGGACCTCTTACCTGGTGACCGAAAACTAGCTCATTAGGGGAAAAACCCAGGGATTCAGTTGGAACCTCACGAGTAGCAAATAAAAGAAAAGGTACCCCCTTATCCCACTCAACTCCGGTCTCTGTACAATACTTACGTAACATTCCCTTTAATGTCTGATGATATCGTTCGAGAACCCCTTGACTCTCTGGGTGGTAGGTGCTAGACTTAACATGCTCGATACCCAACTCCTTCAGGGACTGCTGAAAAATGTTAGAGGTAAAATTAGTTCCTTGATCACTTTGCACCTCATGGGGGAAACCCATTCTGGTGAAGAATTTGAGCAGTTCCTTGATGACAGTTGGAGAAGAGGTAGTCCTTAAGGGTATAGCCTCTGGGTAGCGAGTTGCCATGTCCATAATAGTTAATAAATACATGTTACCTTGGGAAGTCTTAGGCAATGGGCCTACAATGTCCACTACCACCCGAGTAAAAGGATTCTCGAAAACGGGCAAGGGCACCAGAGGATGTACAGGCACCTTCTGATTGGGTTTTCCTGTCATCTGGCAAGTGTGACACTCTCTACAAAACTCCACTACATCTGCACGCATTCCTGGACAGTAAAATTGGGCTCTGATTCTGTCTAGAGTTTTTCTCACACCTAGGTGTCCTGCCAATGGTATACAATGTGACATTTCCATGATATCTCTACGACAAGGTTTGGGGACTACTACTTGATGGACGTCCCAAGCCCCGTCATCGATTGGTCTGTGTGGCGGTCTCCATCTACGCCACAATACTCCTCCTTTGAGGTAGAAACATTTACCACCCTCCTTCTCACATTCCTCTTCACTCACGGACCTGGCAGCTAACTCCTTGCATTCACTATCATCTCTCTGTAGCTCTACCAGGCCACTACGACAATTTGGAGGGGTTTCATGGTCATCGTTAGGGTCAACATGAGCCATAAAGGTGTCAGATAAATCCACCTCAGTCACATCATCAGGCACAGTTGGAGCGTCATTCACACTCTCATCATCCCTTTCATCAACTCTTACATTCGGTACATTTCTGTCTGAGGGAACTGCTACTTGAGACATTGAACGTGTGACAGCACACACAGGGAAAACTGTTGGCATCTCCTTTTCGAGCTCACCGGTTAGTGGCTCGTTAACAGGGGAAAGTGACAAAATGGGGTCTGGTCGGACCTTCTCACCTGCTACATCATTCCCCAAAAGGAGTGTTACCCCAGGCACAGAGATATCTTGGGACCTACACAAAGCTATGGTGGCCTCACCCTGTAGTAACTCACATTCAATTTCGCCTTTTACCAAGTGTGCATAAAATTGGCCTCCAGCACCTCTCATTACAACTGGTTCGCCAGGTGGGCACTCAGTGTAAGGATTCACCATGAGGGTGCTAGTAGAACCTGTGTCTCTCAGAATGTATACCTCATGCATGCAACCATTTAATCTCACGTTTCCAGATGAAATAAAGGGACGGTAACTGTCCTGCACTGATGGTGAAATTATTATTGGCTTAACCCTAGTGGGTTGCACCACACATGCTACTACACCCCTGTCTAGATGATTTACGTTAGCTGCTAGGTACTCCTTCTGTCGGGAGTCCTGCATTAAAGGAACTTTTGGTGCTAGGCACTCCTTCTGTCGGGAGTCCTGCATTACAGGCACATATGGAGTTTGAGATACGGCGGCAACTGTCTGCCCCGATCTCTCTGTTCTCTCCTTGGCCCAGCACTGATAAGCTAGGTGGCCTCTCTTGCCACAAAAAGTACATACTTTAGGGGATACGGGAACGTTCCCTCTTTGAGAATTACTATTACTTTGGGGCCCACCTCTGTTACCATTGCCCTGAGTCGCATTTTTAGTTGGGGGAACAATTCTATTTTGGCTAGCTGGGGAAGACATTATAGGCTTGTGACTGGGTCCGTCAGATTTGTGATTGGGATACTTAAAATTAGAACTAGAATTATCGTAGGGCTTCTTTCCACGAAACTTGTTGTTGAGCACGTATGTGTCAGCCATGTCAGCGGCGTCGGCAAGACAATCTACCTTTTTCTCCTTTAAATGATAGGATACAGAAGAATGATATGATACAGAAGAATCAATTTTCCATAGGAAATTTGTATTTACTCAGGCCCAATCCCCACTTTTCCTATTTATATTTAATTTTATTTTATTGAACAGGACCAACTCCTTCAGATAGTTGTAGCTTGTGACTTTCTTACTCTTGACCCAATGATTGAAAGTTTTAGTCAATGGTCCTGGCAAATACCTTATGGGTTTCTTCTACTTTCTTCTGGTTTTTACGGAAAGATAACCTGTAAGCCTCAGGCTGCAATTGATAGGTTTTTAGGATAGCTTCTTTGAAATTGTCATAATCCTGCCTAACCTCTGCTACTTCTGACAAATACGTGGCTCAAGCCTGCCCTGTCAAAACGGTTTGTAACATAAAAGGCCATTGATCTCTTGTCCACTTCATACCTTCAGCAACTTCCTCAAACAAAACAAAGAAATCCTGCACATTATCCTCAGTGAAAGGTGGAATGACACTAGTCATAGTCAATACCAGAGGGGGAGCAATTAAGGGAGCATTTGTATTGACATTTAGTTGAGCCGTACGATATTGATATTCACATTGTTCGGTCGTTGCACTGGCATTTATTCTGGCTAGTTCTATACTTGCGTTGGCTTGTTCGGTACTTGCTCTGGCTTTTATGCTGGCTTCTTCGGTATTTGCTCTGGCTTGTTCGGCATTTATTCTGGCTAGTTCTAAGTCGGTGTTTGCTTTTATTCTGGCTAGTTCTAATATTTGATCACCAGTCAAACCAGGTGGCAATTGTTCATCAAGTTGGCTAGGTTTACTCGGGATCCCACCAACTGCTCCGTCACCCTCCCCGCCTTCTACAGGGAACAGGTGGGTTTCTATGGTCTGAGCCACCTCTACTTTGGACATGTATGAGACAGTTAACTGGAGATGTGAGGCAAGCACTTTCAGTTCGGATTTTGACAGACAGTCAATATCAGGGGCTGTGGGTTCTGATTCTATGAACACTCGAGCATCTTCGTCATTAATTAGTTGAGGCATGATTAGTATTTGATTTTTAAGTAGTGAAACGGTAATGAAACTGAGTGAAACTGTATGAAACGAATCCTTGGCAAGGTCGCCACTCTTCTGTTACGTATCTTGATCCTCAAGTGGTTAACTTGATGAATCTAGATAGCACAGAGATATATATTAAGGTATCAGTCAGCTGAAGGCAAAACAAAAGTAAAATCTAATAACATTATTTCCTGTTGTTGATTCCTTTCCTTTTGGATCTTAGGACTTCGTATCCTTTATTGACTGATACTCTTTAATTATGAAAAATACTGAAACTAATTAAAGTCATGTAGTATTTATAAAGAATTATTATTTAACCGAAGCTTAGTAGGCTATGGTTATGAACCGAAGAAGTTATATCTAAAGAAGGACTATTAATTCTATAAAAAGTCTTGAAAGATAAATATTAAAGTAAGAATATTTCTGTCTCTTACCCTTTTTGAAATGAATAGATAGTTTTCTTATATGTCCTTTTATTTATATTTAATGTAATTATTCTTGGTTCTTGTCTTACGTTAACAGTATTATATTATTATTATCATCAGGATTTATATCAAAGTCACATAAAAAGTTAGATATATATTTAATAATTAGTTAAATGTATTTCTTAACCACGTAACATTGAGGTTTGATTATGAGTAAATTAAGTTACAGGATCGCTTCATAGATTCGATTCAGGTCTCACTCAAATAATATGAAAAGCAAAAATAATATTTTGAAGCTAAAAGAATTTTCTTCAGCTTAGGAAATCACTAGAAGTAATATTAACACAGCCATGTTAGTCTAAGGCGATATTACTAATATGAGACAATAGCATCACCGTACTAAGCACCGTTAAGCAATGTAAGCTTAATTAAAAGAAAATTAAAGAACTCGTAAGTATTAATCTAAAACAATAGTATTACTTTCATCATAACCCAATTACTTAAAGAGTTGCTTTAGTCCACAAGTCAGTCAACTAAAATAGTTAAGTACATAATAGTAGCGTTAACGTTAATTCCCAATCAAATAGTGAAGTACATAATAGTAGCGTTAAGGTTAATTCCCAATCAAATAGTTAAGTACATAATAGTAGCGTTAACGTTAATTCCCAATCAAATAGTTAAGTACATAATAGTAGCGTTAACGTTAATTCCCAATCAAATAGTTAAGTACATAATAGTAGCGTTAACGTTAATTCCCAATCACATATCTCACTAACCAACATAACGTAAGTGTTTACACCGAACACACTTAACACACACTTATATAATCTGACTGACAGTCACAATCCCATTATAATACTTCACCCCGTCTTCCTCCAGCTGCATGTTCACCTTCCCCAACTCCAAATGAGACTGATTTGAATGCTGGTATGTGGACGAGCTGGTTTCCCACTCGCTGATTCGCTCGCTAGTCTGCTTCGCCGCTTGGGTAGTTTGACACTCCTTCAATTCTAATTCTAACTCTTAAATTAACATACAGGGCTCCATATGTCAGAATATATATACAGTATATATATACAGTATATATACTGTATATATTGTTTATGCTGCAGCTATCCTATAATAATAGTAATGGATTATTTTAGATTTTCGTATAACAATGGAATGCAGTAATTGAGTACTTACCCCAACCTATTCATTCAAATCACAGAAATTTAAGTAACACAAGAGTAAGTGAATTTGTTGTGCACATACACACACTATTTACCTTTTGCTTGGAAAGTAAGATATATAAAGTAGGAGATAAAGAAGGTGCTGCTGTCAGTTGCTTCACACACCTGAGTCACGGTGAGGAAAATAAAATCAGGTTTGTTTGAAGAGAGGTGGTAATAAACAGAAGGGACTTAGATGAAACTCAGTGAATATTGTTGAAGTATATTAGAAAGAGTGTCAGGCCGTGACCCAAGGCACTTTGAGAGGTCGTTCACCAATTGTCGATGCATAGGTCATGATCATGTTTGTTTTTATTTATTGTTTTTAACAACATGTTTTTATTTATTGTTTTTAATAATCAGTTTTTATTTATTGTTTTTAACAATATATTTTTCACAAAATTCTTACTCACTCAACGTATAAAATAACAAATTAAACACAAAAAATACCATCACACACACACACACACAGTTTAACAGAATCGCACAATGTAAAATAACGTCTAGATACAAATTTAAGACGCTGAGTATAAAAGACCATTAAAGCCTGATATAAACTGGGTCAGGAGAAGGAGTTGACAATAAATCAAATGTGGAAAGTGTGTTGTCATGTTGGAGAGAGAGAGAGAATGTGTGTGTGTGTGAGAGTGAATGAGAGAGATGTGTATGCTGAAAACTATACGCAAAGAATATTGTATAGTGCAATGCCAATACGCTAGTTACCTTAGTCTATATAATATTGTCAGATAATCTCAAGAGAGCATTATTAAATATGAAACATGTATTGCGTATTATGCATCTTAATATTAACAACAAAACAACCTATAATGTAAACAACATTAATAATTGTGTCTGAACATTGATTTCCCATCAGCTTTCTTAGTAAAACTTTTGTTATAAGATTGTTGTTGTTTTTTGTTTTTAATTTGAAAAATAATAAATATTATTTCAAAGATGTTAAACATTTTCGGTGTAATGGCTTCTATAGAGAAGATTGCGACCTGGTGGCTATTTTCCCGCTAATTCCGCTCTATATATGTCGCCTTAGCACCATATCCGTAGCCCTGAGTGAATTAGGACTCACTCCAATCAAAAAATTGGGTTGAACTCACCATCTGAGTGAGACTGTGAAGCGCAGAGGTGAAGCAGCTTCAGAGATGGAGTTGGGTTCGAGCCGTGAATAGGTGCTTCGCATGTCTCACTCCCTAGACTGGAACAAGACCTCACGGGCCTCACCGCCTCACCGTGTTCAGCGGTAGAGTGTAAAGGCTATCAGCCTATGCCCGAGAGGGAGTAGTTGGAATATAGAAACAAAAATAAAAAATATAGCAGTCACCATACCCTTCCTACCTCCTCACACCACCGAGGAAAATGTATCAATACTTTGTTGGTTGTGTCGCTGAAAGCCGACCTCCACATTACACTCGCGAGTGAAAATATATGATTTTGTTGTTCAAATCCTCTTGCAATGACTCAATGATATTTATTTTTATTCTATCATGTTTTGTATATACAAAACATTGTGAGTTGAAATGAAGATAAAAATGAACTTCATATTCGTTCCTGGGATATAGCCGTAACAATTACAAACAGAAGTGGCCCTGTTTTCATTGGTTTTCAGTTTTTAAAACCCCTCTTCTTTGTACACCAACTCTTCCTCAACCAGTGCACTAAGCACACTGATATAAGTATTAGTAGCAAGCTTAGAACATCCTTCCCATCTGGCAAAAAATGGGGCGGGCTGTTGCAACCAGCTCAGCCGGTACTACTGAAAAGCATTGTACTATTGTGGACATAAGTCCTGCTACACCTGCCTGACAGGGAAGCGCGATTTGTGTTGGTAACATTGCTACCCCACCCCCCCACCCAATCCCCACTCTACCACCCTCTCTCAGCCAAGCCCCTCCTTCCCTCTCTACTGTTTTCGTTCTTGTTCACGTCTATAAGCCGCTCTTTACGTCTCCCTCTCTTATCGAATCACTGTATTTTTAGGAATGTTTTCCTAATCTTCTAACTAATATGAAATATCATATCGTTACATACTTCATATTTATATTTACCATTGTATACAAACCTAACAAAATATAAAGTTTGATAACCCATTCGGATATGGAAGTTTTTAACTATACATGTTATTTAAGCCAATTACAACTGAGACATTAATTTACTTTTGCATTATCATATTTCAATTCAGTTATAATAATCTAAGCCCATATATCCCACTGTTTGGAGTAAGTATGTATTTCACTGTTAAATTTTATATATTAGTAAAAGAGAATTGACACATAAAATATTATAAGTTATATATATATGTTTACGTGTGTATTCTCAATACTCGCCTGTCATCCCACCTCCCCCTTAACCCCTTCAGCACGATGGCGCCTTTTTACCTTTGATTAAGTTTAAGAAGGACCTATGTTATTCAGAAGTTCTATTGAGATCTTATTTACCACTTTGATCCTACAAGTATATTATAAGATAAAGAAAATTGTCTAATTGTAACCAAAGTATGATGAAAATAACGTAATCGTGTTAAAGGGGTTAACTACAGTAGCTCACACTTATCTATTCATATTTTGTCAACTAGTCAACTCAAACACACGGCCACACACATTAATGTGACATTACATTACACAATCTTGTATGTTATTTTCTTACTTTAGGATATTTGGTGTCTTTCAACTGCCTCAGCAAACAATTCTCCCTCCGAAATTAATCCCTTCCATGCCGGGGATGTGCTATAGTTTCATTACAGCTATATTTCCACAATGTTGTGCAGATAAGGAAGGATATGTGGTATTTAGAAGAACTAATTGAGCTAGTATGAAGCCTTTTAATTGTTACACTTCCTTCCTTAATTGAATACAAACTTATAGATATAGCTATTATCGATTCACTCGAACCATGCCTCTGGCACCTAATTGGTGATTGTATCGACACTCATGATTCCCCATATTATCAATACCGTAGCTCACTGGCCCAGAAGAGTCGCAGAACTGATAATGTCTATATTATTATCTTTAGTATTGTTTATTCATTCATTATACTAGACACGTGTTAATAATTTTAATGATTACTTAACAATCGACAGTGTTATCCGAATCTTAAGAACTTAGATATATCACATTAAACACATTAATAAAACATACATCATACAGTAAACACAAGCGTGATAAATAAATGATAAACCCAAAATGTAAGCAAGATATGAAGACTGACTGATTTGGCCCACGCTTCTTATAGCCAATCACAGGCCCTGCTTCACTTATTACACATATACAATAGGTAGCGACGGCATTTCATCTCTTGATTGTGTTTAAGGTATTATATCTGAGTTATTTATGTGTTCCGTGTGATACTTCATTGC
Source organism: Paralithodes platypus (assembly GCA_032716605.1). Lineage (NCBI taxonomy): Eukaryota > Metazoa > Arthropoda > Malacostraca > Decapoda > Lithodidae > Paralithodes > Paralithodes platypus. The sequence continues at coordinate 12,892,724 of CM064565.1, read as the reverse complement.
TCTTAAGGTTTGGATATCACTCTTGATTATCACATTATTATTTGAATTCATTATACTTATTTGTATTTTCCATATATATTCATTAAAGTAGATATGTCTTAGTACTTGTAATGATAATGTGACAAGTGATATCCGAACCTTATGACCTATAAAATATCACATAACACCTAAATAACGTAGATATCATACAGTAAACACAAGCATGGGAGGAAATGCATCACTACCTATTTACATGTGTATATGTGTGGTAGAGATATTAAGTGTTGAACACAGAGCTAAAATGTTTAGATTTGAATATTGCCTCCGACAGGAGGAGGATATTCTTTGGGTTTCCTTGAAACACCATTTACCCCTTGAGGTTAATGACGTATGTCGACAGTTTATTGTGGCTCCTTTTAGACGATTTTATACAGCGTAAGAAACATCTTTGGGAATTAAAAGGGTAAAGATTATCCCAATTAAACTTCTGATTTCCATATACCTTTCTTAATCAGAATATCTATCTATCTATCTATTGCCTGACGCCGTGATCCCCGAAGGGGTGTAATTAAATGCAATCCAATATTATACTTGACTGAACTGCACTTATGTATTTGTTTATGATAATCGAAGGAACAAGAAGAACCATTTATCTTATCCACTCGGAAGGAGCGAGAACCGTAGCACTCCCTTCACCACTTACAGGTGGCCTCGCCTAACATTTTAATTTCACCCTCTCCAGTGAATGGAGAAACATTAAACATTATTATTCAGTAAAAGAAGGAAGTGTAACAGTTAAACGGTGTTATACCATCTAAATTAACTATTCTTAATACCACAGATCCTTCCTTAACTGCATACAATTGTCTAAATATAGCTAAATTAAAATTAGACCCAACCCTGGTACGGAAGGGGTTAATCTCGGAGGTAGCAGCGCTCGCTGAGGCAGTTGAAATACGTCAAATCTCCTCAAGTATGATCATATCATGCAAGTATGTGTAATGTAATGTCACACTAATGTGTGTGTCCGTTTGTTTGAGTTGACTAGTTACGAAATATTAATAGATTAGTGTGAGCGTACCGTAGTGAAGGGGGAGGCGGGTTGACAGACGATTATTGAGAATACACACCTAACCACATACTTAAAAACACTAATATGCAATGCATTGAATCAAGGAACCCATTATATGTGTGGGTCAATGATCTCTTTTAATAGTACTGAATATAAACTTCAACAGTGAAATACATGTTTACTCCAAATATTCATATATATCTGCTTAATTAATCATAAAATAATTACAATATATGAGAATGCAAAAGTATATTCGTCTCAATTGCATCTGACTTACAGTAGATAATATTATATGGTTAATATACTCCCATATTCGAATGGATCACAAAACTATATATTGTGCTACATTTATATAAAACGGCAAATCTGAACTTGAACTATGTAAGCTATTGCTATTTTAACGATATGTTATTCCATTTTTGGAGGCATTGGAAAGCATGCATAAGATACATAGATTCGATGATAGAGGGATAAATGCGAAAAAAGGAAGGAGAGAGAGGTTATCGTGATATTTATCATTATGTGCTATAATCAGGGCCCTGGTTATGGTCATGGTAGTGGAAACAATCCAAGGGGAGGGGCTTATAGACGTGAAACAGGAAAGAAAGAGGAAAGGAGGGCTGAGAGAGCGTAGAAGAGTGGGGAAGGAGTGGGGGGGGGGGGGGGGGGGCACCAATGTTACCAACACAATTCGCGATTCTCTGCCGGGCAAGTGTAGCAGGACTTATGTCCACAATAGTACATAGCCGGCAGTTAGCCTTTTCTTTACATAGGACATAATATGTACATCCCCCGCAGTGATTAGGTTAAGTTTTGTTTGCTTAAATATGTATACATTTGTATAAATTTGTATAAATATGTAAATATAAGGGGAGGTGTGGCAGAGTGGTCTTGCCACTGGACTAGTAATCCAATGGACCCGGGTTCGAATCCCAATATGTCAATGGGAAGATATTATTGGGATGGAATTTGTGCTGTACCTAGTTTCAGTGCATTACCACAGCACACCGAAATGCCAAAAAAAATACTCTCATTGTTCCCTGATTAACCCTTCTTGCCCGGGCTCGCCATCCTAAGGACATTATTGAGATCCGGGCGATCTGGCCGAAAAACCTTTTTAATAGGCTACCCGTATCTTTATTATTTTAACTGCTAGAGAATTCCCACGCATCTCTAAACGTAGTGCTATTTCGTATCTGTCAACTGGCGTTGAGTAGAGCTCTCTAGGTCAACTGGTTCAGTTGTGATGACGATTTCCGTGGAGAGAGATTCGATGCAATGTTCGCAATATCGGACCTTTGCAGACACTAATTTCGTCATAGCATACAACAACAACATTGATCCGACGTCTCCTTCTTGGTTTTGGAGGTGCGGTGTCGCAAAGACATGCTTTGTTTATATGCGTCGGACGCACGGCTTTCAAACCAAGCTTAATAGGCTTTCAAGCTTACAGATTTTAAAATGACACCCGGGCTCTTGCCCATCTGCCGCGGTGTCATTATAAATAAACACCCGGGCAGGAAGGGTTAAACAAATATGCTACAGGGGGCCAATGCCTAGTGAGTTAATTGCTCAATAGGTGGCGTTCTGAGAGTGAGGGTCCGAGCCTGGGGAATGAGACTGTGAAGCGCAGAGGCGGAGCAGCTTCAGAGATGGCATTGCTTCGAGCCGGGGTGCTTCGTATGCCTCACTCCCTAGACTGGAACATGACATCACGGGCCTCACCGTGTTCACCGGTTGAGTGTGCAGGCTCTCAGCCTATGCCCGAGAGGGAGTAGTTGGAATATAGAAAGAAAAAAAACTTTAAGTTATTCATTTATATACTGTATAGCCTATACAGTAGCTGCGGTTGTGGATGGCCACTGTTCACTTCCTCAACGTAGCTCCAGTGTTCCTCAGGGTTCTGTCCTATCTCCAATTCTCTTCCTATTATTCATTAACCTGTACTGTATCGTAGGATACAGTAATAAAAGTCCCCAGCAGTCCCAAGCAATGTGGCCAAAATGGCAGGAGAGACCACCTTCCCACCTCCAGAGATGGGGCAACACTGGCCCTCCCACCCTTCAATGGGTCTCATATAAGCTGAGAAGTGTTGCCATGACAGGAGCAGTGCTCAAGCAGTCATGGTAACTGGTACAGCCTTGTACAGGCAGTTACAGGGAAAGTACATTACTGACGACTATATCAGTCGCTGGGACTGGGGAGTTACTTATCTACTGACGACTATAGTCGTCTCCTCTGGGATTGGATGGGTTAATGACGTTCTCAACTGCACCTCCAGCCCCCATTCACTCATATGCTGACGACTCTACATTACACTATTCAACTAGCCTACCACAAAATTATTCACAGAAGGAACTCCAAAACTCAGGTAAGGAGGCCATAAAACACCTATCTTCTGATATGTCTACTTAGTCCGTGAAAAATAGGAAAATACCCTCAAGAAAATGAAATAGTAATCATTCCAAGTTTAATCAACTCAAAATTAGTGTTGAAATAACATATCAAACGTTTACTGGAATCAAAGTATGAGAACATGGTCTAATTTGCATAAATCCAAAATGGCCACCACAGGAGCACTTCCAGTGCACCTAAACTACTTTTGGTGATGGTAAAGGACTTTTGTTGTTGATATGGGATATGGAACTCAGCAGAACAGGCTAGCCACAGCCACAGTGATGTAGTGTGGTATTGATAGTTAACACTTAACTGAAAATTTAACATTATGTAAAACAAAATAGTCAAATTATAGTGCGGTATCAATAATTAAAACCGACATTGTCAACAAGATCTTGATAGTCAACAAAATCCTGCCTATTGGGTCTTCTCATGTCCTTTCACATGCTACCTACTATTCACAAATATAATAATGGAATAAATGTGTTAACTTCATGCATATAATCATGGTTATATTTTCAGCGTGTCCACATAAATATGGGTTATAACCGGTTCAGATGTGTCAGTAAACATAGTTCTTGTACAATATTTTAGTATGTTAATGGTAATCATGTAATTTGAAATTTTATTTGCTTCTTCATGCTTACTTCATGTTCCAGTAATGTTCAAAGGATTAATGATTCTACGATTGCCATATCCTAGTTAAGGCATCGTAGTGATATTGACTTTCTTTTTCCAGGATGAGCCATGATGGATGAAGAGGAAACTTGCGTTGTGTGCCAGAAACCCATATCATTTGGTGAACCAAGTTCTCAACTAACTGAAAAGGGTTGTGCGGGCATCAACAGAGCAAGTGATGCTAGACAGAGTGACCTTCGTGCAGTTCCCGGACAGAAGGTTCACCAGAAGTGTCGTCAAGTGTTCACAAACCCTCGATATATAGAACAATCCAATCGTAAAAGACTTGGTGATAATCCTTCTACCAGTGAAAAGCCATCTTTGAGATCATCTGTTGGTGCTTTTGATTATGGAACCCAGTGCATATTTTGTGGACAAGGAGATCCTCGACAAGGCAGGAATCCAGATTACAAACTCATACCAGTGAGGACATTAGATTTCCAGCAGAGTATTCAAGAGTCATGCATGAAACGTAATGACGAGTGGGGAAACTTGGTTTATGGCAGAATTAAATATGTCAACGACTTACATGCTCCCGATGCTGTATACCACAAAACTTGCAGCAATAACTTTAGAACTGGCAGGGATGTTCCTCAGAAATGTCTTCAACATGATGATGGTACATCTAAGAAACGCATGAAGCGAGTGAGACCACCTGATGTCTTGCAGGTTGAAGCCTTTATGAATGTAATGCATGACCTGGAATGCAATGATGATGAACAGACAACTGTCAATGATCTCGTAGACAAAATGGCCAAGTTCCTTTCAGACTCTGATGTTCCGCCATACAGTCATACCTACATGAAAGAACAAATACAGAAGAAATTTGGAGACAAGGTTATAATCACAAACATCAAAGGTAAGCCAAATGTCGTCACAGTGCAAAAAAATGCAACAAGTATCCTGCAGGAGTTTCATTCTCAGCCAAAGACAACGAACACTCAGGAAGAAAAAGAGCGAATTCTTTCAACTGCTGCAACACTCTTGAAAAACGACATAAAAATGATTCAACAGCAGTCTGATATGTATCCCACTTGTGCTGAAATGAACTCCGTAGAAGAGGCTCGTGAATTTTTACCCAAATCCCTTCAGTGTTTTCTTGGTGAACTTTTCACTGGTGTTGACAGAAAAATGAAGGTAGCATCAATTGGATAGGCAATGGTGCAGGCCACTCGGCGTCGTTACTCATCAGCGAAGAGGGATGATCCATGCTAGCACTACTGTACACGTATCTGATGTCATGTTGTTCCAAGGGAAAAGAGATGACTTCCTCGCAAATGCTGTCAACAAACAGAAGTTCATCCACCTATTGGCAGATCACTTAAGTCACGCAGGGTGTCATATTGAACATGCTAAGGCAGACGTTGATTTGCTGTTGTGCAGACTGCCATTGCTGTTGCTACCAGGAATCCCACAAAACTCACAGTTGTGGTAGCAGACGACACAGAAATCCTCATTCTTTTGTGCTGGCATTGCACACCATCAACACCGGGTGTATATTTAAGGCCAGAACCTCGTTCCGGTACCAAGAAAGCCCCAAGATGCTGGAATATTGCAGTGATGCGAACAGCTCTTGCTCCAGAGGTTTGTGACAATATTCTGTTTGTGCATGCCATGCTGGGTTGTGACACTACATCTTCCCTATATGGCATTGGAAAGAAAGCAGGCCTGAAATTGATCAGCACAAATAAGCTATTCCTGGAGCAAGCACACATGTTCTCTAACCAGACCTCAACACCCGCGAATGTGGTTACTTCTGGAGAAAAGGCACTAGTTGAAATCTACAAAGGCCATCCTGATGACACACTGAACTTCCTCCGATTCCAACGTTTCCACCAGAAAGTAGGCAGCGGCACATCTCCTGTGCAACCCGAAGTATTGACACCTTCATCATCTGCAGCAAAATACCACAGTCTTCGTGTCTATCTTCAAATTCAAGAATGGATGGGTAGAACAGATATGTCACCAGAAGAATGGGGTTGGTACAAGCAAGGCAATAACTTTCTGCCTGTCCTCATGGATAGGCCTGCAGCTCCTACAGCTTTGCTCGAGGTAGTCAGATGCAAATGTAAGTCAGGTTGTAGTACCAGGCTGTGTACATGCCGCAAGAATGGACTGGACTGTTCCACTGGCTGTGGGCATTGCCGAGGTCTCTGTACAAATATCTCACAGGTAGACGATGACGATGTAATAAATTAATGAGCAGCGTTTGATGATTGTTACTTTAGTCATTTTTTTGCAAACACAAACTGTCAACTATTATTTCACAGTATAATTTGCAAAATATAGCATTAATTTGTCACGTTGTACCTGCTATACAGTATACAGAGTACATGCAGTGCTTACTTTTACATACGATTTACATTTGCTGTTCTTGACGTATACTACACTCATTTGTATTGCACATTTTATTTTGTAGTGTTTCATCAGGTTGTTTTGCTAGATTCTAGAATACTATTAGAACAGACTTAATCATTGTCTGGATGTACATATCGATGGAGAATGTACATTGCTTGCTACAATAGTTCTTATCATCAACATATCAAATATGTCAGGTAATTGTCTTTTGAAATTAACATGTTCAATATCTGATTCGTACTTTAAATTGCAATACAATTACAATGAAATTTCGATTTCAGGCGCCCATCTTGAATTTATGCAAATTAGACAGTGTTCTTTTATTCAAGTAAACTTTTGATATGTTATTCTAGACATATTTCTGTGTTGAATAATGTTGCTTTCATTACTATTGCAATTTGTTGATGGTTGACCCCTTTCTTGGCCTAATTTCCCCGGACTAACTGTCTATAATTGGGGCAAAAAAAATCTTGTTACTTTCAATGTTTCCAAAACTCAATTTCTCCACCTGTCCACTTGTCGCTCCCTTCCAAAAAACTATGACCTACTCTTCAACAACATACAAATTAACCCTTCATCTTCTCTAAATATTCTTGGTGTCTCTTTTTATTCGGATATCTCTTGGAAAGATCATATTACCACTTTACCTAAAACAACTTCCCAGAAGCTGGGTGTGCTCAACCGCCTCCAGGGGTTCTTTACCCCTGCACAGCTTCTTGCTCTGTACAGGGGCACATTTTTTTTTCTATGTGAGTGAGGGAGACAAAAGGCAGAACTGCCTGTAGTGAGTGCATCCCCTGTAGTTGAAAGAGTGACAGGGCCAAAATCAAGGGACGTTCGAGCCAAAATGCCTGGACCCACAGAGTTTGAAGCAATTTAAGTCATAGGAGGAGGAACAGACTGATTCTGGGAGAGAGTTCCAGAGCTCAGCTATTGAATATAAGAATGACTGAGAGAAACGTTTCACTCTTGGTTTGGAGAGTTGCACAGAGTAGGGGTGGGATTGTGTTGCAAGACAGGTATCACATACTCTACGTAGAGGATGTGGTATACACTGGGAGAGCTCTGAGGAGCACTGATTATTGCAGTAGCGATAGAATAGCGAGAGAGATGCAACATTGCATCGAAGAGAGAGAGTTTGCAGAGAGTTGGTGAATGGGCAGAAATTAATGATACGGAAGGATTTCCTTTCTACTTTGTCTAGGAGTGCGGTGTGAGAGGATCCTCCCCACACATGTGAACAATACTCAATACAAGGATGCCCTGTGCCCCTGTACAGAGCAAGAAGTTGCACAGGGGTAAAGAATCTCTTGAGGCGGTTGAGCTCACCAAGCTTCTGGGAGGCTGCCTTAGCAAGAGTGGTAATATGGTCCTTCCAAATGAGTGCAGAAGAAAACAAAACACCAAAAATATTGAGAGAAGATGTTGGATTGATTTTTGTATTGTTCAAGAATAAGGGATAGTCCGCTGGGAGTTCCGGACGGGTAGACAGATGGAGAAATTGGATTTTGGAAGCTTTAAAGGTAACAAGGTTTTCTCTGCCCCAATTGGAAATAGTAGTTATATCAGAAGATAAGTGTTCTATGGCTGCATTACGTATGTTTTTGAGGGATTGCTGGCTAGGGCGTTCTGGAAAACTAAATGAGTAGTGTAAGGTAGAGTCGTCGTCTGCGTATGAATGGATGGGACTGGATGTCCAGTAGCCCAACTATGTTTTGCGACAAAATATTAGGTATGTGGCACCTGTCTAGTTTGCACTCCTTTCCCAAGCCCGTGTGGTCGTGTCTAGCAGACACCCTGGTGTCTAGGCAGGCGGCCCCACCTGTGCTACCACAGGCAGGACACACACACACTGTACTCGTACACGCTGGGCGCTACATAAGACAATATTACTATCAGTATTTGTTTGTATCATAATAGAAGGGTCTCTCTCTCTCTCTCTCTCTCTCTCTCTCTCTCTCTCTCTCTGAGATTAATATCAATCGATTTTCACGCTACACTCTTTGTAAATTAATTAACACACACACACACACACACACACAGAAACGTCCACATTCTACACTGAATTCCTTGATAAAACAATGAGGTGTAAATAATTGTGTTCTTTTGTCTAATACACACTCTTTAGATAATACAGGTATGTTATAATCTGCATCATCTTGCAGTGCTGGGTTATACGAGTAGTTATATTTGCAACATCTGCATCAGGTAATATCATAATATTACTTATAACTTATATTAATTATAATACTACTTTAGTTGTATATTTAAATACGTTCTTATCATTAATAATTAATAATGATAAGAACGTATTCAAATATACAACTAAAGTTCTTACTGTGTCTATGAGATACTATTAGAACATAGAAAATTATCGTTACTGTATCATGATTTTGGAATCTAACTCCGATGAAATTATGTCTACTATAGAAATACTGTATATGGGATTATAACTAAACATTATTTAGTTTACCGGATATATAATTTAAGTTCTATATTACATAATTTTACACACACACACACACACACACATTGGTCCGTAGGGTATTAGTTATCGCGCTTGGTTCACAGCCAAAAGGACACGGGTTCCATTCCCGGGCGGGAAGGAAACATTTGGGCAAGTCTTCTTACACAATGCGCCTCTCTGGACCTAGCAGTATAAATAGGCCTCTTGAATAAGAGGCCACTTACGACGGTTTTTTTTTTAGAGTTGGCAGTCTGTTACTAGCTGGACGGGCACCGTACAGGTCAACCAAACCCTCAAATCCAGATATTGGCAATTGGCTGATTATAGATTACAGGCATGTATACAGCCACTTCAACCATGCATTAACACTTCACAATATACTCCCAGGTCGAACTTTTTTCGGTAAAAACAAATAAAAAACGTGAGGCAGTAATTATTGGTAACTGGGGTTATTAGAAAATACCCAATACTCTCTTAGCCACATCACACCTATCAAAATAATTCAGCAAGTCATGGCTCATCGGGCTACTAAGGTTGCTGAACGTGGTAGTATGGTTGGGATGAGCGAGAGTGGGCTGTCGGAACGTTGACCGGTGGCTAAAAAAGGTGGGAAGAAGGACAACTGACAGACCGACATAGAAGTGGAGCTAAGCGGAAAACCAAGGCATAACAGGACCAAGCAATTAAACAGTATATGGATACCCATCCATTCTCCAACGCCGAGGAAGCTAGGCAACATTTGCAACTTCAAGTTTCTACTGAAACTAAACGCAAGAGATTGAAGGAGATGGGATATAAACATAGATCACCAGCTGTCAAGCCAAAGCTAACCAAGAGGCACAAACAGACGAGGCTTGATTTCGCTCGACTATTTGTTGACCAGGTTATTGACTATTGGGCAAGAGTTGGTTTGATAATGTCGGAGAGGTTCCATAATAGTACCAGGACGATTAAAATTGTATCACTTAGCCGAGTTGGCGGGGGTTCTTCAAATAAGAACAAAGGTTGCTTCACTTATATCCGCTCATGGCCGAGTGGTTACGGTGCCTAACTCTCCCAAACATACCTGTAGTGAGTGGGTTCGATTCCTGGTCAGGATACCTCTCTCCCAACCAAGAGTTGTTTTCTCAGACAAGAACACTTTCAGCTCAACCACGCATGGAAGACTGCACTGTTGGAGGCCTAGGAACACACGGCATGTGAGTTAGTCTTGTTGATATTGTGCATACAATATATAGAATAGTTATCATTCAGAGTAATACATTCCATCATATCACTCTTAGCTAATTTCATGTTAACCGAGCATTATAAAACTTCTTAATTTCTTTACTCATCCACTACTAGCAAGTTAACTCCTTATTTATACTAGCCAAATACTATTAGCTCCTTACTTATACTAGCCAAATACTATTAACTCCTTACTTATACTAGCCAAATACTATTAACTCCTTACTTATACTAGCCAAATACTATTAACTCCTTACTTATACTAGCCAAATACTATTAACTCCTTACTTATACTAGCCAAATACTATTAACTCCTTACTTATACTAGCCAAATAATATTAACTCCTTACTTATACTAGCCAAATACTATTAACTCCTTACTTATACTAGCCAAATACTATTAACTAGCATGACTTGATATAATATGCACACTAACCACTCCTGTCTATACCATCGCTTCTTTACCTAAAAACCAACTACGTTCCGTTTAGTAAGACTAGTCATCTTGGCTACACATGACCACCCTAGCGTACCCCTACACCCCAATACTCAACCCACACCTGTGCTCCCACATAAACTCCCACACCACCCACATACCATTCCACAACCCGACAAGTCTCCCTTAATGAATGCATAATACTATAACTTGTTTGCGAATATAATAAATAATACCTTACCTGAACTATCATTGGTGAATAGAGAGACCAGTTTATCATGAGAATCAATAAATATATAATCATTAATCCCATTAGGATTGACTCATTTTGGTAGATTCCTCGGGGTTTTCATTAGAGGATTTATACAACTTAAGGAGGTTCTGTAAGAATTATAGGGGCACATACTATGTCATATTTACCCTTTGACTTTCATAATCCCTTTCTACTCTGAATAAAATAGTTTCCTTTTCTACTCTGAATATAATAGTCTAATGCAGATAGTCTGAATACACTGCCAAATACGAATCCTGATGTCACTATATAAACATAATGCAGATAGTCTGAATACACTGCCAAATACGAGTCCTTGATGTCACTATATAAACATAATGCAGATAGTCTGAATACACTGCCAAATACGAGTCCTGATGTCACTATATAAACATAATGCAGATAGTCTGAATACACTGCCAAATACGAGTCCTTGATGTCACTATATAAACATAATGCAGATAGTCTGAATACACTGCCAAATACGAGTCCTTGATGTCACTATATAAACATAATGCAGATAGTCTGAATACACTGCCAAATACGAGTCCTTGATGTCACTATATAAACATAATGCAGATAGTCTGAATACACTGCCAAATACGAGTCCTTGATGTCACTATATAAACATAATGCAGATAGTCTGAATACACTGCCAAATACGAGTCCTTGATGTCACTATATAAACATAATGCAGATAGTCTGAATACACTGCCAAATACGAGTCCTTGATGTCACTATATAAACATAATGCAGATAGTCTGAATACACTACCAAATACGAGTCCTTGATGTCACTATATAAACATAATGCAGATAGTCTGAATACACTGCCAAATACGAGTCCTTGATGTCACTATATAAACATAATGCAGATAGTCTGAATACACTGCCAAATACGAGTCCTTGATGTCACTATATAAACATAATGCAGATAGTCTGAATACACTGCCAAATACGAGTCCTTGATGTCACTATATAAACATAATGCAGATAGTCTGAATACACTGCCAAATACGAGTCCTTGATGTCACTATATAAACATAATGCAGATAGTCTGAATACACTGCCAAATACGAGTCCTTGATGTCACTATATAAACATAATGCAGATAGTCTGAATACACTGCCAAATACGAGTCCTTGATGTCACTATATAAACATAATGCAGATAGTCTGAATACACTGCCAAATACGAGTCCTTGATGTCACTATATAAACATAATGCAGATAGTCTGAATACACTGCCAAATACGAGTCCTTGATGTCACTATATAAACATAAACATAACAACATAAATCATAAAAGAGGGCATTTTTCCGAGGGCTGACTGGCCCACTCATGGCGGATCCCATTGATAATCATCACATCACAGCCATGTGCCTATCTAATTATGTTTATAAACTTGTTGTCGTTATTGATACTACTGCAGCACTCGGTAGCCTATTTCCCATTTCTACCAAACTTGTGCATGTTTTACGGAGCGGCAGGCCGTTTTCCACATCGTCTTTATGGATCCCACTTATAACTTAAGCATCTGTATCATAATCCTCTCTTACTCTACACTTCTAATATATGCAAGCCTAATGTTTTCCCAAGTCCCCTTCCTTTTATACTGACCATATCATGTATTTCATAGTATTCACTACCTCAATAATATTTTACTTCTGTTAAATGTTCTAACCCCTTCTGGCTATAATTCTGTGTTATTAGTCGTCAGGCGTTAGAATATTATTGATGTTCTAATGTTCTATTATTCTGGATTGTTTTGCCATTCTTCTTTATACCGTCACTTCCAATCAGTCTATGGACACTGGACAGCAAAATTAAAAACATAATCCATGTGAAGCCTTACTAAGGACGGGTGAAATTTTAAAATTACGTTTGTCGTTATTCACGCATCTAGATATTTATCTAAAAACACGGATTTCAAACAATGTCGCATTGTTGTTGTTTTTTTGTTTTTTTTTGGGGGGGGGGAGGGGGGGTTTCATATCACGACTGACGATGACTTCAAAATCTTTTGTAATAATTGAGTTACTTAATTCCATGTTATTTAGCCATCTAGATACCACTGATATTGCGTCTTAGCCTGTCACCACTCAGATTGGTGACATTTTGTGTTTTCTTCTGAGATATAGCTGGTGGTTACTGGCTACCCTTGAGTAAGGGGGATGGGTAATGGAATCGGAAATTACAAGAATGCATTGAGCTAATTAATCTTCTCGAACAGGAGCTATATGGCGCGTAATTAATGAAGTGAAGTAAATATTGTTAAATTTACATCCTGAAATTTCTATCGATTTCCAAATTTTCAATAAACTGCATATATTTATCTACATTATATAATATCATCTGGCAAGGTATTGCCCATTCGGGTAGTGTATACAATTATTTTTGGAGAGCATGAATCGTTATCAGGATCAATAATTCGACCTATTTTTAATGTCATTTACAAAAATTACCAATCTTTTTAGTTAGGCCTAAATCAAGGTCGTTAATGTAAAATATGAACAATTGAGGAACTAAAATTGACCATCAGTGTAAGACCCAAACTTCACTACACCCAATCTGATTATATAGGCTATTGTTTATTGTAAATGTATGTGTCCTACTAATTAGCCATGGTCTAATTCACGTAATATAGTTCGCCCTATTCCATGTGCTGCTTCTTTAATCATCAATCATTCATGTGGATATTTATCGAAAACTTTACTGACATGTCAATATCTTTGAAGGTATTTTTTGTCTTTGTTTATCGATTCGTATGCTTGGGAAAAGGAAGGTTAATAGATAGCGAGACACTCGCAGCCAACACGGTTAAATTCCATTACAAGATGGATGATTAAGCATTTACAAATGTAACAGCAATATACTCTGCTTAATTTGACGTTTGTAATTTAGTCAGTAACCAGCTTATCCCCCAAGGGGTAGGGAATAGCAGCAAGAAACACATGAAAGGAGGCAACAAAAGAGGCGGCAGGTGGAAGAATCCATACAACAGTTCGCACACAAACATTCGGAAACTTCAGTCACTTATTAGCCCCTAAGATCACTGGCTCCACCTCAGATGCTATAAGAATCAGGACAAATTAAGTCTCTTATTCATTTAGGCCTAGCTGTATAAAATTATATTTGTTTTAGTAACATCTAATACAGTTGATGCATATAAACGTTTAGGATAACTCATAAAAACTAACCCCGGTGTCAGCGAACTTGGCGCTAATCCTGACCACATAACATCTTATATAAAGAGTAGATCAGGAAATAAATGTAGAGATTGACAACCCGTTTCTCGAGCACTTTCTGAGTTACAGAGAGGCTACGGATAAAAATTAGAGTCAAGGTCGCTGACACCAACACCAAGTATAATGTTAAGGAGAGGCTCTGATTAAAACAATCACTAAAAAAGTGTATAATAGATTATATAATACAATCTATGCAACTCATTGTGTTCATTTTAAGATATGTATAGAATGTGAATCTATAAACTAGTTTGTAGCGCGTAAATATATTTATATTTAACGGGGAGAGAGAGAGAGAGAGAGAGAGAGAGAGAGAGAGAGAGAGAGAGAGAGAGAGAGAGAGAGAGAACACGAGAGAGCCCCTTCTATTATGATACAAACAAATACTGATAGTAATTATTTGTCTTATGTAGCGCCCAGCGTGTGTGTGTGTATCCTGCCTGCGGTAGCACAGGTGGGGCCGCCTGCCTAGACACCACGGTGTCTGTAGACACGACCACACGGGCTTGGGACAGGAGTGTAAACTAGACAGGTGCCACGCGCCTAATATTTTCTCGCAAAACTTAGTTGGGCTACTGGACAGTTGAGAAGATCATTTATGTAAATTAGAAAGAGAATAGGAGATAGGACAGAGCCCTGAGTAACAGATGGAGGGATGTAAACCGAAGGAGGAAAGTTTAGAAATTAATGATTTGTGCCAGACTCTATCGAAGGCCTTCGATATGTCTAGTGCAAAAGAAAAGGTCTCACCGAAGTCCCGAAAGGAGGATAACCAAGAGTTAGTAAGGTATAAAAGAAGGTCACCAGTAGAGCGACCCTTAACCCACTGAGCCCCAGTGACGCACTGTTTGCGTCCAAAATGTTTGTAACGCTAAACCCCAGCGTCACATAAGGTGCGTCACGGTCAATTACTCCGGTCCTATGGCACCAAGAGGGCTCAGATTTGTATGGGAACTGTGTAAGTATCCCACGCAACAATGCCGATGGTTGAAACTCTCAAAGTCTAACCGCGTGCGCGTGAGCGCGCAAAAACCTGTTTTTGCCTGTTTTTGCATACCCATTTCCCCATGTTAATTCCGACTTTCGGGCGCACCGTAGGACCCCTTAATGACCTAGGGCAGTGTTAATCACTAATTTGTTCAAAAGAGCCAAAAGTTCAGGACATATTCAGTGTGAGAGCCGCATAAGCCATAATCTATATTTTATTAATTTCACCACTACACCAAACACCCACAATGAAATTAATTAAGGCAAATAAGCGGCAGTGATAAGCACAACAAAATATAATTATATAGGAACTAAATTACATATGTTTGTGGGTTTCCATAGCCACAGATTTATAGAACAAGACTAGTAACAATTATTGTATTGAAATTCTTTAGTAAAAATACATTATATTGAAATTCTTGACTGCTAATATACATTTAAAAAATAAATACTGTAATTTAATGTTGTGATGACCGGAAATGAGCCAGCTGTTCTTTTAATTTTTCCATGCTGTACTTGTAATTTGTCACTTGTGGAAGGTTGTATTTCTGGTGGTTCATTTTCTTTTGTGTGCTTACATTTTATAATAAATTTGTCCATTTTGATTATAGCCTGGAATCTAGATAATTCACTGCCTGGAATACGACAAATTGTTGAAAAAATAACCAAAAGTGGAAAATACATTCTTTGAATTTGTAAGAATACGAGTTTAGGTCCATACATTTCATGCATACACTGAAACAGTCTTTTTATCATAAAATAACACTAATTTATGGGCACCATAACCCACTTTTCTGATGTGGTGTTAATAAAACCAGTGAATGGACAAGCCTGGCTGAGCATGGGCCGCCGAGCTCTGGACTTACTAACCCTCACGTACATTTCCTGTAGGCCTACAGAAGGCTGGTTCTCTCTCTCTCTCTCTCTCTCTCTCTCTCTCTCTCTCTCTCTCTAGTGGAGTTCCACAGGGTTCAGTCCTTGGACCGGTCCTGTTTTTCATTTACATTAACGATATTGATGTAGGGGTAAACAACACCATTTCCAAATTTGCCGACGATACAAAAATAGGAAATACAGTCCTGAACGAAGATGATAGAAATGCGTTGCAATCTGATTTAAACAAGATATCAGAGTGGTCGAAAAAATGGCAGATGCCCTTCAATGTCGATAAATGTCAGGTGCTGCAGGATGGTAGCAGAAATATGAAATACAAATACGAAATGAATGGCAAACAAATAAAAACCGCAACGGTAGTAAAATACCTAGGGGTACTAATATCTGAAAACCTAAAAACTTCCGACCAATGTATAGCAGCTGCAAATAAGGCAAACATAGCATTGGGCTTTATTAAACGAAAATTGACATATAAACATGAGAATGTAATAGTGCCACTGTTCAAAAGTATGGTGAGGCCCCACCTTGAATATGGTGTGCAGTTCTGGTCACCTTATCTGATCAAGGACATTGTAAGACTCGAGTCAGTACAGCGTAGAGCGACGAAGATGATACCCTCATTAAGAAATAAATCATATGAAGAAAGACAAACGATTGAACCTGTTCTCATTAAAAAAGAGGAGGTTGAGGGGTCAGCTTATTGAGTGCTTTAAGATACTAAAAGGTTTCGACAAAGTCGATGTAAATACACTATTCACATTGAACAATACTAATCAAACTCACGGAAATGGAATGAAATTATAAACCAAAAAGGCAAACCTAGATGTCACAAAGAGTTTCTTCACCTACAGTGTGGCGACAGAGTGGAATAAACTACCAGCGAGAGTGGTGGAGAGCGACACAATAAACGCTTTCAAGGGAAGGCTTGACCTCTACCTACAGAGGGCTGGGGTGATATGAAAAAAAAAAAAAAAAAAAAAAAATGTATATATGTATGTGTGTGCACTGTACAGTATGTATATAAATTATATATATACTGTATATATATGTATGTATGTGTATATGTGTGTATATATGTGTGTATATGTATATATATATATATATATATATATATATATATATATATATATATATATATATATATATATATATATATATAGTTTGTAAGGCCAGACTGCCTAGTAAGGACCTTGAGGTCTGTGTGGTCTGTGTATCTATGTAGCTCTCTCTCATCATTCCTGTATAATGGGTGCTCTCTCTTTTCTCCTTTTCTCTTTGCGTTGAATAATTATGAAAAGTAAAGAATTGCTAGAGTCACTATATAGGCCTATTCCCATTGGCAATTTTATTAAGTGATACGTCTGATACGGCATTATGATGCAATTTAAACTATTCTCTGATTACTGATGAATTATCTCTCTCTCTCTCTCTCTTCTAATACTTTAAACTATTCTCGTATTACTGATGAATTCTCTCTCTCTCTCTCTCTCCTCTCTTGCCAGCCGCCAATTAGGTCATTGCGAGCCGCCACTGGCTCGCCGCGCAATGAAGACCACTGACCTAGGGGATCGGTTTTTTGTGGGGTTTCCTTCATTTCTGACCCATTCCTGGTGTTTTCTGGATTTTTTGTTTTTTTTCACAACCTGCCGGTCCTGGGTGGTACATTTATTATTAACTAGCTGGGGTTCAGTGGGTTAAGGAAGCCATACTGGCGATCTGTGAGCAGATTATGAGAAGAGAAATACTTAAGAAATTTGGAATCAAGAATAGTTTAAAAAACTTTAGAGATACAAGATATGAGAGCAATTGGACGATAGTTGGAGGGTTGAGAGCGGTCACCCTTCTTTGAGACAGGTTTCATGAGAGCAAACTTCCAGCTTGAAGGGAGTCCGTTAGAGGAGAGAAAGAGACAAAAGAGTTTGCCTAGGCAGGGAGTCAGCACGGAAGCACAGTTTTTGAGTACTAGAGAAGGAACACCGTCCGGACCGTACGATTTCTTAGTTTTAAGCCCAGAGAGGGTAGAAAGTACATCTTTAGAAGAGATTAGGATAATAGGCATATGTAGGAGAGAGGTGGGTGGAGAGGGATGAATAGCACTGGAATCATCCAAGGTAGAGTTTATAGCAAAAGTTTGAGCGAATCATTCAGCTTTGTCAGATGAAGAAGTGATGGTTGTGCCATCAGAGTGGAAAAGGGGAGGGAAAGACGAGGAAGAGAAATTGTTGGAGAGGTTTTTGGCTAGATGCCAGAAAGCTTAGGAAGAGCTAGAGTTGGATAGTTCAGTGCATTTATTATGGATTAAAGAGTGCTTGGCAAGTCGAAGAACAGATTTGGCTTGATTCCGGGCAGAAACATAGAAAGAATGATTCTTGAGTTTTAAGGCGTCGGTACCGTTTGAATGCTTCCTTCTTGTTGTGGACAGCAGTAGAACAAGTGTGAGTAAACAAAGAATTTTTTGCATTAGACTGAGAGAAAGAAAATGGAATAAACGCTTCCATGCCCAAGAGGATTACCTTGATAATGCATTCAGCACTTTTCGAGGGTCCTCGGCCACGGAAGCAGAATTCATTCCATGGGAAATCATAGAAGTACTGCCGAAGAGCCTCCCAGTCAGCAGCGCCAAAGGGCCACAAGCGCCGCCGGCTGGGACGATCGGGTGCCATACCGGAGAGATAGGACAGGTAACAGAGATAAGTTTATGGTCGGAGGAGCCCATAGGAGAGAAAAGATTGACAGTGTGTCCATGTATTGAGTATTATTAACATGTGTGGGGAGGATCCTCTCACACAGCTCTTCTAGACAAAGCAGAAAAAAAAAACTTTCGTCTCATTATCTCACGTCCACTCACCAATTCTCTGCAGTCTCTCTCTCTTTGCCGCAATGTTGCATCACTCTCATTATTCTACAGCTATTACAATAATGTTCCTCAGAGCTCTCTCTGTGTATACAACCCCCTCTTTGTAGAGCACCTAGCACCCATCTTGCAACACGATCCTACCCCTACTCCGTGCAACTCTCCAACCCAAGAGTGAAACGTTTTTCTGTCTTTCTTCTATTCAACAGCTGAGCTCTGAAATTCTCTACCAGAACCAGTCTTTCCTTCTTCCTATGACTCAAATTGCTTCAAACTCCGTGTGTCCAGGCATTTTGGCTCGAACGTCCCTTGATTTTGGCCCTGTCACTCTTTCAACTCTGCGGGACGGACGCACTTGCTACAGGCAGTTCTGCCTTTTGTCTCTCTCACTCACATAGAGACAGTATAAATAGAATTATATATATATATATATATATATATATATATATATATATATATATATATATATTTTTTTTTTTTTTTATTTTTTTTTTTCATTAAGACATACGAGGATAAATGAAATGGCAATTTCAACATTAGTGAGTTTATTATTTAATTTTTCAATATGTCTAAATAATTTTCTCTGATCTTCGTTAATGTTCTGCAGTAGTTGGCCGTTTCGACGTTTCGGAGTTTTGGAATAGGTAATGGTTTGATGTGAAGTTCTCAGTGTTTATGTAGGGGCCAGTGTGATCTGGGTGTGACCTGAGAGGGGTAGGGGGGCGGGGTTACACTTGAGGCAGCGTGGAGTTGGCCAGGTTGACCTCAATTGGTAGTAGTGGGAAGGGTTATCTCGCTGCCTGGCTGGTGATACAGGAGAAGGGGCTAGGGTCACAGGGTGTGTCTGGCTACTGTAGGAGGGGGGCATTTGGCGCTAGGAAGGGCCTGAAAATCTTCTACCTGTGTGTATAAAGTGGGGTGAAGAGTTTGGAACAATATAGCTTTGGTCGTTTTCTTGGTCTAGTATGGTGGTGTGTTGGTCTAGGTCTGGTCGAGTGAGGGCCGGGTGGAAGGGGGCTTTGTAGTGTGTTTTATTGCCGCCATTTTGGAGGTGCATGGTGAGATGTCTTGGCAGTCTTGTCCGCTAGATCCCAATGTAAGAATGTGGCTCGCAGTCCACATTGTTGTAGATATGTCGGTAGATGACGTGGTCTTCCTGTAGAGACGTCTTGGTGAGGGCAGGTCGGTTACGGAGGAGGTGGGAGGTTTCCTTAGACTAATAGTAAATGATGAGTTAATTTGCTGCTGGGGTTGGTGGGGAGTACGTTTTTCTTGAGTATGTCTTGTATGATTGCCTCATCAGTTATATGCTCTGAGGACATGTGGTTCCTGTAGTAGATCTTGATGTCATCGTTGGGGTTAGGGTCTTCATCTGTGTACCATTTTTCTAGGTGTTAATTGATGGCTTGCTGGACATCGGAGCTACTGTAGCCATTATTAATGAGGACTTGGGTGAGGCTGTCAAATTCGATGCGATTGTCCTTCCAACTGGTGCAATGGGAGAGGGCCTTCCTTATGTAATCGTTGATGGTGGAGCGGAGATATCTCAGAGGGCATTCACTCACCCTGTGTAGGCAAATTCCAGAGTTGGTAGGTTTGGTATATATGTTGGTTCTGAAGCTGTTGTTGTTAGCGGTTAGAAGGACATCAAGGAAGAGGAGTTGTACATTGGTGGATTCTTCGAAGGTGAAGTTTAACCCAGATGAGGTGATAAAGCGCTGCCGCAGGTGCTGCAGTTCCTGTTGATCCTTCACCCACACGAATATATCGTCCACGTATCTACAGTAGATGAAGGGGCAGTTAGTAGAGAGGAGTTCCTCTTCGACAGATCCCATGTAGAAGTTGGCGAAGAGGACACCAAGGGGGCTATCCATGGCTACGCCACCTATCAGCTGGTACATGTTACCTCTCGGGCAGGTGAAGGGGGCCTCTTTCGTGCACATCTCCAGCAGCGTCTTCAGTACCTTCTCCGGGATGTCCAAGGGCGTGGTGTGGTTGGTGTGGTATATATATTTCAGGATGTAGTCGATAGTCATGTCCACTGGTACATTAGTGAACAGGATTTCCACATCCAATGATGCAATGATATGCTCGTCAGTTTGGGGGGCATCTCTCAGTAGTTCTAGGAAGTCGGTGGAGTATGAGAAGCTGTACTTGCTGGGTGTGTACGGAGTCAAGAGTTGGTTGAGGGTTTTGGCGATTTGGTAGGTGGCGGTAGGGATCTGGGAGATTGTGGGGCGGAGAGGATTACCTGGCTTGTGGGTCTTCACGTTGCCGTAGGTGTAGCCAGGGGACAATTCGCCGGTAAGTTTCTTAAGGTATAATCCCCCTAATTTGGCATTAAGAGGCGGTGCTCGTTGTGTTGACTTTTTTCTTGATTTCCTCGGTAGAGCTTCTTGTGATTCTTTTGAATTTCGAGTCGTCAGTCAGTATTCTTCCTTGTTGTGGATGACGTACTTGGCTGTTTTGTCGGCTCTGCGGATGATGATCTTTTCATTTTCCCGTACTTTAGTTGTTTATCTGCTTGGATGTGATTCTTGTTAATAATCTTGCTGTGGAAGGAGCCTCTTGTGTTGGTAGCTTCAGCTAGTAGGGAGGGTTATAGGTCCGGTGAGTTCTTTACAGTTCCGTTTTTTTCGAGTTTTTGGATGTCGTCGAGCAATACTTCAATCTCGAGGTGCTTACGATGGGGTCGGGGTTTAGTCTGGTAGTGGCAGTTTAGTCCTTTATTTAGCAGGTCTTCTTGGTCGGGTGTCATATCCAGGTTGGTCAAGTTGATGTATCATTTTGTAGGTCTTGGGAGTTTGATGTTACCTCCGTATACCTTTGATAGTTTCTTGATTGCGGTGCTCTTTGTGCTTCGTCTGTGTTGTTCTCGTATGTTGGTCAGCTTCTTGTTGATTTGTATCTTGATGTGGTCGGGGATGGTTTCATTATTCCATTTCTTGGTGAGGGCTTCGTGCTTCTTCTGTAGGTAGTTTGCTGTGAGATTTTTCTCTGTGGTATCATGCTCCACCAGTTCTCTCCGGAAATTGAGCGTAGAGTCTCAGTGTCTGGCATTCTCGTTGTGTAATTTTAGGATTGTGTAGCCAATGAGGATATTTTAATTAAGACATAGTATTACGAGGTTAAATAAAATGGCAATTTCAACATTAGTGAGTTTATTATTTAATTTTTCAATTTGTCTAACAAATTTTCTCTGATCTTCATTTGATGGTCTGCAGTAGTTGGCCTATATTTAACGAAGTTTCAGAGAGAGCTGTCCCCATCATCAGGTTTGGAAATGGTAATGGTTCGATGTGAAGTTCTCGGGGTATATGTAGGGGTCAGTGTGATCTGGGTGTGACCTGAGAGGAGTATGGGAGCGGGGATACACTTCGGGCGGCGTGTCCAGATTGGCTGGAGGTGGCCAGGTTGTTCAGTGAGATAAAACAAAAGAATTTATGATACACGGTAAAAGATTGTCAAATTTTAGATAACCACTGAATTAAAAATCAGGTCCCTTTGTCACTTGAGAGGAGTACCGTACGCTATAAATACTACCTACATCAAGTTGACTACCAGTAATTGATAATTTAGGCATGATTCAATATGATAATATTTTAAAACAAAATTTTATATAAATTCGGTAATATCTTTTCTTGAGCCTTAGGTATCCCACCGCCCATCTTGGCCAGAGATATTTCTGGGTGTACAGTCACGAGCATAAATTCTGCAACATCAACTAGATGACGTTAACTCCTTCATCGCGAGAGGTGTTAAATGTAATCGTCTGATAGTAGCTAGAATGAAATATAAAAATCGATGTGAGTTTGAAAATAAAGTTTAGCAATGACTTTCCAATTGAAGGAGCAAATGCTATCTGGCTGTTGTCCCAGTATTTATGCTCTTGACTGTACATAACGAAGAAATATGATTCTTTCTATTCAGTTAACAGTACTAGTCATGTGAATGATAAATTTAATAAACAATTGCACACATTCTATTTTGTAATTATTAATACACATTTCCAAGTGAGTTGTTACTAGTAGCTTAAAAATTACGTCGGTAGTCGGATGGAAGCCTCGAAGCCTCGGGATCAACTCGAATCTAGTAATTGTTAAGTTATTCGGCTATACATTGGGCTACCATAGTGCAGTTGGAATATATGTACAGTCTACGACAGAACTATTGGTCAAGCCCTGAGGCAATTTTGTTAGTGCACCTGTCCTTTAAAAGATGGCACTGTAATCGCTCCTAATATAAGCGGGCGGGGTTGATATGACGGTTTGAAGAAGGAGTCAAATTTGTGTGTATGTGTGCGAGACCAGCACGTCGTAAATATTTGTATAAGTATATTTTTACACAAGACACGGGCTATATTATAAGCCTAGCCTGGAAGCAAATAACTAACGCACATCAGGTGTTATGTTATTTAGAGAGTTAAAATACCGACGATTAAGTTTCTTTCCTTCTCGATTCTCATTCCTCCCCGCCTCCCCCTCCCCCTTTCACCTCCACAAAGTTACTTTCCCGCTCCTTCCCCTTCTCTCTCTCTCTCTCCACACACACACATTTAAGTGTGTGTGTGTGTGTTTAAGTATATATATTTATATTCCTCAACCTCCTTCCATTTCTCTGTTCATCACCTTCTCTATCTCACCATGTTTTTCGAAGCTATCGATACGAGTTACTGCAGGTATTAACCAATACACTTCATACCCTTTACTATATTCCTTATCACACCTCATAGTGTTCTGGTTATGACCACAAGAAAACTTGGTATTAACCCTTCTTTGGCGGGGGTGGACTTAAGTCGGTCTAGAGAACCATGGACTATGTGGCGGGGACCGACTTCAGGCGGTGTGCAATTCTGAGCAATATTTGGCTCTGAGAGAGAGACGAGCGGGGGGAGGAGCGTAGGCCGACTCTGACCGTTCGGCACGGCTCTCGCGCCAGCACTGGGCCCAGCTCCACACACACCCACACTCACTGCCTCGCTACACAGGGAATTATGTAAGGAAATTACCGTATTTTAGGGATTTTTCCTTCGTCTTGCACGATCGTTGCAAGAGAACGCGTGGTCGTAGAAGGATGGTTCTGGTGTCATTGGAAAGCTCAATAATCGCCCTTTCAGGGATACATAATTGTATTACGCTCTGGCTCTTGTTTATGCATGAAAAAGAGCACGGAAACAAGGTCGTTTAGGGTAAAACCACCCGCTTGGCGGGTAGTAGAAGTTACTGACGGGCCCGCTCGTAAGGCGTTAAGATAAAAAAGGACAAATAAAAACTAATAAGAGGTCGTTGCCGCACCACCACATCTCTCTTCTGGAATCATGATCAAGCAGGCCTGATTTGTGCAGATGCCGTTTTCTTCAATGTATCCAGTGCTGCGATCATTAGTCGAGTAGAAAAGACAACTTGTTTAGTAACTACTTTTCAGTATATCCATCACATTATTTAACCCGTTCATTACCGGTGCCGTCTTTATAACTTAATTATTGCTAGTATTAGACGATATTATCCAGTTTAAAAGAAGTTTCCAGCACTAAACAGGCTACAGACTATCTCACTTAACCCTTTTTACTACCACATATCCTTCCTAACCTGTACAAAATCGTCTAAATATAGCTAGAAAAAAAAATGAAGACGTCGCCGGTAAGGAAGGAGTTAATAACGAAGCCTTGGCATTAACATAATTATTCAGGGATATTGTAAGGTTTGAGGACGTGTCATGGTTTGGGAAATAGCAAATTTCTAATTACAATACTGTCTTTGTTTTACAATTCTTCAGTCGCAATTGCTATTAGCCTGTGTTTCACAGTATGACTCAGGAATGGTGAAATATACTGCTTTGGGGGTAGACAATTTGGGCCTTAAATGAAACCCTCTAAAAATAAGTAGATAAATATTATGCAATTGCTGTAAATTTACTTATACTGTACATCATCAATGTTAGTGGTAACAAATTTAATATCATATTATAACAGATGCAGTTAGCATCCTCGCTGGTTATCTTATATAATAACAGATGCAGTTAGCATCCTCGCTGGTTATCTTATATTATAACAGATGCAGTTAGCATCCTCGCTGGTTATCTTATTCCTACTTAAGCTACGTTTTCTGAAGAACACACCTATATCTATGTATGTATGTAAGTATATACTCAGGTACATACCCCATTGCTGGGGGTGGCCAACTTGAGACAGAGCCCGAACATAAACAACATTTATAGTTCAGACAGGGGAGGTGGTGGTGAAGGCAGGGGTAGTGGGGGAGGACCAGTGTACACATAAGCCTAGCTTGCTGTGTACGTAGCAACATGACACACTATCTCGTCTCTTCTTACCCCTACCATGACCTGGCAGAATTTTGAGGAATGCCGTGGGGTCTGGGTCATCCTCCTCCTCCTCTTCCCCACTTGGTGGGGAATCAACCATGTTATGGGAAGCATTAGGGGAGCGATAAACATAGCGAGGCGACAAGGTACCTCCAACACTCACGATGTAAACAATGCAACTGGGCCAGGCGGGAGGTGGAATCAGCCTAGTCCTTCCACTCCCGCACTCTCTCTCCCCACTCCCCACTGCGGTGGGACTTGGGTATTGCCAAATATTGCCACTGTTGGACAACATCATAAGGTATATTCCATATGAATTTGAACTCTCTAGCTACCATAGGACAAGAATAAATAAGCTCAAAAGTGGCGGTGGGATAAGTAGGTAAACTGGCTTTCCCCATCCGCCCTTACTCACCCGCACGAATGGGCTAGAGGGTTGCGCATACCGCCACTGTTCAGAAACATCATACGGTAGTTTCCCATACCATACTCAAGCCTCTAGCTACCATAGGACAAGAGTAAATAATTTTGAAGTAGCGGACGCAACATATGCGGCGCTGGGGTTTAGCGTTACATACATTGCCGACACATACGCTGCGGCGCTGGGGTCCAGTGGGTTAAAAATATGATCAAGTCAAAGACACTATATTTCCTTCCACGCATAAAGTTATGGCATGGATGCAGACTATTGTGGCCAACTGTACAATCATAATCACCCAGACTACATAAGATGAAATAAGGTATTAAAATAACTTTTTCTCTCGGCCTCCTGACGAGTTATGATAACGTTGATCTTCTTACACTACATATCACCCTTAATGAGGTTGGTGTAATCACGTCGTAACTAAGGCCCAGTGAGTCATAAAATACCACCAACAAGACGTTAATTAAGCTACTGCTATTATCTCTCTCTCGCTCTCTCTCTTTCTCTCTCTCTCTCTCCGACGCAAAAATACAAACATACATATTTCCTGTGGTTTACATAATCACAAAGGTTAAAATATACACACATACACACACACACACACACACACACACTGTTAAAGAAACATTAAAACTCACAATAAAGAATGGGAGGGGGAGAGGGGTTCGAGTCACTAAGATCGTGCACCAAGACCATACACCTTAACTTTCACTTTGACGTACACTCGGTCAAAAGTATCTGGACCCCTATTCTGATCATATGGTGTGTACAGCTTGATCAATTTGTTCAACTATATCCATGTGTCAGAGATGATCGTTTCTGACACATATATACAGTATAGTTGCAGGCAGAGTGCCAACCCTACCAAGCTGTACACACCAGATGATCAGCATATGGGTGCAGATACTTCTTTGACCGAGTGTACGGTCGGGCTAATAAGTCATGTCCCAGCTGTTATTACGTTTGGCTTGCTCTTTGCTGTCATAATGTCTGTCAGATGTTGAATAGGGTGGGTAAGTGTAGGAACATGTTTGAATATTTCACTCGATATGAAGAAATGAAGCTTAGATATTGCTGATACCAATTATTGATCAAAACATAATTGGTGCGGAGCAATCACTTATTAGCGCGACTGTACATAATGTGATCATAGAGAACGACGGGAGACAGAGAGAGACATGCCAATAAGGGAAGACTACTACAGAAAACATATTCAAGGATAATTCAATATATATATCAACACTTCACAACCTAAACTATCACCACACATGTTTTTTTTTTTTTTTTTTCTATATTCCAACTTACTTCCTCTCGGGCATAGGCTGAGAGCCTTAACATTCACCGCTTTACAATGAACAGTGAAGCCTGTGAGGTCTTGTTCCAGTCTAGGGAGTGAGACATGTGAAGCACGTAGAGTACAACGAGCACCTGCCATCTTGCCTTCACATGAGGCACGGTGCTCACTCATGGCCCGAAACGACCCCATCTCTGAAGCCACCTCGTTCCCGTGCTTCACTGTCTCATCCCCTACACTCGGACTCTCACACTTACACACACACAACGCCACCTGTTGAGCAGATAACTCACCATGTAATCATGTACTGATTTTCACTTTGAATGCAGAACCTACGTACATTAATATTCAATATGTAGCAATTATTTGAAACAAACGTATTGCACACAGTTTGTTTCGGTGTATTAGAGCTAAATATATATGTTTGAAATTAGCGTGAGGAGTGCTTCTTTGTCAAACATGTATGTATGTATATACTCAGGCACATACCCCATTGCTGGGGGTGCCCGGCACGAGACAGAGCCCGAACAGATACAACATTTATAGCTCCTATTCTCAGGGTCCGGGACCTCTTTCGTGTTCTCTCGCCCATTTCTCTGCCTCGTCGAGTAGGAAAATGATTCATATATACTGAATATTGTTCTTACTGTTTAATTATACCGTATAACAATCTATCAATTCCTGCTATACTATCGCCAATGTTACAATATCTTCCATTATATTATCTTATATGTATTATATATTATCTTATATGTATTATATATTATCTTATATGTATTATATATTATCTTATATGTATTATATATTTTCATGTAATGATCACAGGCATACGCCGCTGGGAGGTTGACCGTAACACGGTAATTTCCCTGGTAATAATCCATGCTGAAAAATTTACCAACATTTGCTCTGTCACAATTACCCACTATTTTTTACTTCACGATAACTTTGTACTGCATTTCATAGCATGTAGCAAGCATTTTGTTTCCAAACATACATAACATCAAACTCCATATTAAGTACTGGATATTTGTATCTATCTATAGTTCAACATTGGAAGCTTTAGATGGATATATAAAATACAAATTTAAATTATGATAATTTTTCCCCAATTACATTAAGTGTTTAGGATTGATTGTTATGAATGCAGCTTATTTCAACCCGTCTTTCCGTACTTCCTTCTCAATTATTTTCTTATATTCGAAACAAAATGTTTACCCAGTACTCTCTTGACTCTCGTATATGGCCATTAAATTGTGATTATTTAGCTGACTAATAAACAGTCAATTATGTCATGTTATGTTACTGTATGTTATTCCTTAAGAAGCCTACATGGCGAAACAGTCAATTATGTCATGTTATGTTACTGTATGTTATTCCTTAAGAAGCCTACATGGCGAAACAGTCAATTATGTCATGTTATGTTACTGTATGTTATTCCTTAAGAAGCCTACATGGCGAAACGTTGAATAAACTGGGTCCCTGCACTGCATTTGTGACTTAATTCCCACAATTATGTTATGTAAAATTGCCAATCGCCATTACCAAAAACAGGTAATACTAAGTTAGATGACCAAATGTGGGAGTATGGTGATGTAGACGGTTCAATATCCAGCCTATTGACAATGCCACCATCCCACTCTCACTGACTAATTAAGGGGAGACTGACTGTTTGTTCGGTCATATTTGTTCATATATTTTTTTAGTTTCCTCCCTAGACTTCCATCAAGCTTAGAAAAACCCCCCCTACACTCCCTTCAAGATTTTGTAAATTTTTCGGTAGAAAAATGTACCGGCCGAAGGCCGGTTCCTCTTAAATTTGCAGGCTCGCTTTCGCTCGCCAGGAAATAATTGACACCTAAATGGCACGAAAGGTCTTAAAATTGACAACGAAATGGGGGGAAAGGTTTTAAAATCGCCAAACTAATGGGCCGAACGTGTTATAATCTCAAATCTAGTGGGGCTAAACATTAGGGAGAAGAGGGTCCAGAAAAACGATCTGCCTCCCCTTAAACTCCGAGGCGTGTTGGTTCATCATGTTCCTGGCACTCTGGGACCGAGCCTAACATCAAACATCACAGGAACAGAAAGACATACACTTTGATTATATCACACATTATATTATTGTTTAATTGATGTTAAGAATATATACAGTACTTGCAAAATATCAGCGGTAAGTAAGAGGTTAACTTTATTCAAACACATTTAGTCATCATTAATGCATATATGAAACATCATTCAGGTTTCCCGCTGGCAGCAATTTTACAAGTCGGTAAATACTGTGTAATGGAGTTATGGGTTTTACTTCAAGACCCACTGGATCAACCCGGCAAGCACGATAAGTCTCACGGAAGTATCTGTATAGCGTACGCGATAGTCATCACGGAGGCAGGACCATGAAAAACCCTTCCAAAATGCCCCTCGGGCACTCAAAACAAAGCAATATGTGATTAGGTGAGACAATTCCCTTCCAGTACCTCCTCCACTCCTTCACATGTGTCCCAAACCCCCCCTTCCTCTCTTTTTTCCTCTTATTTCCCTCATTTATCGGTTATTTTCCGCCCCAATTATCGTCAGGCGGGCTCGGAGACAAGGGGTGAGTCATACTTTGATCTGAGATCTCATCCGGGCTACTCAGTAGCTTGCGAGACTTTGCATTAGTGAGTTGAATGTCTCTCGCCCGGCTGCCCCAGAATACGACTGCCCGGCGAAAATATACGTTTTCCACTTCTTTTATCTTTCTTCAATGTTCATATCTTCATCATATAAGTAAAATAAACGCACATGGAGAATAAATATATATTTATATTATATTTTTTTCTATGTGAGTGAGGGAGACACAAGGCAGAACTACCTGTAGCGAGTGCCTCCCCCAGAGTTGAAAAAGTGACAGGGCCAAAATCAAGGGACGTTCGAGCCAAAATGCCTGCACACATGGAGTTTGAAGCAATTTAAGTCATAGGATGAGGGAAAGACTGATTCTGGGAGAGAGTTCCAAAGCTCAGCAGTTGAATAGAAGAAAGACTGAGAATAACGTTTCACTCTTGGGTTGGAGAGTTGCACAGAGTAGGGGTGGGATTGTGTTGCAGGACAGGTACTACTTACCCTACGTAGAGGAGTTGGTATGCACTGGGAAAGCTCTAAGGAACACTGATTATTGTAGTAGCGATAGAATAGAGAGAGAAATGCAACATTGCAGTGAAGAGAGAGAGATTGCAGAGAGTTGGTGAGTGGACGGAAGTTAATGATACGGAAGGCTATCCTTTCTAATTTGTCTAGGAGTGCAGTGTGAGAGGATCCTCCCCACACATGTGAACAATACTCAATACTCAAGGACGCATTGTGCCCCTGTACAGAGCAAGAAGCTGTGCAGGGGTTACAAACCCCTTGAGGCGGTTGAGCACACCCAGCTTCTGGGAGGCTGCCTTAGCAAGACTGGTAATATGGTCCTTCTAAGTGAGAGCAGAAGAAATAGGCACACCAAAAATAGTGAGAGAAGATGAAGGATTGATTTTTGTATGGTTGAAGTATATGAGATAGTATTCTGGAAGTTCCGGACAGGTAGTAAGATGAAGAAATTGGGTTTTGGAAGCATTAAAGGCAACAAGGTTTTCTCTGCCCCAATTGGAAATAGTAGTTAGATCAGAAGATAAGTGTTGCATGGCTTCATTAAGTTTGTTTTTGAGGGATTGCTAGTGGGGCGTTCAGGAAAACTAATTGAGTAGTGTAAGGTAGAGTTGTCTGCATATGAATGGATAGGACTGGAGGTACAGCTGAGATCATTTATGAAATTTAGAAAGAGAATGGGAGATAGGACAGAGCCATGAGGAACACCAGAGATGGTAGGATGAGGAAGTGAGCGATGGCCGTCCACAACCGCATCTATGGAATGGCCGGAAAGGAAATTAGAGACAAAGACACAGATGGATGGATATATGGTACAGTATATATAACAAATTCTGTCAGAATCAAAGTGTTTTTTTCGCATTCGCGGCACTTTTAAACACCTCAATTATGTGCTCCTTGGGTTAAGCGCCATATATTGACACTTAGATGTTAATAATTATCTCAGAAATTTGGGCAAATAAGTTGGAGCTTGTAGACTAAATTCACTCCTGACGTTACCTTCGCCAGGTCTTTCTCGGACAAAGCTGAACTCTTCGCTCAAACTTTCCATAAAAATTCCATCTTGGATGATTCTGGCACCATTTCTCTTTCGATCCCCCTCTCACTTATATATATATATATATATATATATATATATATATATATGAGTGTTTAAGATCTGTATGTGGTAACCCAGGTTCGAATCCCGGAGGATCACATGCTCTCATTAACCTTTAAAGTGGGAAGCTATGGTACTTGAAACGTCCCGCCAGGCAAAGGTATTTTGGTTCATTCCTGAGGAAAATCGTCATATTTAGCATATATATATCATAATTATTTATCCATATGCGCCTATTTTAATTTTAATATGAACATATGAACATTGAAAAGCAATAAAACAAGTGGTAACAGCAATTGGCTGGTGAAAATTGTATATTTTAGTCCCGCGGTCGTAATCTGACCCAGACCGGCAAGAGAGACACACCCTCCCTTGTGTCTCGCATGGTACTGAGAGACAAGGAGAGGCTAGCGACTGCCGTCCTTGCATGAAAATATTCAATAAATATCGTGAATAATAGGGAAAATCTAGGATAATTACGGCGGGGGGGATAGAGGGGGGAAAAGGGGGGGGAAGCGACACATGTGGAGGAGTGATAGGACGTATGGAGGGGAATTATCTCACTTAATAACATATTGCTTTGTTTTGAGTGCCAGTGGGGTGTTTTGAAAGGCATTTTTTATGCCTAAACTCTTAAAAGTCCCGGCACTTTCCCCAAGTAAAACCTCTTAAGAGTCCTGGCATCTTTCCCCGGTTAATTTCATTGGAAGGT
Organism: Paralithodes platypus; assembly: GCA_032716605.1. Taxonomy (NCBI): domain Eukaryota; kingdom Metazoa; phylum Arthropoda; class Malacostraca; order Decapoda; family Lithodidae; genus Paralithodes; species Paralithodes platypus. Next base: position 12,860,888 of record CM064565.1, on the reverse strand, counting down.
GTTTGGAGTTGGGAATGAAACTAATATATTAGATGATTCCTATAGGTTCAGGAACATTTCATAGCGAAGTCGGTCCTTAGAGATCTGTGCCACAAAAATGTTCTTTCCTTTCACTAAACATTACACTATTATTATGCAGGTATATCTGATTACATGATTAGATTTATATCCAGTATTCGATAAATGAATATAAAACCGTAGTCATGTACTTAAACTTAAACTGTCTTGATTGTGTAATGTTTAGTGTGTTTCAGATCTGTATGTGGTAACCGAGGCTCGAATCCTGGGAGGATCACATGCTTTCATTAATTTGATTGAGAGGTGTTTGGAGTTGGGAGTGAAATTATTAAATTATATTATTATTTAAGTCTAATAGGATAATCTCTTCTAAAGATGTATTTTCTGCCCTCTCTGGGCTTAACACTAACAAGTCGTATGGACCGGATGGTGTTCCTCCTGTTGTACTAAAAAATCGTTCTTTCGTGCTGACTCCCTCCCTACGCAAACTCTTTCATATCTGTCCTTCCTTCTTGCTGGAAGTTTGATCCCATTCAACTTGTCCCAAAGAAGGGTGACCATTCTCAGCACTCCAACTACTATCCAATTGCCCTAATTTCTTTCATCTCTAAAGTGTTTTAATCTATTCATAATTCAAAATGTCTTAAGTATCTCTCTTCTTATAATTTTCTTTCAGATCGCAAGTTTGGTTCCCTCAAGGGCCGCTTTCCTTACTTAATTTAGTCATTTTTGGTCATCCAATGAAGCTGAAAATACACAGACTTAACCTAGATTTTATCCCAAGGGATCAACAATCTTATCCTGGCTGGTAACAAGAGCGCCTACATACCCCCGAGGGAGTAGGATGTGAGCAGGAGACTTTGTGAGTCCCCAGAGACTGGTCCGTCCAGACCTAGCCTTCACGGCCAGGGACAATTTTAGAGAGAGCTTTCCCTGTCGGCGCGTGGGATCGAACCGCCGACACCAGAGCTAGCGCACCCAATACAGAGACTAAACATGCTTGGCCACCGTGACCGTGATCCTATTGCCACAAGCAGGGCTCAGATTCAGAGTGAATTTAGTTAGAAAGAAAAGCATTATAGTCTCAATTGAACGCAAAGAGAAGTTTTTTTGTTGGAGAAAACAGTAAAGTAAATATTACAGTAGAATGTTAGTGACAATTCATTGATCTGTCTGTACAATGTACATTCTCTCTGGAAGTAACACTAATTTTGTGTTATTTTGTTAATACATTTGAATAAGAAACGTGAATCATATTATTTAAAATGTGTATATCTATATTTTCAAAAGCTGACAAAATAAGTTCACTATGATTTCCCTACAAAATATTTCCCTGGAGTAGTTTAACATTATTCTTCGTCAAACTCCTAACCAATTTTGATGTGGAAATATTGATGCTACAAATGTATATGCTTTTAAACTGACTCAGGCAATTTGATAACCTCCATTTGAGTATTTCCGCTATGTTATCCTGTATCAACTAGTATCCTTTATTGAAGGTTATTGATCCATGTATTTTTATCCCTGAGCAACTCTCGGGACAATAAGGTTTGTGTAGTCAGTGTATTTAAGGGGCGGCAGACCGATTTTCTGTACCACTTTCTCCCTCATGTTTAGCTCCATTAGTTTTGAGATTATAAGAAGTTCGGCCAATTAGTTTGGCGATTTTAACACCTTTCGCCCAATTTCGTTGTCAATTTTAAGACTATTCGTGCCATTTAGGTGTCAATTATTTCCTGGCGAGCGATAGCGAGCCTGCAATTTTAAGAGGAACCGGCCTTCGGCCGGGAAATGTTTCTACCGAAAAATGTACAAATTTATCTTGAAGGGGTGTCTAGGGGGTGTTTTTCTAAGCTTGATGGAGGTCTAGGGAGGAAACTAAACAATATATGAACAAATTAATTAATAGACCAAACAAACGGCCTGTCTCCCCTCAAGGACCTCTGTGTAATCTTTCGTTCCTCCAATTTCTCCCACAAATGTAATATCTGTTATTAATAAAGGAGTGATTCTGTACACACTTACTTTGATATTGAAATCTATAAATCTAGAGACTAGAAATCTCCGAAACCATGATCTGATATAATAGCTCCATAAAGGGCATGTCAGGCATCGTTGCCGATTCTACAATATAAACACAATAATGGTTGCATTTAAGGGGAGGAAGACCGTTTGTTTGGTCTATTAATTCATGTATTCATATATTGTTTTAGTTTCCTCCCTAGACCTCCATCAAGCTTAGAAAAACACCCTCTAGACCCCCCTTCAAGATAAATGTGTAAGTTTTTCGGTAGAAAAATGTCCCGGCCGAAGACCGGTTCCTCTTAAAATTGCAGGCTCGCTATCGCTTGCCAGGAAATATTCGACACCTAAATGGCACGAAAGGTCTTAAAATTGACAACGAAATGGGGCGAAAGGTGTTTAAATCGCCAAACTAGTGGGCCGAACGACTTATAATCTCAAAACTAGTGGGGCTAAGCATTAGGGAGAAGGGGGTCCAGAAAAACAGTCTGCCTCCCCTTAAATAGGGGAAGTGTGACAGAGTGGTCTTGCCACTGGACTGTTAATCCAATGGACCCGGGTTCGAATCCCAATATGTCAATGGGAAGATATTATTGGAATGGAATTTGTGCTGTACCTAGTTTCAGTGCATTACCACAGCACACCGAAATGCCAAAAAAATACCCTCATTGCTCCCTGATTAAATAGCATTGTATGAATATTCCCATATTCAAAATAGGCTACAGGGGGGCAATGCCTAGTGAGTTAATTGCTCAATAAGTGGCGTTCTGAGAGAGAGGGTCCGTGTCTGGGGAATGAGACTGTGAAGCGCAGAGGCGGAGCAGCTTCAGAGATGGGATTGCTTCGAGCCGGGGTGCTTCGCATGTCTCACTCCCTAGACTGTGCAGGCTCTCAGCCTATGCCCGAGAGGGAGTAGTTGGAATATAGAAGAAAAAAACGTATACGACACATCCCAAACCTCAAGCTTCTAGTATAATTACCTGACTCTGACGGAAATACGATTGCCCATCATGAAGATAAAACTGGGGTTGATTTAACAGATAGGGGTACTGTGCGCCCATATATCAAGTACTTTTCGCACTTTTTGAAAGAGTTAAGCCAAAATCAATTTGTCTCATCAATTCACCTCCTCTTATTAATTCTCTACATCTCTCTCTACACTCCGCAGGGTTGCATTTCTTCAGATGTCTCTCAGTGTATACCTACTCCCTTGTGGAAAGTAGTTGGCACCCTCATTTTGATACATTACCACCTCTTTTATGACCAACTGTCTAACAAAACAAAGAACCGATATTCCAAGACGTTCTTCTATTCAACAAGTAAACTCTGGAACTCTCTCCCTCAATCTATTTTTCACTCATCCTACGAATGAAAGTGCTTCAAGCTCCGTGTGCCCAGAAATTATGCGTACTTTGAATGTGTCTGTCTCTCTTTCAATTTGGGGGAACACTCGATACAGGCGCTTTGTCTTTTTCTTATACATAGTAAAACAATGGTGTAAAGTTAAATAATTGCAATTATACCTTGCCGTAATGTTGTGCTGCCATTACCATGCTTATGATTAGAGCCGCATAGTAATTAGTTATTCACTACAGACCACAAACTAGCTGCTGATAGTTGATTAGACTTTTGTAAGAAATTCAATTTAGATTTGCAGTATATTTTTTGAGTACAATCAGTCACAAATGCCTCCCAATTAAGGAAACTAGTGTTAGAAAAATATTATGACATTAGTTCTAACTGATTGAACAAGTGTATTTTCATTAACACGTACATATACAATTAGCTGTTGTATTGTGTTATTTAACTACTATTATGAGCATAAATATATTATATATGTCGCATATTGTTATGTGGGTAGAGAGGCAAAGTTTCCCAGTAAGCACAACTAATTAAATTGCACCAATATTTTAATGATCGAACAAATGGGAGAATAACACAATATATTACACAAACAAGGGACTATGACGATAACCGATTTACGGGAAGGACAAGTTCAAGCTGGACTATAGTCCATATGGCCTGTTAACTCATAGGCGTGTGGCGCGACGCACAGGATGAAATATACATAAAAAGGGCTCTGTTATGGCCTACAGGCTAAATTTGATTATAAACATGTGGAAGTTCATTAAATTTGGTTCAATAATAACCATCACATTTTATGAAAATTGGGTCATATCTTTAAGGGCCGCCCACGCTGGCGGAGGTATGCTCTCTACCAATCACCTCCACAATTTATTGACTTCTTCCTTGGTGCATATCTTATCTTGCCTCTAACTTTCGTGACAATCTGTTCAAAGCTTTTTGATAGGCTATATCTTGTTTACAGAGAGACAAACAATAAGCAGACAAAAAGACAAACAAATGGAGGCAAACACATAACATTCTCCAACTTCATTGGCAGAGGTAATTAAAATCATGTGCTGTTGTATGTAATGTAGTTCATTAACCCTTAACCAGCGGTGACCGTCATATCATGGGAGAGAGAAAATTGACCATCTCTACGGTGCCCATCAAATGACGGACGCCATTTTGAGGCTATTATGAGCGCTGAGAGAGAGGCTCGGCGTTGGAACAAGCATAGGCAGGCTCCAACCGCTCGCCACGGCCGTGCGGCGTACACTGAAGCCCCACACACGGCTGTCTCACTCATATGCTGTTTCTTACACACCCAAAAAAGCCAAACTTCCACCCTTTTCCCGATTTTTCCCTTCGGTTACACAATCGTTGCAAGATAACCAGATATCGTACAGGGATGATTCAGGTGTCATTGAAAAGCTCTATCATTGCACTTTCACAGATATAGAATTGTATTACACCGTACCTCTTGCTAATGCATGAAAAAGAGCATGGAATAAAGGTAATTTTCGGCAAATATGCCCGCCTGGCGCTACGGTGGTATAAACAAGACCCTGTGCAATAATTGAGTTAACACTGGATCACATTTTCTGTCACTCCTGCAGAAGGGAACCAACAGCGGGGCGCCCTGGTCAAAATTTGAAATTAGGACTCCGACCATTATGGGTAAGAAATAGATGAGATTATATACATGTGCAAGTAAAAATTAGTACTATCCCCAAAATATAACCGTTTTCACTTTCCGTCACTGCTTTAGAAGGAGGCCTGTGATGGGGTGCCATGGCCGATATGTTGTATCCAATTATCAATTAAAAGTATTTGTATGTACAGTATATAATTATGTGGTTGATTAATCACATAGAAATATCAAATCTCATTTTACATCACTCCTGTGGAAGGGAGACAGTAGAGAGGCGGCCTGGGCTAAAGTTGGAGATTGGACTCCCCGTTTTGGTCAAGGAATAGATCAGCCTACAGTATACAGTATACATGAAGTTGACAAAGCAAAGACCCCTAAAGACAGCCGAATATATTTTTCATCAACTCCTGTACAAGGGGCCCTATAGTTAACCGCCAAGAGTGAAGTATTTCATAAGTCTCCTCTTACAGCCTGAACAAAAAGCAAGAGTCTATGCTTATGGAATTCTATGAAATATGCCTTAGCAATTTTCAAACAGGTGGCCATTTCACTTTTCACCACTACTGCAAAAGGCGCTGATTAGCGGGGCGCCCAGAACGAAATTTAAGAAAAGGGACCTGTTATGGCCTAGAGAATAATTATATTCAAGTATATCCGTGTGTAAGTTCATTAAATTTGGTTCAGTAATAACCAAAAACTAGCAAATTTTGATAAGAGTCGCACTACTGTAGAAGGTGGCTATTTGGGGGGCGCCCAGGGCAAGATTAAAACAAAGGGCTTCGTTACGGCATTATATTTCATTCAATAATATCCGAGAAAAATAAATTTTTAATAAACGTCGAACTACTGCAAAAGGTGGCGATTTACGGGGCACCCAGGCCGAAATATAAAAAAGGGCTCCGTTTCAGCCTAGAGAATAGATCAGCGTATAATTTATGCATGTGAACAATAATTAAATTTGGTTTAGTATTAACTGAGAAATAGCACTTTTTATTAAGCGTCGCATACATATACTTCCAATAAATAATTGGATCCAACATATTGGCCATGGCACACCACCTCAGGGCCCCTTCTGGAGGAGTCACGGAAAGTAACTGTTAAAATTATTACTTTGAGGGACTATTACTCATTACTTATTTGCACATCTATATAATCTAATACATTTCTTAGACATAATGGTCGTAGCCCTATTTTTTAATTTTGCCCAGGGCGCCCCGCTGTTGGTTCCCTTTTGCAGGAATTATAATGTAAAACTTGCAAAAACAAACCAAAACGGGGACGGCACAAGATAAACGCAAAGGAACTGATCAAAATCGCTATGTGGAAATAACGTTTAAAAAAATAACATTTGAAATAAAAGAACACAATCCACCACATAGGGTGTACATCACTACATGAGCAAGTTAATCTGGTTCCCAAGAAAACTAATCGCACATATAACAATGCACTATCGTCATGTTCAAGGAATTAATCAGTTTGGGAAGTACGGGACATTCTGGTAATTTTTTTACTAAATTATGTATGATTAAAGAAACTACAATTTGTATCAAATTTTATAATAAAGTAATTTGCAATTTTGACAAGATATCTATAATAGTACACAAAACATACAACACTCACTAACGATAGTGCGATCAGGTAGGTACAGTTGGGGTCATAATTCCCCTTCCACCCCTCGATCCCTAAACCATAGATCTGGCAGCGCTGGGTGAGTGACCGACTTTCTCACACAGATAATCAGACTCAGGTGGTCAGCTCAAGTCTGATTATCTGTGTGAGAAAGTCGGTCGCTCACCCAGCGCACCTGCAAGCATAGCATTCCTCAAGTGACCCCTTACAATTACTACCCTACAAATAACCTACATTTATTGAACAAAATTAATAAACTAAGAAAATCGCAAAAGCAAACAATTGATACTATCGACAATGAATAGATACAATATAATACAGACAAATAATTGCAAAATATGAAGAAGCAACAACAGATTTAAACAAAGGGTACTCTTTTAACATAAACAATTCATTTTACAAATCAATAATAACAATAGAAAAAGAGAACCAATTGATACATTCAGACAAAAAGTAAGCAAAGGTTATACGAGAAACTTCAAGTTAATAATGCTTGATTACATTTATTGATAACAAATTTTAGAATACAGTCACAATAATTGACCTTAAACAAATTATATTTATGCAACAATTGACTTGCAACAAAATATGATCCAGTGTTAAAGCAATACATTACGTGTATGGATTTAATTATCTCCGCCAACGAAGTTGGAGGAGGTTATGTTTTGTATTCCATTTGTTTGTCTTTTTGTTTCAGTTTGTTTATGTTTGTCTGTCTGTAAACAATATATAGCCTATCAAAAGCTATGAACATATTGTCACGAAAGTTGGAGGGCAGATAAGATATGCACCAAGGAAAAAGTTATTAAATTGTGGAGATAATTGGCAAAGCGCATACCACCGCCAGCGTAGACCGCTCAGAAAGTAAAACACCGATGTTCACAAGACTTGGTGGGCAGATGGTATATTCACAAAGGGAGAATTAGTTTAATTTAGGAGGTGATCGGTAGAGCGCATACCTCCGCCAGCTTAGGCGGAGGGAACGTGCTTTCCAGTGGTGCACCTACCCACCAAATTTCGCGAAATTGGTTCAAAACTATGTGAGATATTTTGTATACAGAAAAACACACAAACAAATAGAGGCAAAAACATAACCTCCTCTAACTTCGTTGACGGAGGTAATTAGCTACGAGAACAAAGAAAAGCAACGTAAAGATAAAGAAATATGAGGGCAGACGCAAGTATTCATTAGCAAGCAAAGGAGACTAAATGAAGAGTTATTACAATTAATAAGAAAGAAATATGTAAACGCAGGCAAAATTACTTTGCAAGGGACCTAGAAAATGCGTGGACCCGAATAAGAAAAAAACACCAGCGAAAAATAAAAATGTGAAGTTGTGAGGTAATGCCTGCTTCTCTGGCACGTATAACCTTGTTTACATGCACAACGAATACAAAAAACAGCAGTGGCCGTCCTGCCCGTGAATTGTGTAGGATTCTTTGTCTGCTACAATTCGTATTTGATATTTATCATACACAAAGGTTATCATAAAAGTAGTGCCTTTTTTTGTCTATGTCTTAACCTCGGGACTCTAGGCTGTTCAGTAGCTTGTAACTCTTGCGAGGCCCAGAGATTTATCTACTGAAGCTTCGAAACGTTGGGGGCTTCATATGTCTCACTAGATGATCACAGTGGAGCTTCAAGGTGTTGGTTGCTTCCTTTCTGCTACACTAGATGATGACACCTTATTTATACACGTTACTTGATTTGAAAAAAGCAGGTATACGGTCGTTCACAGCATCTTCGAATATGGTCGGGCATCTTCTATGCTATGAATTGGTGATGGTATGGGGGGTATTTTCTTGACGTGTCGGTGTAGCCAGGATGTTTGTAGAACAGCAGGAACGATGCGATCATCTCAAAAAACCCTAACGTTTGATGAGGACTCAAACTGAGGTCCTTTTGGTCTGCAGTCCAAGACGCTATCCACTGTGCTATCTCTTCATTAATCACTTGGAGGAAAATAATATACTAAAAGACACACTAGGTTTTCGCAAAAAACGTTCCTGCTTAACAAACCTTTTATAGACTTCTTCCATGACATCCTAAATCTACAGTATATGATGAAGGTAAAGCTGTAGATATTATATACTTAGATTTCCAGAAAGTCTTTAATGAAGTTCCACACAGACGGTTAGTGATGAAATTAAAAACACATGGAATACAAGGTGGTGTTCTACAGTGGATAGAAAATTGGCTTAATGAAAAGAAATAAAGAGTAGTTATTAATGGGGAAGCATCAACGTGGACCAATGTAACTAATGGTGTACCTCAAGAATCAGTGCTGGGGCCAGTCCTTTTCCTAATTTATATTAACAACATAGATGAGGGTTTCACCTCTACAATCTCAAAGTTTGCAGATGGCACAAAAATCGTAAATACCGTACAGACATATTAACATGTTGAAGATATGCAAAACAATCTAAAGAAGCTTTCACAATGGGCTAAAATCTGGCAAATGTGCTTCAATGAAGATAAATGTAAAGTACTTCATATTGAATACCACAATGAAAAAGCAGACTACTCGATGAATGGAACCCAGCTAAAGAGTGTAGACAGAGAAACCGATTTAGGAGTAACAATATCCATTAACTTAAAAGCCAAGTCAACGTTGTGCTGAAGTTGTTAAGAAGGCAAACAAAATTATGGGTTTCATAGGTAGATCATTTGAATATAAATCAAAAGACATTATCCTCGCCCTTTACAATTCATTAGTCCGCCCACTTTTGGAATACTGCGTTCAGTTCTGGTGCCCTTATTATCAAAAAGATATAGACAAATTGGAACAAGTTCTACGTAGAGTTACCAAGATGATACCCTGTCTTCTGAACAAACCATACGAGGAATGTCTTAAAGAACTAAATGTATATTCATTAACCAAGCGCAGATTGAGAGGTGACCTTATTCAAGCTTTCAAGACCATTAAAGGCATCGACAAAATGAACTGTAATCAATATTTTACGATTAACCGATCAAACAATACGTGTGGAAATGGCTGCAAAATCATTGGTAAATCATTCAACTCTTAACAAATCCAAGAATTTCTTCTTCAATCGAGTCGTCAACTTGTGGAATGGGCTTCCCCGAAATGTCATAGACTGCAACACCGTTCGCCTAGAAAAGCACTTTGCCCTGAACCCAATGTTTGAATGCATTTGTAATTGAATAAATATTTTCTTTAGTAGTGTTTGTTCAATAACCTAATAGATCTTAATATAATTTCCCCTGCCATGAACTAAGCCATAAGGCAGCACCTCCTTCTCACATCTTTCCCACATTATCTCCGAAATACTTTTGCAACACTTGGAACAGCAGTGTTTTGGAGGGCAAGGATCATCGAGGGGTCACATGATCTGTTGTTGCTTGTTTTCCTTTGTACTCCTTTGTACTCCTCCCCCCTTAATGCATGTCAAGCAAACTACTATTTAATTAGCCATATGTATTATTATTCTGGTCAACTTTCATTTAATCTGTTTCCTTGCACGACTTCCAAATCTCCATTTGTCCGCCTTGGTAAGTGATAAAAACTGATGTTCATTCCATTATTCATATTAGTGGTATTCACTGGTAAGGCAGAAGCCTGTACTCTATGAAATAGTGTGTACAATTTGACATTCATATCGGTATAAGTTATGATTGTATTTCACATTTGTTTTATGTGAATGAAGGGAACAAAAGGCAAAGCTGCCTGTAACAAGTGTTTCCCCGTAAGTTGAAAGAGTGGCAAAGAGTCAAAATCAAGGTATGTTAGAGTCAAAATGTCTGGACACACGGAGCTTGAAGCAGTTTAAGTAATAGGATGAGGGAAAGACAGATTGAGGGAGAGAGTTCCAAAGCTTGCTTGCTGAGTAGAAGAAAGATTGGGAAAAAAGTCAATCTTGGATTTGAAAGTTGGACAGAATAGGGGTGGGAGTGTGTTGAATGATGGGTGCACCCATTCTCCGCAAGAGGGGGGGGAGGGGGGAATACACTAATGCCCCTTTCCCACTGATGCGATTTCATACGATTTTTGTCGCCGAGGACGTAGTCTTGTCAATTCGCAACGAATTTGTGCGACGTCAACGATTTTGACCGTTAAAAAACGTTGACAAGTTTACACTCAGCGACGATGTCGCCGATGGATACGACGTAATCGGCGACATTATGTGACGTCATCGGCAAATTGAGCGATGGTTCGCCGATGACCTCGGCGAGAACTGTCACATTTGAATAAAATATTGCGAAATAATGCGAAGGATGAACGAATCCTTGGCGCATGTTTTGCGACGTCTTCGGCGAATTAAGCGATGGTTCGGCGGATACCTCGGCGAGATTATCCGAAAACTTTTTGCATATATTTCATGGCACAAACATAAGAACATAAGAAAACGGGAGTCTGCAGAAAGCCGATCGGCCCACACAAGGCAGATCCCTGTCACACCCAACCCCAATTACAAGGCCTAATTATAGACCCAACTCACTAATGCCTTGAGGACTGACCTCACCAAAACGGTCAGAGATCAACACAAGATTACGGGGGTCTGCAGAGCGCCGATTGGCCCACACCAAGCAGATCCCCCCTCATACCCAACCCATCTCGTCGAAAATGTACAAATTTATCTTGAAGGGGGTCTAGAGTTTTTTGTTTTAAGTTTGATGGAGGTCTAGTGAGGAAACTAAGAAATAAAGGAATGAATGACCAAACAAACGGTGGTCCGTTTCCCCTTAAGGGGGGATGGGCGTAATCTTTACTCATTTATATATTTGGTTAGGATTTATTTAGTTTCATCCCTAGACCTCCACCAAGCATATAAAGCACCCCCCAACACCCTCCTTCAAGATCAATTTGTAAATTTTTCGATAGAAAAATATCCTGGCTGAAGGCCAGTTCCTCAAAAAGTACAGGCTCACTATCGCTAGCCTGAAAAAACTCGACGCCTAAATGACACGAAAAGTCTTAATATTGACAACGAAATGGGGTGAAATGTCTTAAAATCGCCAAACTAATGCGCCGAACGTCATAAAATATGAAAATTAAAGGGGCTAACCATGAGGAAGAAAGGGGACCAGAAAAACGACCCATTTCCCCTTAATTTGGAGATGGCAATGTCCTTGCCGTATGTTCACGTTAAGGCTTAATTGAGCCCACCTCCCTTTTTTTTTTTCTCTTTCGTATGTTTACGTTACGGCTTAATTGAGCCTACCTCGCTTTTGTTGTTTTCTCTTTCTCTCCCTCTTTCTTTGCCTTGTATCCGTTCGGCCCCATTCAGCCTACTGTTTAAAGACGTTTACCCCCATCCAGGTTTCAATATTTTCCTGGTGAGCGGTAGCGAGTCAACATATATATATATTTTTGATTTGAGAGCAAGCTAAATTTGTAAATTTTTCGATAGAAAAATGTCTCCAGCGAAGCCGGATCTCTCCATACAATGCTGGCTTGCTATCGCTCGCCAGGAAGATATCGATACTTGGATAGGGATAAACGTCTTAAAACAGTTGGCTGAATGGGGCCGAATGGATATAAGCCAGAGAAAGAGAGAAAAGGAGAGAAAGAGAACAAAAAAACAGGTGAACCCCCTTACGAGAGGTGCATAGAGAAAAGGGTTGACAGGTTCACTATTAGGCCTAATCCTTTTTTTTTACCCACCTCGCGGAAGGTGCTCTTTGGCCTCGGCGAGGTGTTTTCCGAGCATTCATCTACGTCGCACAACCCTTCGTACGCCTCTGCGAAGTATACCCGTGGCGGGTATACTCTCGACGACTCTTTTTTTTCGTGCGACACCCTCGTCGATGTCTCACCGATGTCGCCGAGGATCTCCGAGGGCCTCGCCGATCCCTCGGCAATGTTCGACGATGCTTGCGATGGTTCGGACCCCTCGCAAGTCCTCGTCCCACATTTTGAACAATCCGAACATTTGCGATGACCCGCGAGGGCTCTTGCGAGGCCTTGCGAGTCAAACGATTATCATGCGAGGGTTCAAGAATTTGTTGCGACATGTCACGAATGTGCCCATTTCTTGGTGTCTGCGATGAAAATCGTATGAAATCGCATCAGTGGGAAAGGGGCATAACTGAGCTCTGAACAACTTAGATTATTATAATAGTGGTAGAAGAGTGAGAGATGTAACATTGTGGCGTGTAGAGAGATTGTAGGGACTTAGTGATAGGAGGTGAGTTGATGAAACAAAATGCTTTTGCCTCAACCCTTTCGAGAAGTGCGGTATACTCGATACATGGGAACACTGTTCCCTATATGGAGAATGCAGCTGTGTGGGGGTGATGAACCCACAGATACAATTTTTAAAGAGATAATAACTAGAGGAAGGAAAAACAAAGGTAAAACATAAAAGGTCTATTTCCGAAAAAGGCATACTCCATTCATAAAGCGTTTGTAACAATTGGACTTAAAGGTGAATTACACAAAGATGATAAAAAAGTGAGATAAGTTATCTAGCAGAACGTTAAATGCTCTAGTATTACACCATTATCGGGAATATCCTTAAAATTGCCCCTAACATATAAAATAAATAGGGTCAAGTTAAAGGTAAATTTCTGTTGCCTGACAACTATCGGGATTTATGACGTCATCATAATACTGGAAGGGGGGAAATTTGCAAGACAGTCAACTATCAGACGCCGCCAGATATTAAACTGTTTAATATTTGTTTTCTTTACTGACGTAAATTTACTTTATTATACACAAACCTGAGCATCCTTTATATGTTTTGATGCATACAAAATATACATCTTACGAGGTATGCAGCTTATGTAATTCACCTTTAAAGTCTTGTGGGTTGCAAATTTGTGGAAAGCAACTTCATGGAAGTGAATTCCAGAGAGTAGAAATTCTGGGGATAAATTAATTATGTTAAGCGGAGGTTAAAGAGTGAATTCATGGGCATTTCTAGCTGCCCTAATTATGCGGGGAAAGATGCGGAGAGGTGGTATAATTGAAGCAAGTTCCTCAGAACATTTACCATGATAATATATGTAGAATGCAAGGGAGGCAACATCTCTATGTATGAACAATTGAGGAAGATCCTGCGTGATTACAGGGTTGTTGATTAATATAATTGCTTTATTTTGAATGTTGTCCGACGGCCTCAATGCAAACCACTCCACATCCATTCCACAAGGGTGAACAGTATTTCATCTGAGAACGATCAGGACTTTTATATACAATGGCTAACTGTTTGTCAGTGAAAAATGATCGAACTCTGCATAGAAGTCCCATTGTCTTAGAGGCATTTTTAGTAATAGATCTAACATTAGGTGTCCAGCTCAGGCTCGCATTCAATGTTTTACCAAGGATATCAATACTAGAGGAGGTGGGAATATTTACATCATTAACATTATGTGGGAGTCAGAAAGATTCGGCCTGTTAGAAAATTGTATGTATTAGGTTTTCTGAGCATTAAATTAAACTATTTGTTTTTGTTCCCATTCATTATTTTGTTATAGGTCTTGGTTCAGAAAAATTGCAGTGTTTAATTTGGTATTTATAATATCAGGCTAAGTGAACGAACTAATAAAGGAACTGTGGAGTGCTGAGTCATCTGAGTAGGAATGTATAGGGTTATGGGTGATAGATAGATCATTGATATGAATGAGTTGAGGCCAAAACTGATCCCTGAGGAACGCCAGCACACCTAACTTATGGGAAAATGTTTTAGCAAGAGTGGTAATATGATTTTTCCAAGAAATGTAAGGATACAAAGAAACAGCAAGACTACTGAGTGAAGATTAAGGGTTGATTTGTGTATTGCTGAAGAGTAAGGCATAGTTGTGTGGAATATCGTGACGGGTAGACAGAGGAAAATATTGGAAGCATTGAAAGTAACAAGATTTACCCTGACTCAATCGGAAATATATGGTAGATCAGAAGATAGGAGTGCTATGACCTCATCACATGAGTTTTAGAGTAATTTCATGGTGGGTTGTTGTGGAAAACTAGCTAAATAGTGTAAAGTAGAGTTATCAGCATAGGAATGGATTGCACTAGAGGTACAGTTGAGAAGGTCATTATGGAATTTTAGAAAGAGAACTTGAGACAGGACAGAACCCTGAGCAATACCGGAGTTAATAGGTTGAAGAAGTGAGTGATAGCTATCCACATCAGCAGCTATGGGATGGCCAGAAAGGATATTAGAGATAAAGGCACAAATGGAGGGAAAGGAAACAAAAGGAGGGTAGTTGAGAAATTATATATTTGTGCCAGACTCTAATCGTAGGCTTTCGGTATGTCTAGCACAATCGAGAAGGACTCACTGTGGTTCTGGTGGAGGATAACCAAAAGCTAGTAAGCTATGAATGAAGATCACCAGTAGAGTGGCCTTTAAGAAAACCATATTGGTGGCTTGAAAGTAGATTACGGGAAGACCAAAGCTTAATATTTTGTGAATAAGAATAGTTTCAAACACTTTACAGATGAAAGGAATAGGAACAATCAGACGATAATTGGAGTGTTCAGAGCGGTCAAACTTCTTTAGGACATATTTAATGAGAGCAAACTTCCAGCAAGAAGGAAAGATGTTAGATGCAAGACAGAGAGAAAAACAACCTCAATTATTTATACATATCAGAGGGCTCATCTCTGGAATTCCATACCGAGGAACATTATAGTGGCTACTTTCAGAAGATATTTGAAAGAACTCTACAAATCCCAATACTCTAACGTATGAATATATCTAAACACTCCGATCATTGGAATATACAATATGTACTCACCTCTTAGTGATTTGTATTTATTTAGATGATCTTTAGACAAGATTATTAATGTTTTCTTTTTCTTTTAATGTATACAAGATTCCTTAGTTACACTATTGTAGCTTTTTGTAGCATTTAAATTGAATGTAATATCAATAGGTGCCTGCTGAAAAGCCTAGCACTTAGTGGGCTCTTCTCACTTTAATTGTTGTATACAGTATAACAGTCGGCAGCGCCAAAGTGCCACAAACGCCGTCAGCTGGGAGGATCGGGTGGCTGCACTGAAGAGATAGGACAGGTGACAGAGATAACTTTATGGTCGGAGGAGCCCAATGGAAAGAAAAGATCGACAGTATAAACGAAAGGGTTAGACGTTAGAAACAAGTCAAGAACGTTGTGCCGATCTCCAAAGCGATCCGGGATACGGCTGGTATGCTGAACCAACTGTTCTACGTCAAATAGGTTAGAAATTATTTAGGCTTGTTTACCAGCTTCAACATCATCAGGTTGGACATTGGAATGAGAGAAGAGCCATTGGTTATGGTGAAAGATGAAATTTCCTAAGATGGAGATTTCTGAGAAAGGAAAGATGGATAGGATGTGTTCTACTTTAGAGTTTGGATAGTCAAAGTTATTAAAGTTAGAGGAAAGATAGACAGCACAGACATATTTAGCGTGAGAGTGACAGGATAGTTTGAGCCATAAAGTTGAGAAATCAGAGGAATCGAATTTGGAAACACGACTGCAAGTGAATTTGTTGTGTATGTATGTACAACATCCGCCTTTGGCTTTGAAACTAGGATAGAGAAAGTAGGAGAATACAGGGAAGGAGTTGCTGGCAGTTGCTTTAGACACCTGTGTTTCAGTGAGGAAAACTAAATCAGAATTGTTGGAGGAAAGGTGGTTTTCAACTGAAGGAAAGTTAGAGGAAAGGCCACAAATATTACAGAAGAAACTAGTAATAGTGACAGGCCGTGGTCCAGAGCATTTTGAAGGGTCGGCTGGTGAAGGGCAGTTAATGATGGTGGCATTTGTGGTCTCTCCCCCCAGGGGACACTGAGGCAGCGTTTGAAGTCATCATCATTGTAATTTCCTTGTATTTATTCTTATTTTGTGTGTGTATTGGAAAGAAGTGTAGTGTGCTTGTTTAGTGTAGTGAGATGAATAGGTGGAGGAGGTGTTTGTGAGAGCCAGCTGGATTACTCTCTGTGTAAGTGAGACGCAAACAGAAATAATAAGGGAGGTCAGACAAGTGAAATAGGGGTTCCAGCAACATGCCTATGAGGTGTCCCCTGGGTATTGCTCTGATCGATTGGTGTCTGCAATCTCCCCAAGAGATCCATCCATATTGATGGATTGGTGTCTACAATCTCCCCAAGAGATCCATCCATATTGATGGATTGGTGTCTGCAATCTCCCCAAGAGATCCATCCATATTGATGGAGGGTTCAATATCCAACGAAATGTGAAAGACTTCAATAATTTGATATGTTTCATAGAATAGCAATTTCCATAAGCCAGCTGTAGTCAATTACAATGTTCCAACCGGAATATTAATGTAATAAGCAGTAAAACATTAAGAATGTCAAGAAAATCTCTCCCTAGATAGGTTCCGGATGAGAATGAAAATACAATTCTGGGAAAAGGCAGTGTCTTTTGTATGAGACATGTGAGGGAGCGAAGGTGACCTGAAAAGTACCTAAAGTTGTCATACTCTTCAAGCAGTTTTGAGCTGTTCCTGCGAACAAACTAATATCATTGCATAAACTTAATGGCATTGTCATGGCACCACTTTATTCTCGGGTCAAGATTCCCAGATGTTTTTTTTCCTAAAAAATACTAAATCTTCTAAACACTAATGTGCTAATATCTGTATTAATATAGTAATTACATAATTATTGACATTATATATCTTTGGCAGCGAATACATACGCACTAAGACAATCAATACTATTTGATTTATATTTGTTTTCAGTAGATTCGACCCCCTTAATTTTTAGCCAAGGAAACCGGTCTATATCAAATATTAAAAACACTTACATAATATAACTTACTATAATATGCTTTGTTACGGACTAGGGTTCAAACCCACAACACCATGAATAAATTATTAACTCCAATGAAAAGGCAATACAACTGTTATCACCGTAGTACTATAAGAATGAAAGTTAACCACCTTAAACTAGACTGCAAGGTTAATATTATCCTCCAGCGAAACCCTATTATTATACAACAAGTCAATCAGAATCATATCATTGATATTATCAAGTTTTCTTTAAATGTCAGTAGAATAACTTATGCTTTCATAAATCCTTTAAGATTTATGTGTAAGATATTCAAGTATCCACTTTAGTTTACTGTACAAAATAATTAATTACCGTTTACTTTCTTTTAGAACCACATAATATTTAAAGTATTTAAATCTTTAAGTTATTTGAAAGATAGTACATGAAAATAAATAAGGTAGGTATGGATGAAAAGATAATTTAAAAGTATGGATATTATTTACATATAAATTACATTTTATACATCTATCCTTACATTCACACAATACAACATAATCATACAATACAACATAATAATACTTATCTATAGAGAGATAGATATACAAGGCAGGACACAAACTCAGTGTGACCCATGGTGAGGTCTTGGCGAAGCAGATGCTAGAGGTGAACTGACTTTCCTCAAATCCTACTTCTATCGAGTCCTTGGTCAGTAAAGTTATCTTACAGGACTGAAACACAACTACTCTCACTACAATCAAACAAATGAACTCAACTAATAATAATATAGAATACTTCATTGAAATATATAAATGAAGAGTAAGAACACTAAATCACGAATTATATTAAGACTAATCATACGTCTACCAGAGACGCACAAACAAGCAGGTGGGGGGGAAGGCGAGCGCTCCTGGCTCCAAAATATGCCATAAAGATGTCTGGCTATTACAGTACACTCTGGATACAAATATGTTCCCCGATGTTATCTTCCTTCCTAAAGGCCTTCCTATGTACAAATAAATAGTCACATAATTATACCCACTAATAATTAGTTAACTCTATCCCACCAGCAATTAGTTTAATTAAGGCAATACATAACAGCTTGAACTGTTTGTAATTCAGATTATAAATATTATTGTTATTAATAAACATGTAATATATTGGCTATATCACTACTTTCTCATTATTCTTTCTTAGTATAAGTATGTAATAGCAATTATTCACCTGTAATGTAGCCAATCTACCTGATGTCCTGACAGGCTTTTGGCCATTTTCAACCTGTCTATCCTACCGTCAACCTGTCTGTCTTCTTACCTGTCTTGCCACCAGACAGCTGGGCAGTGGGTCTGTCTTTTAGTTCATCTCTGGCCATATGGTGAGGCAAATGTCCTAATGATGGCTGTTATACATGTTGAGCCACCTGTTGATGTAGGGACATTTTAACCCTTTTGAAAATGTTCGCCCTGCTTTTTGGTTGACATTTTAGTGATACAATGCGTGACAATATATATATATATATATATATATATATATATATATATATATATATATATATATATATATATATATATATTTTTTTTTTTTAGGAAAATGTAATGTTCAAGTTTATGTTCAAAGTATTCGCAAATATATGACTGTTTTTGTTTTATCTTCTTACCCCAAAATGTGCATTACAATGGTACAAAAGGTCGTCTCTCTTTTCCGTTATAATATTTTTGGATAAATGCATTCATCAAACTACAAATAATAATTGTATCAGATTTCATTTAATTAAAACAATTGGTTTGTTTATTCTATACTATCTATCTCAATCCCGAGGAAGTGTTAATACATTAATCGTTTCCATGATTATCTTTTCCATTAGCCGGCACCATTACCTTCCGTTTTTCGCGCAACATGCTAAACAGTCACCAAACACTACAACTCATCATCACTCAATAGAACTGTATCATCAGAAAAGAACAGCACAAACAATTTCCACTCACTCCCTTCCTTTACCTATGGTACTCTAACGTCCATTGTTATTTTCACGGCTCCATCAATATATATATATTGAACTACCATGGGGATATCATAGACCCCTGCCACTAGATCGAAATAAATACCTTTAGATCGAGCTGGATAGTAGCTAAATTGTAAACGTCGCCTCTCTCCCCTGTCCCCTTTTAAAGGGAGACTATAAGACCTGATCTCCAGTTATCTGTTGTTCTTCCCTTCTCCCATGCTAGTCTACACATTTTCCAGATCCATTCGATCACTACCTCACCTCCATGCTTTAGCATCTCGCCACTCACTTCATCTATTCCTGCTGCTTTAGCTATCTTTATCCTTTTCAAAGCTTCGCAAACTTCTGACCTCCTGATCCCCTCTTCCTCCCCTACTGCACTTCTTATTTTATGTCCAATTCCCATATTCCTCATCGAACTATGTCTCATCCGGTGAACTCGCGTGGAGAGACTTCTGGGGATGCAGTTGGAATGTGACTGCACCGATATACCATACCGCAGCGGCGTAAGCCCCTTAGTAAGGGAATTTTAGAAGAAATTCCATGAATCTGCAAAAAAATTGCTTACCAATTGCTTTCTTCACCAATGTGTTCATTTAGGTGTCTACTAACACCTCTCAATTTATTCCAACCCAAATCCTTGTGGAAAATTCTGGGGAGCCAATCAAAGTTGGGGTACCCGGAGGACCTGGGCGAAAAAAATGAGAAATATACATTTGCCAGTGTTAGCATGTGGGATTTCTAACTAGGGGTTTTCGGGGGTGCTGAATCAACTCCAGCTATTATTTCTGAGTAAAAGCAACTCCCTGGCCATAAAAAGTATAACAAACAAAAATATATTTCAATTGAGACTCGGTTAAGTCTCTCTATTTCACCCTACTCATTGAACTCTCCGGCACCTTCCTCACTTATCTTGTGATCTGGCTGTTTGTTGTTGTGGCAAGAGTTACCATGACAGTTGCTACAAGCAGAAATACAAAGGAAATCAAGCAACAACAGGTCTCTTGCCCTCCAAAACACTGATGGTCAAGTGTCCAAACAGTAGTCCTTGTTTTTTACAGTAGTACTTGAGTGTGCTACAGTCCCCTTCACAGTTGCAGCTGACAAACTTCAGAAGATAGTCCGGTACGATGGGGTCTATTGAAAGGACTGGCTCATAACCTTGATCACCGAGCTTCCATCCATAGTCCAGGACATCCAGTGATGGACTTTGCAGCACCAGCCAATCTCTTGTCTCAAGATAAGCCTCGAGAGAGTGCTGTGCTGCAGCTTCTGTTGTCGGGGGCAGTTTCTCAGGTTTGATGAATATGTAAAATCTCAAGTCGCCCAGGTCTTTCGTTGGTTTCCCACGGAATATTAGCTTAAATATTTCACAGCCAGCTTTGATGATATCATCTTTTTCGGCTTGGATGTGAAGAAGCACGTCCATGGCCCTCTCCGCTTTGTCAGTCTTGCAAAGCTTGGTTAGCAAAGTTGATTTGCTAAACCCAGAAATCGTGGACACTGTATCACAGCCAGAGGAGCTGTGCAAAAAGATCAGATATTTCCGGTATCTCCCTGGTAGGGCCTCCTGGATCTTTCCGACATTATAAGATGTTTCTTTAGCTGTTGTGAGGAAGATCGAGTGGTCTGCAGCAGGATGAATCGGCATATTCATGATGTGGGTATCTTCAGCCCTCACCTCACCTCATCTAGAGCTGCCCGGACGATAGATGTGTCCGCATCATCGGGGCATTGCTGTACAATGATCCTTTTTCTCCTGAATGTTTCAGCAAGTAGAAGAACGAGCTGAGCCTTGTTACTCTTGTTGTTGAAGAACTTTTCTCTTGGAATAATGTTTTTGATGTCTGGGCGAATCAGGATGTTGCAGCATGCGTTCTTGTTTGTCTCAGGTGATCATGGTCCTTGGTGGAGCTGATGTGTCCGTCAAAGACCACAGTGCTCCGGAGGCACTGGCTCCTCATGGACTTCACAAACCGGAGGTAACTCTCGGATATGTTGTTCTAGGTGAGGTTAGTCTCTCACCTGATGTTCTGCAGGAGCCACCCACCATCAATCCCCAAGCTCGTGCATGGGGGGGTTGTTCAATGGGTTTCACAAATGCCTTCAGGACCCTTGTTAAAGCAGCCTTGTCTGGCTTTCGCAACTTCTGATCTTTGTCAAATTGAGACATCGGTGTTGGCATTAACTCAAATTGCAGGGCCTGTTTGGTCTTGACTTCGCGCACACTGATGATGAGGCAGTTGAAGAGCTTGAGTGAGTCAATAACCAGTTGCTTCCCATTGACTTTTGGTCCACTTCTGAGGGTCTCTAATGATTTCACCTTGTGCTTAGTTGCCATGGTATCCAGAATGGTTTTTCCATCCATCTTGGCCTGTATGGTTCTTCCAACCTCCTCTGCCTGATCAGCATTAACTGGGTCTCTTTAAGTGCTGCTGAACCCCGTGGAGAAGGATACCAGGGTCATAATGTCCCATGTTGCATCGAAGGTGCTTACCTCTTCCAACCATCCAAGAATGGCATTAACAACATCATCGTTTTTCTTCATCTGTGCTCTTTTGACACCTGTGTGGACAAGTACCCCACGTTTGTTCATACCTCCTTCCAGCTTTTGGTAAATGAATGAGAAGTGGTTTAGCATCTGAACCCAAGACTTATGAGCAGATTTGTTCTGGAAGCATCCTCTGTTTAAACCACCTGAGGACTTGGCCTCACATATGAGTGTGGTTTCTATTGTGATGTCAGTCCATTTGCCTGACCACTCATGACCACACCTGAATGCATGGTTGCCGTACACGGTGAATTTGGTAAGAGTTTTGTGGAACACCGGAGTCTCCTGTCGCTGCTGCATTAGCTGTACGTACAGCCTTGCTCCCGTCGTGCACTGATGGTGACCTGCTGCTGCGAAGGTGTTGAGCATTGCAATGATGCAGCTGAGGTAACCTGTGTGATCCGGGATACGCTCACACCTAATGAACACCTTGATTAGATCGATTCTGCTGTGGTACCAGACCCTGAGTGCAGGTGTCGTTCCTCCCTCAGCCAATGTCTTCAACCTCTCTGCCACCCTCTCCTTGAACAGAGTGACTAACTGTGGCATGCATGTTGTACCTGTTGGGAGTATTAAGTTTGAAATTTATATTAATTACATATGAAAACAGATTTGGCATGGCATTTTGAGTATTAAGATATAGTTCGAGATTTACAAATTGGGGACATAGCAATTACCTGTTTTCTCATCTTTCGTATTCTTGATGAAGTCTTCCACTTCTTTGAACTCCTGCTCGCTGAACACAACATCTCTCATCATGAACTTGGTCATTCCCGCATATGTAAGAAGGTGAAACCGGATGTCTTGGCATAAGCACCACCGGAGAGGAGTGTTTTGTAGTGCTGCAAGAGTTGCCTTGATGATGCCCATAGCATGGAATGCTGTGTTCCCGTTCAGCGACACAATGTTTAGATCTATATTATCACCAACAAATTGTAGAACTGTCCTTTCCTCTTGAGCCTTTCTCTGTCCTTTCCTCTGGTTTGAAGATCCTCATCTATATCATCATCACTTCTCTCCTCTTGGTCTTCTGCCCGTTTTGCAGATAAGACTGCATCAACTTCTGCTTCCTCAATCTCCACGGTTCCTACTTCATCTTCGTCTGTGATCACGGTATCCGGATCCATGCTAGCAAGGGCATTTTTCACACTTAAGTAAAAATACTGGTAGCGATGGAGCTCAGCATATGACTCACAGTATTCTAAGGGATGAAAACGTTCAATCAGCCACTTAGATCCAAACTTCTGGTCAAGCTGAATCGTGAGTCCGAGGTGAGAGGGCATCACTCCTGACCGATGGTGGTAGGCTTTCACAGGCTTTGGCCCCAAACTGCCACCTTTTCATGAGTTTTCACGATCGGCTTCAGAAACTGCTGGAGGCTGCCGGTAATCAGAGAAAACTGGCTATCTGCATTGGTCATGCTGTTCACTGAAGGGTATTGCTTACAGGAAAGCGGAACTCTTGCCAAGTCTCCACAAATTAGGTTGATGGCAGTTGAAATTGTGAGCTACTTGAGTTTAGCATCGTCAAGGGTGTGCAAGGGGGTGATGACCTGTTGACGGTAATCTCAAAGGATTGCATTTGTTGTGTCCTTCAGGCACACAATGTCCGCTCTTCTCTTGTCTGACGTGAAGTAGAGCAGCTTTGTTTTCAGATATCCCCGACCATATGCCAGACTTTTGTCCTCAGTTGGGTCAAGCTCTACCATCTTCATGTGTATGTTTCTCAGAGTTGTCATTCCGTGTTCCACTCCTTCAAACATCCATTCGCACAGTTACTCAAACAGCAATTGTCTCTCTTCTTCCAGAGGCCCATAGCGTATTTACGATCAAACTTGGTTGCAGTAAATATACTTTTAGTGTACTTTATCAGGCCAGGGAGTTGTTTTTACTCAAAACTAATAGTTGGAGTCGATTCAGCACCCCTGAAAACCCCTAGTTAGACATCCCACAAGCTAACACTGGCAAACGTATATTTCTAATTTTGTTCGCCCAGGCCCTTCGGGTACCCCAACTTTGATTGGCTCCCCAGAATTTTCAACAAGGATTTGGGTTGGAATAAATTGAGAGGTGTTAGTAGACACCTAAATGAACACATTGGTGAAGAAAGCTATTGGTAAGCAATTATGTTGCAGATTCATGGATTTGTTTCTAAAATTCCCTTACTAGCTAGTGAGTGCTTGAGTGAGTAATATGTATTGTAACTTGCGTCCAACTTCTGCTTAAATGCAAGGAACATTTACAATTTTAATAATTATTGTAACTTATTTCTGTATTTATTATATATATATATATATAATTATATATATATATATATATAATATATATATATATATATAATATATTATATATATATATATATATATAGATATATATATATATATATATATATATATATATATATATATATATATATATATATATATATATTATATATACTGTATATATATATATATATATATATATATATATTTACAGTATATATATATATACTGTATATATATATATATATATCATTGAAGGTTACGGTAAGTTGGTTGTTTCAGAGCTTCTTGTCTATCTTTTCTCTTTTTCTGAGGGTATTTTTGCCTTCCGTAGGAAGTTGTCTGATTATCTCTCCAAAAGTCATTTCGGGTAGTACTATAGGATTTAATATGCATAGTGCTTAGCTAGAACGCGTTTTCATACCTAGTTGGTGATTCATCAGTAGCTTGGAAGTGAATGAGAATTGTTGTGATCTAGTGAGCTTATATTTTGTTATGGGTAGCATAGAAGAGGTGTTTAGCAAACATACAAAACAACAATTATACTGTCGGTATATAGATGATATATTTGTTAAAGCCGGACATCAGCATCAAATAGAAAAGCTACAGCAGTGCCTTATGGATGCCTCTGGTCTTAATTTCAACATAGAACATAGTGAGGATGGATCCCTCTATTTTTCAGATGTGCTAGTCAAGCAGATAGAAGGTAACTTTCATACTGCTGTATATGTCAAGGCATATAACCCTGGCATTGCCTTAATGGTCTAAGTGAATGCCCCCAAAGGTATAAAGATTCTCCTATCAGTGCATACAATCATAAGAAGAGCACTTATCCACTGTAATAATATGCAGGCAGTACACACAGAAATACAAAAGGCCTCTCAGGTTTTTCTAACAACCCAGACTCCACTGCCGAAAATGTTATCAATATATATTATACACATTTCTTCTCAACGGCCTATAAAGAAGATGAAAGGATTATGCAACAGACCATCAAAAGGAACATCCACCCTACTGAAGCCAACACCAAAATCAATCTCATTATTTACTATCAGAATAAGAAGACCTCTAATCTCCTACTGAAGAATACAAAAATCAATCTTTCATCTTCTCTCAATATTCTCGGTGTCTCTTTTTCTTCTGCTGTCACTTGGAAGGACCATATTACCAGTCTTGCTAAGGCAGCCTCCTAGAAGCTGGGTGTGCTCAACCGCCTAAAGAGGTTCTTTACCCCTACAGTGCGTCCTTGTATTGAGTATTGTTCACATGTGTGGGGATGATCCTTTCACACTGCACTCTAAGACAAAGTAGAAAGGAAAGCCTTTCGCATCATTAACTCCCGCCCACTCACCAACTCACTGCAATCTCTCTCTCTTCGTCGCAATGTTGCATCTCTCTCGCTATTCTATCGCTACTACAATAATAAGTGTTCCTCGGAGATTTCCCAGTGTATACCACCTCCTCTACGTAGGGTACGTAGTACTCGCCTTGCATCACAATCCCACCCCTACTCTGTGCAACTCTCCAACCCAAGAGTGAAACGCTATTCTCAAACTTTCTTCTATTCAACTGCTGAGCTCTGGAACTCTCTCCCAGAATCAGTCTTTCCCTCATCCTATGACTTATATTGCTTCAAAATCTGTGTGTCCAGGTATTTTAGCTCGAACGTCCCTTGATTTTGGCCCTGTCACTCTTTCAACTCTGGGGGAGGCACTCGCTACAGTCAGTTCTGCCTTTTGTCTCCCTCATTCTCATAGAAAAAAAAAATCCTACGGAACCTCAACAATATTTAAATTAACTTCCAAAAATTACTCAAGACAAGTGAAGGTATTGCAACCATTATCAATAATTTCGTGGAGTATGATCATTCCATTTTCTTATTCGTTATATGTTCTATATTATATTTTTCCAAAGTATTGAAATCTATCTATCTATTGCCTGACGCCGTGATCCCCGAAGGGGTGGCCACGAACGAACCGCCCCCATGCACCTCTGTCCCCAGTCAGTCGACGCCCCTCCCCCCAACCAGCACCGCCTTCGTTCATGTAGTTCCTCACTCCATCCTTCCACCTCATATTCGGTCTACCTCTCCCCCTCTGTCCCTCCACCTCGCTCTCGTACACCCTCTTAGTCATTCTCTCGCTTTCCATACGTTCCATATGGCCGAACCATCTCAAGTTGTTCCTTTTCACACTTTCCAGCACATCTACCTCCACACCACACCTCCTTCTTACTTCCTCATTAGTCTGTCTATCCCTCCATGTAACTCCGCACGCACTCCTTAAGTAATTCATGTCCACTGCTCTCACTCTTGGTCTGAGTCTCTCAACCAACGTCCATGCTTCGCTTCCGTAAGTCAGTGTCGGGATTACCACACTGTCATGCAAGGACTTCTTCACTTCCATACTGACCACCCTATTTCTTGTTACTGCTTTTAGCGTTCCTACAACCCTCTTCCCCTGTTGTACCCTCTCCCGCACCTCTTCATCCATAGTCCCATCTTTACTCAACACACTGCCCAGATACTTAAAAGAGTTGACGATCTCCATAGCCTGACCGTTCAGCTTCACCTCACACTCTGTGACTTCACCCCTTTCGAAGACCATAACCTTGCTCTTCCCCGTATTTACCTTCAAATTCCGTTTTTCGCACACTGTTCCAAACTCATTTACCAGACCCTGCAACTCCCATTCATTATCACTCATCAGAACTGTATCATCCGCAAACAGCAGTATAGGTAGCTTCCACTCAATTCCCTCCCTTTTCAGCGATACACCAACATTCACTGCTCTTGATAGTATTTCTTTCATGACTCCATCCATATATACAGTAAACAACCACGGGGACATCACACACCCCTGTTTCAAACCAACATTCAGGTCAAAGAACTCGCTCTGCTCACTCTCCACACGTACTGCCGCCTTTGCACCCTCATACATGCTCTTCACTGCTTTCAGCAACTTGCCCTCTACTCCATATATTCTAAGTACTTTCCACAAACCTTCTCTATCCACTCTGTCATAGGCCTTCTCCAAGTCCATAAAGGCAACATACACCTTTTGTTTCTTCTCCAGATACTTCTCCACAACACAATTCAGGGTAAAAATCTGATCTACACATCCTCTTCCCTTCCTAAAACCTCCCTGCTCGTCGCCTATCCATTTCTCCGTTCTCACTCTCACTCTCTCAATCACTACCCTACTGTATACCTTCCCTACTACGCTTAGAAGACATATTCCTCGGTGGTTACCACACACTCCTCTTTCCCCTTTGCCCTTATATAGGGGGACTATTATGCCAGTCTTCCAGTCATCGGGTGCACTCCCCTTCTCCCATGCTAGTTTGCACATTTTCCATACCCATTCTATCACTATCTCACCACCATACCTCAACATTTCCCCACACACTCCATCTGTTCCTGGTGCTTTCCCCAACTTCACTCTTTTCATGGCTTCCCACACTTCTGACCTCCTGATCCCCACCTCCTCCTCCACTACTTCTCTTCTTCTCCCTCCCATACCATATCCAGCTATGTTTGCTGGCTCTTCATTCCTTTCATTTAGCAACTCACTGAAGTACTCCCTCCATCTTTCGACTCTCTCTTGCTTCTCGGCTAGCATTCTCCCATTCTTATCTTTCACACCCTTACTGTTTCCCTTGCTACCTTCCCTAACTTTCTTGACTTCTTTCCAGAACAGTTTCTTACTCTCCCTCCATTTTACACTCAGATTCCTTCCAAATTCCTCATCTACTCTTCTCTTACTTTCCTTCACTACTCTCTTCACCACCCTCTTACTCTCCACGTACCTCGCTCGTTTCTGTCTCTCGGAATCTTCATTCCCTCTACTACCCAACCACACTCTATATGCTTTCTTCTTTTCTTCCACAGCTATTCTTACCTCTTCTGTCCACCATGCTGTACCTTTCACTCCCCTCCCTCTTCTCCTCACTCCACACACCTCCTCACATGCTGCACAGATCTCATCCTTAAACACCTTGCTCATCTCCTCCACTTCCTCCATAACTTCCAGGTCGAACCCACCTAGTCGTCTTTCCACTGCTCTCCTGTACTCCTCCCTGACTTCCTCCTCCTGCAACCTCTCCACCCTCCTCACCATTCCACCCTCCTCTCGCCTCCCTCCCGCTCTCCTCACCCACTATACATTTAGATATTAGAAATGCATAGGGTATAAATTGCATTCTACTATTTCTCTCTCTTTGTTCAATAATATTTGTTTGTATCTATACAATAGCCTATTGTCACAATTGCATATTAATGAAAATCTATCTATCTATCTATCTATTTACTCAGGCCCAATCCCCATTTTTCCTATTTTTGTTTTATTTTATTCTATTTTATTTTATTATTAGTATTATTTTTTTATTTTTTATTTTATTTTATTTTTTATTTTTTTATTTTTTTTTGGGGGGTGTGGCCGACTCAAGACAGAGCAAGTACAGGGACAACACAAAACAACAGAAAACAACGAACACACAAAAACAACACACAAATTCACACAAATTGACTTAGTAGATAACCTTTGATGTGTATCTATGTTTCCCATCATGCTGTTCTAAATGTATACACCTTTGGGCCAATATAATATATATATATATATATATATATATATATATATATATATATATATATATATATATATATATATATATACTGTATATATATATATATATATATATTTTTTTTAAAGTTTGCCTTAGCTACAGGAACATGTAATATATGACTCTGGTTAGTTAAATGTTGATGTATATTTACATTTGCGGTATACTGCCAATCACAAATCCAAGACAAAAATAAGATAAACCCAGTCTCCATCTGCCTGGTGAGTGTTTCAGTCTCCTTGGTCTGAGGTACGCCAGGGGTGTTGGGTACGATAAGAGGGAAGGGCGGGATGCTGAACGTTGGGGATTATTTATAAACTCTTGGTGTCTGTTTCATCATCACTTACTCCATCCATACTTCTTTGATAACGGCAGGCAATGTTTACCAATAAAGTAGATGTGCCGTTTCGCCCAAAATAAAAACGGCATACCCAACTCTGCGATGGGTTACCATCATCACTACTAATACCATCATCAATCACAATCATCACTACTACTGCCATCATCACTACAACTGCCACAATCATCACGACTACTGTCATTATCACCATTACTATGATCATCGTCACTACTACAATTACAATCATCACCACTACTCTCACCATCATCACTACTACTGTCACCATTGTCACTACCATCTTAATCACTAAGTACTATAATCATTGATACTACAACTATCAATCATCATTACTACTCTCATCACCACCATCTTACAATCACCATTACTACTGTCACCATCATCACTACTAATGCCATCATCACCATTATAGTCCAGCGGCATAGCTCAACATTATGGATGAATTGTTCATTATTTGATACCAGCATGAAACTTTGCACATTTGTAGAGGAACATTAGACGGTCATTTTAAGATATAGTGCCAAGCTGGAAAATGAGTTGTTGCCAAGAAAACAGACATTTACTACTTTACATATATTATGTATAATAACATCACAAATAATAGGGGTAGGGGTGCAGAAAACATCATAACTTCATGAAAATTTACGCTATTCATACAAGTGTGGTACATTTGTTATCATAACACGTTAATACAGTAGTATAGACATGCATTTTCATTACAATTGGCCATTGTGGTGGCAGTTCGATGACGAGTTCACACAAAATTCAAGGGAACACGTAATAATGCACGTTGCTACAAATTTCAATACTACCAACTATGCACTAACATAATATCATCATTGACCACTAAAATAAATTTGACCCATTCGATGACTACAATGTACAATTACAATGCCTGTTACTTCAGAAATATTAAATATAGCAGTACATTTACTATACTAGCTACTGGCTATGGCATTCAGCATCTAATGGCAACTAGTACCTAATCTCTAGTGCACATCCCATCACACATGCATAGTGGGGTGCAGGATAGGGCAGCTTTCACACATTTGCAGCGAGATGTGCAGTTTGTCTTGCACCTGCAGTGTACAAGTTCGTAGCTCACTTTTGATGCTTCTGATAGCGTCGTCCATTTAGGTTGCAGTTCACCTTCCACAAGCATCCAGCCCCAGGCCGTCGCATCTGGGAGCACTGGCATTACCACTGTGGTTTGTCCCCAAATGTAGCCCCCTTGGTAGCAAGCCCAGCGGATGTGTTGAAGCAGTGCATCCTGTGTTGGTGGTAGTCCTTCAATGGCCCGTCCCTTTGTGCACAAATGCTTTCGGACATCATTGACTTTTTCACGGTCGCTGGTTCTGTCATACATCAATGACACAGACCGTTCAAGAGTAGCGAGACACTCTGCCGAGACATCTGATGGGCAATGCGCTAATTCCAGGAATGCATTGGTTGCAGTTGGAAAACACTGCCATGTTGCCCATGCAGTGTTCTTTCCACGCCCACAGAAGTAAGATGTTGTGTCGCACCCTGTTATAGCATGGAACATGGGGAGGCTTTTACACCAATCAGCACCAAGAGCAGAGGCATAAGCATGGGCAGGTAATCATTTGTAGTTCTTCCCAGTTCCGTATGCAATCCACAGTTCCTTAACTGCACAACGATGAGCAATGTTGACCGCTAGATCCACAACAACAGTGTCTACTGTACGAATTATGATAAACTGATGCCCCTTTGCTACAGCATCCACAACATGCACCATAATGCGGGTGTCCGCTTCCTCGTGCGAGCAAGGTGACAGCATACTACAGGTATTGTTTTCTTGGGGTGGAAACATGAGAACCTCGCGGCCATATGTTGCCACAACCATCTTGCCTTCTGTTTGTATCTTGCTGCTTTCCTCAGACAGAAATTTGCATAACTCTTTCTTGTTGCTATCTAATTGCAAGAAACTCTGCCACTTTTGGGGGACAGAAACAGAAGGTAGGACGGGACGTCTTGTTCCACTTCCTCGTTTGGCTCTTGTGGCTTCCTTTAAGCTAGTTGCAAAGTAATTATCCCATACTATATCGATCCTGTTCACTTTTTCCAACCACGTTGAGATATATGGCAAGACATTTTTTTCACTGTTCTCCAGAAAGGTTTTGCATGCTGTTGGCTTCAACATTTGAACGACAGTTGCAGCATCCATGATGAGGGCAGATACTGTTGGGTGGCCTTCATGGACCTCCACCAGTTTGTCCAAGCATTTTACTAAATCACTTTTCCTTCCCGATCTTAACTTTCCTCCATCCGACAAAGATGGTGGGCAGCCTTGATTTTCATGAGCAAAAAAATCATCAAGATTCCCGTCCCTGTTTTGGCAACCGATATAGAGTTTGGAAAATAGTTTGCTGTCATTCTTGGCTGACAGCAGTTTCACTTTACTCTGTGACACATGTTTTGGTGGACGATCAGGGAAGAGGGGCAGCTTGTTGAGTGGAATTGTGTCATTTAGTGGCTTGGATCTTTCTACAAGTCTATCCCTCACAAAATGTTGATACTGTTCCAAACCTACTGCCTTAATCTGTCTCACTGTCTTGCAGACAGATTGGTCAGCGATATATTTGGTTGATAGTGAAATCAGGTCATCACCCTCTTCTTCAAACGGATTACCTAACTCATCAATCGTGGCACACAGTGATTTAACATCATTTTGGAAACGCTCCTGTCGTGCTGGAGACTGCTCATGGTGTTGGTGTGACCCTTCCCATTTTTCGGCATTAAAGGTTTCCTCAAACTCCTTTATCATCCTAGCAACTTCTGGTCCTGCCACCATCCACCGCAACAGAGCACTGGCATTTTCGGTCAGACCTATTGCTCCCCCGTCACCTTTCACAAGTTCATTGTTCCGTTCGTGAGCTTGATCTATTGCGATTGCAGAAAATTAATTTGCAGTCTTTTGTACAGTGAAGTTCCCATTCATGAATTCCTGGTGTATGTCAGGATGCTTGTGTTGCAGTTCCAGCATATGTCTCTAATGTGTATTGGCAACCATCGAGAATAATGTGTCCTGTCAAGAGCAAATAACCATGGGACTAGTTCACACAATACTGAAGTGTATAGACTAAAGTTTGACTCACGGAAAGATCTCACCAAAATCATGATTAGGAGTTCAAACTCGAGGGTCAAACTCCAGAACTGAAACTGAGGACTTTCTGTGATGCGCTTACTACACCATGCAGAAAACGACATGGGCTCATCATCTGAAAATATCTCCATATATTTCTCATAGGCAGAGCGTTGCAGTTGGTGTAGACTCGCAGCCGTAACTTGATGTGCATATCTAGTTCGTGTGACATAAGCTGCTTTCAAAAGGGAGTCAGCCTTTCCAGATGTCGTAATATCAGCCTGGACTAAAACATCAACCCAACCACTTCCATCAAGCCATGACCCTACTGCTCTTAGGACAGCCATTTCAGTATGCAGACCTCCTAACACAATTACCATTTTATCTTCTTCAACACTATCTGGACAAGACCACTGGATTTCTTTAGCTAATGCAAGGAGGGGTTGGTCAACAATAAGAACGGGAATCTGACCAGAATTGAGATATACACAGCTTTTTTCACAACTGTCATAGAATGGTGAATCATCGCTACAGAGTGTGCTGCATCAGGAAATAGAGGCAACAACATGCTTGTACACTGCGGTTTGATATCTGTAATTTGACACTCAGCATGGTATGCTGACCAAGATATTGCCAACTTGTTGCAGTTTTCTCCATTGTCCTCCTCACACGGAGCACGTGATCCGACTGTGGTTCGTACCCTCTCTAGCCAGTGCTCTTCCTTCTGTATAGCAGCCGTTAACTCCTCAGGATCACACTGCATTACTGTTACCACAGCTGGTACAACTGATTCGCCAGTTTTAATCGAAACAGGTGGTACACAGCTGTAAGAGTCCGGTAGATTGATGATACATTTTGTTGAAGAATCTTCTATCAATACTTGACCCATGTCTCTGCCCTCCCCAGCAAAGTTGGGATGTTGTAAGAGAGAAATGCCGGTACCATGGAAAGAGCCTGCTGCAGTTGTGGATGAGGGATTATCATCAATATTGTCAATTGCTGCTGTAGTGAACACATTGCCGAGTAGTTGAGGGGGACATACAACCTGGGTGTCTCTGAACCGCTCACAAACAGCATTTCCAAGACCAGCTGAAATACGCAACACACGGTCATAGGACACAGACAGTCCGAGGTCAAAGAAATAATCAACCAACTGTCTTTTCCTGGTTTTAGCGTGCAACATGGTTCCAATATACTGTATATCGGTTGTGGGGTTTCAAGGTTCCTGCTGTGCTTGGTTGTGCTGGTACCATGCCGTTTGTGTTTAACACTGTTGAATTTCAACAACTCTGCGCAATTGTTAACGCTGCCTGGTTTGTTGGTTTAGCTGTTTGATCTCTAATATTTGGTCCTTGAAGTATCATATTTACCATAGCCAGGAGTGACGGTGGGACAGATTTAGCTTGGCAGTCTGTGGAAAATGTTCCATTGAAAGGTGTATTTACGGCAAACAGTTTTTCTCGAACTATCTTTGCTGCCTGGGCAAGACATATTGCATCAGCATCTTTGTTTTGTTGACACACATTGGACAGTTGCAAAGCAACGTCATCATCAAATCCCATCATAATATCACACCCTTTAGGATATGCTCTCAGATGAGGGATATGTGCCAGCAGCTTATCTTTCAGTCGACCGGTATGTATTTTCTTACATTGTTCAAGGCCTAACTGCTCTAGTCTTAGAAAATAGTCTTTTGCTAGCTCTGAGAGTTTGAAAACTGGAGTGCCGGATTCATTGGATCGGGTATCTTCAATGAAAACTATCAATTGCGCTAAGGACAATGAATGAGAAAATCATGAAGGTGGAGCAGTGTAGTGGGAAACTGTGGAATGTTACAAAAACCAGAGTGAATAAATATAAAATAGTAAGAGAGGTGTGGAAGGACTTTGAAGTGCCGAAAATAATGTACGGGATGGATGTGAGAGGGAGTACAGGGGGAGAAATAAATAGACTAGAGACGGGACAAAATAAAATAGGAAGAATAGGGTTAGGAGCAAGAAGGTGGACAGCAAATGAAGCAGTAAGAGGGGAGATGGGATGGAGTACGTTTGAGGAAAGAGTGGCGAAGGCAAAGTTGAGGTACAAGAGTAGGTTGGAGGAGATGGAGGATAATAGGTGGCCAAGGAGAGTGTATGAATGGGGGGAGGGGAAGAGTAGATGGGCAAAAGAGTGTAGGAGAAAACTGAAAAAATAGGAGTGAAACAAAGAAGGGTGGGAGAGGAGTGGAGAGATGTAGGGAGTAATGCAGGACTAGGGCAGGGAAGGAGACTAGAGCAAGAGATAGGAACGAGAGTGAAGGAAGTAGGAAGACAGGAATGGAAGAGAAATATGGAGAAGAAAAGTACACTGATAAGATATAGAAGCAAGGGGAGACCGAGAAAAGAGGAGTTTTATGACGGAAGTTGGGGAGCTGAACTACTATTTAAGGCTAGCATTAGAGACAAATAGGAGAACATGGATGTGGAATGGGGGGGGGGGGGTGAAAGAGTGTCTGCAGTGTGAGGTGGGAGGGAGGAGAGTGGAGGAGACAATAGAACATAATTATAGTGACAGAGTGCCAGGGGTATGCAGAGGAGAGAGATGGGTTGGAAGATGAGTTGAAACGGTTGGTAGGGGAGAGGGAATGGGAAGAACAGAAAGAAGAGGAGGATGAGGGTGTAAAATTTGTGTTAGGTCTCGGGACAGAAGAGGGGGTAGATGGGGAAATGGAGAAAAGAATGAAGGTAGTGAAAAGATTTCTGGAGCAGGTGTGGCAGAAGAGAAAACGGAATAGAATATAATAGAATAGAATAGGGTGAGGGGGGAGAAGGTGATCAGAGCGGGGGAGGAAGATAAATGAGATTAAATAGTAGAGAGGGGGAGAAGGGAAAAGTTAAGTTAAGGAGAGAACAAGATATTGGGGGGTGGAGGAGGGGGTAAATAGGGAGAGGAGAATTCTGCTTAAGCTATATACTTCAATACTTTTCTTTAACTATCCCTTCTACGACTACTTATTTTCTAAACTACTTTTTAACCAAGCTCTAGCTGTTTCTGGAGAAAAAAATCACCGGTACATAGGTGAGCTGGTTCAAAAAAAAAAAAAAAAGGGACAGCAACTCCACAAGAAGAAGAAGAAGAAGAAGCTAATGCAATGCTATGGAACATTTCATCATTGTCTTCTGCAGCGTCTTTATTCACCTTCTGTCGTCCTCGATTTATACAAAAATGTACACAATTCCACCCTGGGGTGCTACAAAAGCATACATTTTACCAAATAATTATGCATTCTGAACTACTAAAGGGTATTGGGAAACATTTAATACATATTATACTTGATGGATAAATGGACAATTGTGAGAGTTATGGCCATTCCCCTACCTATACCCCCATTTCGCGACATACACATTATGTTGTTTTATGCCATTTTACGTAAACCGTCCTCTGGCTCATAAAAATGTAAATTGAGATTGACACTATATCGCAAATTAATCAGTATGTGTATCCCTAACTCTGTGCCAGGTGTCATGCTGGTATCAACATATGAACGATTTTTCACCTATGCCGCTGGACTATTACTATGATCTTCATCATCACAACTATTGTAATCATTACTACAACTTTCACCATCATCACTACTACTCACCATCATCACTAATACTCACACCATCGTCACTACCATCATCACTACTGTCATTATTATCACTACAACTATCATCATTACTTGTCACCATCATCACTACTATTATGACCATCATCACTACTACTAGTACTGTCACCATCATATCTACTACTGTCACCATCATATCTACCAT
Source organism: Paralithodes platypus (assembly GCA_032716605.1). Lineage (NCBI taxonomy): Eukaryota > Metazoa > Arthropoda > Malacostraca > Decapoda > Lithodidae > Paralithodes > Paralithodes platypus. The sequence continues at coordinate 12,824,838 of CM064565.1, read as the reverse complement.
CATCACTATTGTCATCATCATCAATACAACTACAACCATCATCACTACTATTATCACCATCATCACTACTATCACCATCAATCCCACTATTACTACCATCACTTATAATGCCATCTAAACTAATTAACCTAGCAAATGCATAGCGAGATGTTTTCGCCCCCAGAACGCCATCATTGCTGGGTTGGGGGGGCGGGGGGGGGGGGGGGAAACCATATTTTTGACTTAAAATCATAACTATTGAATACATTCAAAAAATATTTGTTTTAATTACCGTCGCATTCACGCACCGAATGTTCATGTGAAGTTTGGTGAAAATCCGTCGAACGGTCTAGGAGGAGTTATCGGACAGACAGACAGACAGACGTCTCACCATTATCATCACATCTGAGACATGTGTATGATGTGTGGCAGTATTCGCATTACCAAAAAAAAAAAAAAAAAAAAAATGCATATGCAACTCTGCGACCTAGAATTCTGCAGTAGTATTGAATCTCTTAGGTGAAATCGGTTTATATGCAATTTATATATACACTGTATATATATTAAATGTTTTTATACTCACAGCCGGACTTGAACCACCGACAGTCAAAACAAGTGCCTATACTTTAATCCACTATACCACGGCGTGATAGAGGATACTTGTGTGTAGTGGATTAAAGCATAGACACTCGTCCTGACCGTTAGTGGTTCATGTCAGCCTGGGAGTATATAATTATGTATATAATATATAATTACATTTATGATCACATTGAATCTTAACTATTAAAATAATTATCTATAATAAGGTCAGCGTAACACTATTTTGTAGCATTTTGAATATTTATTACAAATAGGGATCATATAGGCCTACTGTGACCTTGACCTTTGACATGAAATAAAATACATATATTTGGATGGTCATCGCATTGACCAACTGAATTTGCCTGAATAACTTGGTGACAATACATTAAACAGTCTAGGAGGAGTTTAAGGAAAATGACAAATATTTTTGTTTTGACCTTGACTTCTGACCTTAACTATTACAATATGTATGTGAAATTTGATGCATATATAATATTTAAGTAATAAGCCATAACACAGCCAGTTTTTCAAAATTTTAGTAATCTTTCTTAATAAACAAGAAAAGTTGACCTTTGACCTTGATCTTCATGTAAGAGTACATTTTTGTTTGCATTGACATTGCCCATGAAAATCAAATAAGCATGCATAATTTCATTAAAACCCATTAGATAGTTTCATATATATCAATAGAATAGTTGACCTTGACCATTGACCATTATCTTGACCTTTATATGTCTCAACATTTATTATTTTACTTTTCACTTCAAGTGCAATTATCTCACCAAATGTGAAGTTTGCATAGAAAGTAAAGAAAATAGCATATTAGCCTTTTATTTGACCTTGACCTTTCATATGGAATTGTATAGTTTCTTGCATGACCTTGGCCTAGGTATTCCGAATAAACATGGTAAGCCTAGTGAAAATCTAACAGTTAGTATAAGAAATACTAGTAGAAAAACTATTTTGACCTTTGACCTTGATCTTTGACCTTACCCTTTAGAATATGTATCTAAAATGTGGGCAATACGATATCAAAGGTTATCAGTAACTTGTATAGTGAAAATGAAGACATTTGAGTATAAAGTAAAATAAATAGTAAAAGTTGACCTTTGACCTTTACCTGTGACCTGAACCTTATGTAAGAGTGTTTTTTTTTTATTATTGACATTACCCAGGAAAATCAAATAAGCATGCCTAATTTTATTAAAACCCATCAGTTAGTTTCATATATATTAATAGAATAGTTGACCTTGACCTTTATGATGTGTGTCCAAATGTATTATTTCATTTTAATTTAAAGTGCAACTAGCTCACCAAATTGTGTGAAGTTTGCAAGAAAAGTAAAGGATATAGCATATTGACCTATTATTTGACTTTGACCTGTGACCTTGACCTTTATTATGGAATTGTATAGTTTCTTGTATGACCTTGGCCTAGGTATTCCGAATATACATGATAAGCCTAGTGAGAATCTAAGTTAGTATAAGAAATACTAGTGAAAAACTTATTTTGACCTTTGACCTTACCCTTAAGAATCTTTATATAAAAAAATTGGTCAATACGATATATAGGTTACCAGTAACTTGTATAGTGAAAATGAAGTCATTTGAGTAAAAAGTAAAATACATAGTAAAAGTTGACCTTTGACCTTGACCTGTGACCTGGACCTTCATGTAAGAGTGTTTTTTTTTGTTATTGACATTGCCCCGGAAAATCAAATAAGCATGCCTAATTTCATTAAAACCCATCAGTTAGTTTCATATATATTAATAGAATAGTTGACCTTGACCTTTCACCTTTATCTTGACCTTTATGATATGTGTCCAAATGTATTATATTCCTTTTCATTTAAAGTGCAACTATCTCACCAAATTTTGTGAAGTTTGCATGAAAAGTAAAGAAAATAGCATATTGACCTTTTATTTGACCTTGACCTTTATTATGGAATTGTATAGTTTCTTGTATGACCTTCGCCTAGGTATTCCGAATATACATGGTAAGCCTAGTGAGAATCTAACAGTTAGTATACGAAATACTAGTGAAAAACTGATTTGACCTTTGACCTTGACCTTTGACCTTACCCTTTAGAATATTTACCTAAAATTTGGTCAATACGATATATAGGTTACCAGTAACTTGTATAGTGAAAATGAAGAAATTTGAGTAAGAACTAAAAAATATGAAATATTGACCTTATTTTTAACCTTGACCTTTGACCTTAACCTTTAAGTTAAATGGAATATTTCTTTTTGACTGACCTTTGCATTGACCAAATGAATATACCTGTGAAATTTGGTGAAAATCCATCAAACGGTCTAGGAGGAGTTTCCGGACAAACAGACGGACGACGACGATGACGGACGACGACGGACGATGACGACGACAGACAAGCTGAATGGTGGTGCACAGTATACGGGTGGGATCAGTGTGCGCGATACCACTCTGCTTCGCAGAGTTGATAACTGAAAAATAAAAAAAATAAGCAGATATACCTGTTTTGATTTGTAGGCTACACAGATCATTTTTTGTTCCTATGTGAGTGAGGGAGACAACAGGCAGAACTGCCTGTATCGAGTGCCTCCCCTAGAGTTGAAAGAATGACAAGGGCCAAAATCAAGGGACGTTCGAACCAAAATGCCTGGACACACGGAGTTTGAAGCAACTTAAGTCATAGGCAGAGTGAAAGACTGATTCTGGGAGTGTTCCAGAGCTCAGCAGTTGAATAGAAGACTGAGAATAACGTTTCACTCTTCGGTTGGAGATGTGCACAGAGTAGGGGTGGGATTGTGTTACAGGACGAGTACTATGTATCCTACGTAGAGGAGGTGGTTTACACTGGGAAAGCTCTGAGGAAAACTGATTATTGTAGTAGCAATAGAAAATCGAAAGAGATGAAACATTGCGGCGAAGAGAGATAGTTTGTGAGTGTGTGTGCGTGTGTTTGTCTAAGGAGACAAAAGGTATGGCTGCCTGTAACAAGTGTGCCCCCCCAAAACAAAAAATATATATATAATAATAATAATAATAGTATTGAAATAAAAAAATAATGAACGAACCATATACCAGGTACAACAGAATACATATGAAGTAGAGACGAGTGTTGGAGCAAATCACCTATATTTGGCCGCCTTTAAGGGTTAGTTTATGGTTTAATTAATGTTTGAAGTAACTTCTAACACCACCAAAACAAATTGTTTAACATTTTAATCTGTCTTAATATTATAGACTTATCTGTGAGATTATGATAAGTTTATTTGGGTGAATGCTGGTCCTATCCAGAGTGAGGTTTGGCATCCTCTACCCAATCTTACCGTTTCTGTCTGTCTCTTGTACTGTCCTACTTTTCCTTCTGGGGCAGGAGGCTAGAAATCCTCCTCCCCTTGTAAAATTCACCTACTACACGAGAGAGAGTAAGGGGCGAGGGAACGCGAAAGTGGTCCCGGACCCTATTTTTTTTAATTTTTAATGTTGTTTCTGTTCGGTCTCTGTCTCCATTCGGCCACCCCTAGCTATGGGGTATGTGCCTGAGTATAGACACACATACATACATCCGTGAACACATCTTATCCAGCCACACTTCTACACACTGTGTCTCCACTCCATCTGTCTGGATACATGGAGCTTGAAGCAGTTCAAGTCATTGGATGAGAGAAAATTATATTGAGGGAGAGATTTCCAGATTTATTTGTTGAGGGCAAGAACACTTGGAAATACTGCTCATTCATGTGTTAGAAAGTTGGACAGAAAAGGGGTGGAAATGTATCGAAAGGCGGGTGCCACCTATCCTCCGTAAGGGAGGAGGTATAATATACACTGAGTAAGCTCTGAAGAACATTGATTATTGTAATAGTGTTAGAAGAGTGAAAGATATGCAACATTGTGGTTTGTGGAGATTTAATATAACGAAGTTAGTTGATAAGACAAAATGCTTTTGACTTTATCCGTTCCAGCAGTGTCTGGGGTTAAAGAACCTACAGAGACGATTGACAACTCCTAATTTCTGGGAAGCTGTTTTAGCAAGAGTGATAATGTGGTCTTACCAAGAAAGGTCAGAAGAAAACAGACACCAGGAAATTAAAGGAATATTGAAAGCAACAAGGTTATTTCTGCCCCAATCGGAAATAGTTGATATATCAAAAGATAAGCGAGCTTTTCCTTATCACGTGAGCTTTGAAGTGACCGCATGGTGGGTTCTTGTGGAAAGCTAGTTGAATAGGGTAAGATAGAGTCATCGGCATATGAGTGGATAGTACTAGATATACATAGGCTACAATTTAGAAGACCAATAATCAATATTTGAAATAGAACTAGAGATAGGACAGAGCCCTCAGAAACACTGGAGTAGATTCGGTATCAATATTTTAATGGTTACCAAACTACGACCAAGAATAGATAACAAAATGTCTCGAGCAAACTACTGAATTACGGGTGTATAATGACGAGCATTATTCATGATTCAGCCTTACTCTACACCTTAGACCATTATAATCTATTTTGGCACTTGCATTATGTTTATGATGTGTTAAACAGCATAATTACCATATGGCGTACCATTTCAGGCGTAGGGATGTGGCGACCCCACCGCCCGTCACTTTGTGGCGCAGAGAACCCGTAAAAGTTGGGACCGGGAATCCCACCTCCAGAATTGTTAGGAGGAGGCTGTAGACGCCTGCCAAACAGGGCGGTACTCCCGGGGAGTGCTACGTGGTTGATAAGGACCGCTGGAACTCGTGTTTCACCACCTGGCCTCCCTAGCTGATCCATTCTGTGTCTCATCAATATTTAGGGCAACACCAGCCTGCCCTCCAACACCTTCTCCTCCTATCAATACATTATACTACAAACACATTACATACTACACTAACTTAAAAATAAAAATAAAAAAACAAAATAATGACGAAACCTCGACGCGCTTCTGAGTCCGGGGGGGGGGCAGAAATGACCCCATCAGTCAGTCCTCTGGAAATGACTGTCAAAATGCTCTGGACCACCACCTTCTACTCTTACTATTATTTTGTGTAATATTCGTGGCCTTTCCTCTAACTTACACTATGTGGAACACCACCTCTCCTCTGCCAACCCTGTTCTTCTCTTTCTCACCGAGACACAGTTGTCTGCGACTACTGACAGCAAACCCTTCTCTGTATCCTCCTACTATCTCTATCCTCAGTTTCGAGACAAAGGTCGATGTTGCGTCTACTGTATGTACCCAACAATCTTGCTTTCTCTCGTGTTCCCAACTTAGACTCTTCTGAATTATCAACTCTCTGACTAAAGCTTTCTTGTCACTCTCAAACTGAACATTTCTGCGCTGTTTATCTTTCCCATAATTCTACTGACTATCCAAATTTGTTTGACTATCTAACTTCTAAAGTGGAACACATTCAATCCATCTCTGTTTTCACAGAAATCACCATCTTAGGAGATTTCAATGTTCATCACCACAAATGGCTCTCCGCTGTTTCCACTAACCAACCTGATGAACAATCCTCCCCCCCGCCCCCCCTTGGGGACTCCGAGGCGGGTCGTGGTTGCGTCATCATTTTTTAGGAAGAAAGGTAGTGTAGTATCTAAGGTGTTTGTAGTATAATATATTGATAGGAGTAGAAGGTGTTTTGAAAGGCAGGCTAGTGTTCCCCTTGATATTGATGAGGCACAGACAATATTAGCTAGGGAGGCCAGGTTGTGAAACAGGAGTTCCAGCTGTCCTTATCAACCACCTAGCACTCCCCGGTAGTGTCGGCAATAAGGACGAAAGTCCGAGGCGGGTCGTAGTTCCTTCATCATGTTTCTTTAGACATTTTGAATAGGTAGTTTAGTTTTGTAAATTGTTTGTAATATAGTGTATTGAAAGAGAGAGAAAGATGTTATGGAGGGCAAACTGGTATTGCCCTCTATTTTGGTGAGGCACGGAAAGGATCAGCAAAGGAAGCCATGAGTTCCAGTTGTCCTTAACAACCTATAGCACTCCCCGGGAGTACTGCCCTGTTTGGCTGGTGCCTACAGCCTCCTTCGTGATTGGTGTTCACAGATTGATAATCCTACATATGAATGTAATGGTAACAAATATATATAATAGTATTTTGTAAAAATAAGTTTTATTTTCATATTAATATTATTTCACAGACAATTCACAGATAATATGCTCAAAATAGTAATGTCATTGTTGTCGAAACTGTGTAGGGTTTAATCCTTTCACATTTCTCACAGTATCGTTCACTCTCAAACTGAGTGTTCTCTCTCCAAGAGTTTCCCTCCTCTTGTCTCGCGTGCATAGTGTATCTGTGAAGGAACCTAATTACAACTTATGTCCCTTGACAATATTGTTTTTCTTCGAGCTGCATAAATCAGGAGCAAATTAAGTGAACACAGTAACAAAATTTACTGACATTAAGATATAACACACATTTAAGTCTAATTTTCATTTTTTTCCCCCAGCAAGGAACAGAAACAAATCTATGCATATCCATGTGTATATTATTTATTTAACTTAGACGAAACAATTCCGATCCAGCCTAACCTGTACCAAATGTGTTTATACTAATATTACATACCCTAAAGAGTAAAATATATTTTAGCTCTGTTGTCTTGTACTTATTGTTTTACACAAAAAGTCGGGATCGAACCTCCGAGCTGGGATTATATATACATTTATTAGCTCACGTGTATTTGTGAGATATACTTGATAATAATGACTCTCGTGTTTGGCTGGGCGAAATTTAAAATTAAATCTCTATAACCCGAGTTGCGTGTGCAATCTTGTAAAAATCTCTGTATGGTATCCTGGAATCTGGATTCTGCAACTTGTACATGAATTGAAATAAATTCTCCAAGTAGGATTTCCCTTCTCATAAATATAAATGGGAACAGGTTAAGATTCCTTTATCACACCGTGGTGTAGTGGATTTGTAGCTTGAACACTCGTTCTGAATGTCAGGGGTTCGATTCCGGCTGGGAATATATAAACATTTATTAGCTCATGTGTATTTGTGATATATAGTTGAGATATATATATATATGTGCTGTATATGTATATATGTAAAGAAAAAGAAAAAGGATAAGTTGCCTGTATCAAGTCTCTCTTCACCCTCTCCGACATATGACGCGATTTTGAGCCTATTAGGGATACTTTAAAGCCTTTGTTACCATCAGGGGTATTTAGAAACCTTTAGTTTAGTTACTTCAACCTCTGCAGTTGTCTTTGAGTTGGCTGTGGGCACAAAACTAATTTTGGGGAGGTAATTATAAGAGTGAGAGGACTGTATATCTTATTGCTAATCTGGCAACCTCTGCGTCATAAATGCGTGAAAGGGTTCATATTGAGTTTGTGGTATAGACCCAACTTCAAGGTACATTGGATTCAAAATATTTGGACAAACGATGATTGGAGTTGTTAAAGTCGTAGAATGAGGGTAAGACTGATTGAGAAAGAGAGATAAACTGGGGAAATCAGTTCTTTATTGGGTTAGAGAGTTGAACAGAACAGGGTATGAAAGGCAGATGCCACCGTAAGGGAGGAAGAATACACTGAGTAAGCTCGGAAAAAAATACTGATTATTAAAATACCAGAACAAAATAAGAGGTACAGTATATGCAACATTGTGGCGAGAGAGATTGGATCATATTATTGAGAGGAGGTGAGTTACTGAGACGAAATGCACTTTCGAGAAGGACTATATGGGTGAAGCCTCCCAACCTATTTCAACAACAGTTGCTTCATGGCCATGCTATACCGCTGTGCAGGCAAGACATTGAGCAGAAACAGTTTTGTTTTCTTTCTATGTGTAAGGAGGAGACAAAATGCAGGTTGCCTGAAGCGAGTGTCTCTCCAAAGTTAAAAGAGTGACAGAGCCAAATTCAAGGGATGTTAGAGTCAAAATGCCTGGACACACGAAGTTTAAAGCAGTCTAAGTAATAGGATGAAGGAAAGATTGATTGAGGGAGAGAGTTTCAGAGTTCAATTGTTGAGTAGAAGAAAGACTGAGAATTTTTGGGGGGATGTAGAGCTGGACAAAATAGGAATGGGACTGTGTTGAAGGGCGGGTGCCTCGCACTCGCAGCAAGGGAGGGGGTATACACTGAAAGAACTCTGAAGAACACTGGTTGTGAAAGAGATACAACATTGCGGCGTGTAGAAAGAGATTGTAAGAAACTAGTAAGAGGAGGTGATTTGATGAGGTGAAATGCTTTTGATTCTACTCGTTCGAGAAGTGCGGTATGGGTAGAGCCTCCCCACACATGGGAACAATACTCAATACAGGGGTGCACTGTGCCACGATACAGAGCAAGAAGCTGTGCGGAGGTGAAGAACCCACAGAGATGGTTAAACACACCTAACTTATGGGAAGCTGCTTTTGCAAGACTGGTAATATATTTCCAAGAAAGGTCAGATGAAAAGGATACACCTAGAATGTTGAGAGAAGATGAAGGGTTGAGTTATGTGTTGTTGAAAAATAGTTTATTGTCTTGTGGGAGATTGTGATGGAGAGATAGTGGAAGAAACTGGGTCTTAGAGATGTTGAAAGTAACAAGATTTTCTGTGCCCCAATCAGAAATAATTGAAAGATCAGAAGAGAGGCATTCTATGGCCTTGCCACATTTGATTAGAAATGCTTGTATGCTGGGTTGATAGGAAAAATTAGTTGAATAGTGTATGGTAGAGTCATCAGCATATGAGTGTATAGGACTAGAGGTACAGTTGAGTAGATCATTAATGAGTATTAATAAGAGAATTGGAGACAGGACAGAACCCTGAGGAACATCAGAGTTGATAGGTTGAGGAAGTGAGCGATGGGCATCCACAACTGCAGCTATGAAGCAGTCTGAAAGTAAATTGGAGACAAAGACACAGATAGAGGGATAGAATCCGAAGTAGGGAAGTTTTTGAAATTCAAGATTTGTGTCAGACTCTATCGAAGGCTTTCGATATATCTAGCGCAATAAAACAAATCTCTCACTGAAGTCCCGAAAGGAGGATGACCAAGAGTTAGTAAAATAAGCAAGACGATCACCAGTAGAGCGGCCCTTAAGGAAACCATACTGGCGATCTGAAAGTAGATTATGGGAAGATAATGTTTAAGATATTTTGAGTTAAGAATAGTTTAAAAAACTTTAGAGATGCAAGAAATTAGATAAATTGGACTATAGTTGGAGAGCATGGAGTGGCCACCCTTCTTTGGTACAGGTTGAATAAGAGCAAACTTCCAGCTAGAAAGAAAGACAAAGATGAAAGGGTTTGCCTAGATAGGGAGTCAGCACTGAAGAACAGTTTTTGGGTACAACAGGAGGAACACCATCCGGTCCATATGCTCTCTTAGTATTAAGCCCATAGAGGGCAGAAAGTAAGTAAGTGAGAGGGGGGTGGAGAGGGAGGAGTAGCGCCGTAATCATCTAAGGTGAAGTTTTTAGCCGTAATCATCTAAAGTGAAGTTTTTAGCGAACTTTTGAGCGAAGAGTTCAGCTTTGTCAGAGGAAGAGGTGATGTTGGTACTGTCAGAGTGGTAAAGAGGAGGGAAAGACGAGGAAGTTAAATTGTTGGAGAGCTTTTTGGCTAGATGCCAAAACACTTGTGAAAGCTATAGTTGGAAAGTTCAGAGCATTTCTTATCGATGAAAGAGTTTTTGGCGAGTTGAAGGACAGATTTGGCTTGATTACGGGCAGAGACATATAAAGTATGGGACTCTTGAGTTTGAGGGTGACGGTACCGTTTGAATGCTTCATCCTTATTGCAGACATCAGTAGAACAAACGTGAGTAAACCAATATTTTTGTGAGTTAGTTTGAAAGAAAGAAATTGGGATGTATGCTTACATATCCAAAATGATTACCTCAATAATGCGCTCAGCATTATCTAAGGCTATAGAAGCATAAATAATTCCATGGGAAATCAAAGAAGTGCTGCCGAAGAGCCTTCCAGTCGGCAGTGCCAAAATGCCACAAGCACCGCCGTACTGGAGAGACAGGACAGGTGACAGAAATAAGGTTATGATCGGAGGAGCCCAGCAGAGAGAGAATAGTTACAGTGCAAGCAGAATGACTAGTGGTTAAAAATAAGTTGAGAATGTTGGGCCAATCTCCAGGGCGGTCCAGGATACGGGTGGGGTGCTGAACTAACTGCTCTAGATAATTTGGGATAGAAAATATATAGGATTGTTCACCAGGTTGGTCAGTGAAATGAGAGATCCATTGGTATTGGTGAACATTGAAATTTCCTAAGATGGAGATTGCAGAGAAAGGAGAGATGGATAGAATGTGTTCCACTTTAGAAGTAAGATAGTAAAAGAATGTTGGATAGTCAGTAGAATTACGGGAGAGAAAAACAGCGCAGATATATATATAGTGATAGAGTGACAAGATAGCTTGAGCCAGAGAGTTCATAATTCAGAAGAATCCAAGTTGGGAACACGAGAGCAAGACAGATTGTTGCGTACATACACACAACATCCAGCTTTGGCTTTAGATTGAGGATAGAGATAGTAGGAGGATACAGAGAAGGGTTTGCTTTTTGTTGCCTTAGACAACTGTGTTTTGGTGAGAAAATGTAAATAAGTTTTTGTAGAAGAGAGATGATGTATATAAATAAACCAAATGTATAATATGAGTGATATAGAAATATCCCACCAGGTAGTGCAATTATGAAGATAACGGTTCTTAATTCCAAGAACTATTGAACCATTGTTATTGGCAAACCTGACAGATGGATACCACAAGAGAGAGAAGGCAATTACATTGAGGGAATAATAACATTGCAACCAATCTAAAGCACATCATTATTTAGTTAAGTAAGATATCATCATTATGCAATACTGACAATCATTACAATATCAGTACTCTGCCCTTGTCAGGAATGCTGTTTTTGTTTATATTGGAGAAATCTAACATCTAACCATGTTGCTTAAATAATGCATATTCATTCATTTAGCAATATATTTACTGTATTACTAAAATATGTTATAAATAATACTGTAGCGTATATTTTGTTCATGAACCAAATATATTATCATAATTAGCTTGATGTATTATAAGTAGTATATTATGCATGTATCCAAGGCGTCAATGTACGACATGATTGTGCTTGGAGTAATATCTTTATGTGGAAATAAGTCGAGAGTACCAGGAATCAATACAGAGTAATTCAAATATTGCATTTTATTTAGCTCTTACATTTTCTATGGCAGTACATATATACACAGTATAACCATTTCTCCCTCAATCTGTCTTTCCCTCACCCTATGACATAAACTGCTTCAAGCTCCGTAAGTACATACTTTGATTTTGGCTCTTTGTCACTCTTTCAACTTTGGGGTAGACACTTGTTACAGGCAGCATTGCCTTTTGTATCCTTCATTCACCAAGACTAGAACATAAAAAACACGTACACTCACGCGTACTAAAGGTTGCTCAGGGGTGGGTCCTTCCTTCCCCTACTTCACCCCTGGGCTGGTGGAAGGGGGAAGTCGGGTCCAAGTCTACCCCCACCTTCCACTCCCAAACTATCCCCAACTCCTCCTCCTTCCTTCTCTAGCTGGCAGTTAGTGGTTACCGACGATTGTTCTCATTAATTTAAAATTATTGTTAAACCATCATTGCACATGCTTACAACGGCCAACATTTAACATTTACTAGGAATGTATTAATACAATATACTGTATAATTGTATTCTCAAAATGAGTCTCTATACACAACGTGGGTTACAAGAATCTCAGCTGTAGTGATCTGACTCTGTCTCTCTCTCTCTCTCTTTCTTAAGACGCAGACTACGAGGTCAGTTCATGTAAGTTTTTAAAATATGTAATGGGTTTGACAATGTGGATCATAGCAAACTGTTTAGCCTCAATATGAATACAGTACGCAACCATGGCTGGCAGTTAGAATTGATAAGGTTCAGCACTAGTATTTGTGGAAACTGTTTCCCATTTAAGATCTGTTCTACCTGGAACAAACTTTTCTCAGAAGTTTTAAACATTTCCTCAGTTGAGCAGTTCAAGAAGACAGTAGTCAGTAGATAGTATTTTGCACACTCTGTAAGGAGTGTAGTGCACTGAACAATGTCTCTCCTTCCACTTCGAATATTTCCCCGAAATGGACCTTAAGGTCTTTGAGATACTAACCATTAATTGTAACTCCTTGCAACTCTTGCATAGCAAACGCTTTCTACAACCAAGATATAATGGGTCTGAATGGGTTATATTTTCCTTTATTAGTGTGTGTGATGAATGTTGCCTGCATTCGATACACATAGAGGAGATCGAGTTGATGGGGTTTAGAGAGAGAGTACAAAGGAGTACAAAGGAGTACAAAGGAAATCAAGCAACAACAGATCTAGTGACCCTTCTAGGTTACTTGTCCTCCAAAACACTGAGGATCAAGTGTCCAAACAGTGGTTTAGAGTGGGTAAGGGAACATTGGAAAGGGAAATACTGCCCTGGAACTAATGTCCGTGGCAGGATTAGGAAGTTAGTAGGGGACAGATGGGTTAGTAACTGAGGGGGGGATAAAATAAAGTTATTCATTTACAAACGCAGTCAGTCGCGGGTTTGATGCGAGATATTTGTCTAGGCGGAGTTTAAATGAATCAACGGTGATGCAGTCTATAACGTTTCGGGGAAGCCCATTCCACAAGTTGACAACTCGATTGAAGAAGAAATTCTTAGATTCGTGTGAGTTAAAAGATTTACCAATAATTTTGCAACCGTTTCCCCGCGTGTAATTAGATTGGTCGATAGTGAAGTACTTACTACAGTTCATATTGTCGATGCCTTTGATGATTTTGAACACTTGAATTAAGTCGCCTCTTAATCTGCGCTGGGTTAAAGGAAATAGATTTAATTCTCTAAGACGCTCTTCGTATGGTTTGTTCTTTAGGCTAGGTATCATTTTGGTAACTCTACGTTGAACTCGTTCTAGCTTGTTTATATCTTTTTGGTAATAAGGGCACCAGGATTGAACGCAGTATTCCAGAAGAGGGCGGACTAAACTTCTTTGGATTTATGCTCAAATGACCTGCCTATAAAGCCAATTATTTTGTTTGCCTTCTTAACAACTTCTGAACATTGTTGACTCGGTTTTAGGTTACTCGATATTGTTACTCCCAGATCGGTTTCTCTGTTTACATTCTTAAGCTGAGTGCCATTCATCGAATAGTTTGCTTCTCATTTAGGTATCCGATATGTAGTACTTTACATTTATCCGCATTGAAACTCATTTGCCAAATTTGGGCCCAACATGACAATTTATCTAGATTGTGTTGCATATCGTCAACTTGTTCTTTTGAGAGTACGCTATTTGCAATTTTTGTATCGTCAGCAAATTTTGAGATTGTACAGGTGAGACCCTCATCTATGTCGTTGATGTAAATTAGAAAGAGAATTGGTCCTAGTACCGATCCCTGGGGTACCCCGCTACTTACATTGGTCCATTTTGATGCCTTACCGTTTATGACTACTCTTTGCTTTCTGTCGCTGAGCCAATTTTCTATCCATTTCAACACACCGTCTTGTATTCCATGCGCTTTTAGTTTTAGCAGTAAACGTTTGTGGGGAACTTTGTCAAAGGCCTTTTGAAAATCAAGGTATATAATATCTACAGCTTTACTCTCATCGTAGAGGTTGAGGATATCGTGGAAGAAGTCTAAGAGGTTTGTTAAACAGGAACGTTTTTTACGAAAGCCGTGTTGAGTATCTTTAAGTATGTTATTTTCCTCTAAGTGATTTACGAGTCTGTCTCGTATGACCGTTTCTAGCATTTTACATACAACTGAGGTTAAGCTAATTGGACGATAGTTACTGGGTAGGGATTTGCTGCCTTTTTTGAATATCGGTGTTACGTTGGCTAGCTTCCACTGATCGGGCATAGTTCCAGACTGCAAGGATTTATTGAATAGTAATGTCAGTGGTTTAGAGAGCTCATCCTTAGCTTCCTTTAGAACTCTAGGCGAGATTGTATCAGGTCCAGGCGTTTTATTTACCTTGAGTTTATCTAAACAATTCAATACTTCTCTCTCTGTAACGGTGATATTGCTTAGAACATCTGAATTATCAATCTGAATCGGCGATGGTGTAGGGATATCACTGAGGTCTTCTGTTGTAAAAACTGATGCAAAGAAGGTATTGAGGGCATTACTCATTTGTTCTTCGTCTTTGGTGTATTCTCCATTTTCATCGACTAACGGTCCAACAGTTGAAGTAACGACTTTTTTCTTTCTGATATAACTATAGAATTCTTTCGGGTTTGTTTTACTTTGATTCGCAATATGTAACTCTAAGGTCTTTTTACTTTGCTTAATTAACTTTTTGGCTTTGCGTCGTAGCTCTACAAATTTCAGCCGTTCTTCGTCATTTTGTGAGGATTTTAATCTATCATTAGCAAATTTTTTAGCAAGCAGGCAGTTTGAAATATCTTTATTCCACCATTTGGGCTTATTATTATGGCCTGGACGCCGAGTTTTCGATGGTATGCAGTCTTGCACTGCTTTTAGGTAAGTGGCTTCGAATAACTTCCAAGATGTATTTATGTCGTTATTGTGAATTAAAAAGCTCCAGTCAGTTTCTTTAAACATAGCTCTAAGTTTATGGAAGTTTGCTTTCTTGAAATTAGGGACTTTTTCGATGCTACTATTTGGTTCGTTACTAGTAAACTTTAAAGTGAAAGTTATCGTACGATGGTCGCTGTTACTGAATTCATCACCAACATTCAAATTCTCTATTAATTCTTCTTTTGTTGCAAGTACAATGTCAAGAACGTTATTACCACGGGTCGGCGTTCCAACAAATTGATAAAGCGAACTCTCTTGCAAGTTCGTATACAAGTCATGTCCGGAGTGTGAAGTAAGAGTATCGCCCCACTTGGTCACAGGTAAATTAAAGTCACCAAAAATTACGGTATCTTGTGAGTTACTTACATCTGCAATTTGTTCGTAAATTTCTCGGTCAGTTTGCACTGATTGAGCTGGAGGTCTGTATATTAATGCAAGTATTATTTTTGTACCTTTATTATTCTTTATTAGCACAAAAGATGCGTCGACGTTCACAATTTGAGGTTTTGACAAGAGGGTAGGGTTAAGACTTTCTTTGATATAAAGTAAAACGCCACCTCCATTTCGATTTATTCGGCTTTTCTCAAACATTACATAACCGGGAAGTGAATACTCTGCTAAAAAGTCTCTATCTTCTGTATTGAGCCAAGATTCTGTTATGCCAATCACATCATAATTTTCTGTAAACACTAGCTCCTCTAAATCTGAAAATTTATTGCGTATGCTACGAGCGTTTGCATAGAAAACCTTTAAATTTGTTATTTTAGAACTCACGGAACGCTCTTTAATAATATTTTTGGTTCTTGTCGGATCTACATTTATGTTCATGGCTGTCCTCGGTCCTCGCTGTCTTCGGTCCTTATCGCTGGTGGTCCTCGGTTGCCTCTGTTTTTTTCTTGGCGTTGGATGATTTATGTCACTGCTGCTTCTTCTCGGATGGCGTTTTTTTATCCATGGCTGCGGACTGCTTCGTGTAGGAGACGACCCATGCGTGCTGAACCCACAGGGTTTAGATGAGTGCCATCCTTGCGGAACAGAGTAGGCTGGTTGTAGAAGTTGTCCCAGAGGTTGATGAATTCAACTTCTTCCCTCAGACACAAATGTTTTAGTCGGCTATTTGTGCTGAAAGCCTTTGTCAGGTGCGTCGATCTTGGGGAGAAAGAGATTGGCTGTGTAAGGGATTTGCCTTTATTTGTTTGGTAACAAGGTTGTATATATGTGGAATAGGCTACCGAGTGGGATCAAGAACAATAAAGCTTCAACACAAAATTAGGTAGGATGAGAGGGGTTGGGTGTGAAAGGGATCTGCCATTTGTGGGCCAATCAGCTCTCTGCAGACTCCCATTTTCATAATATGTTCTAATGTTCTCATTTGTGAAAGAGAGAGAGAAAGAGAGAGAAGGGTTGGGTGTGAAAGGGATATGCCGTGTGTTGGTTAATCGGCTCTCTGTAGGCTTCCTATTTCCTATGTTCTCATGCACTAGTATGTCGTAATTGTAAGGAAGACAGCGATAAATGAGAGAGAGAGAGAGAGAGAGAGAGTGAGATAACTAATACGTAGCCTACAGCGACACTCAAACAAGCACACACATAGCTACACAAGACCATCACACACACAGCCACACTAAAACAAGCACACACAAGCCTATCTAGCGACAATTACTTAGGCTCAGTGAGTGGCCTCCTCCATGTTGTCTGCGCATTCATGTCATTCAGAGATACGCATATATTATATATAAATACTTCCGATATATATCTATCCTTTTATTTGAATCATGCATCTTGCTAGATGTCCGTACTTAACCTATCCGCGGCGAGACTCCGATTCGTTAAACGTCCTGTGGGGCGAAGGTAATGCATTAATTTCTGACGAAAATAGTTATTATCCGATAAATATCATTAATACTTATTCATATGCGCCTATTTTATGTTTAACCCTTATTGGCGGCGCTCGACTTAAGTCGTGCACCAATTTGCAGCAAGTT
This sequence comes from Paralithodes platypus, assembly GCA_032716605.1. Classification (NCBI taxonomy): domain Eukaryota; kingdom Metazoa; phylum Arthropoda; class Malacostraca; order Decapoda; family Lithodidae; genus Paralithodes; species Paralithodes platypus. The sequence goes on along the minus strand of CM064565.1, from coordinate 12,807,760 downwards.
AGGAGCATTATTAAGGCTTTTAAAGGGTTAAAATCGAGTGCAAATGGCCGGGTGCGCAGCGGGCCAGACAGCCGACTCCCAGGGCTTACCGCCGCCCATTAACTCATGTTCCCTGTGTTCTCGAGAGGCCGGCAGTGTAGCCAGTAGTGAGCATAGCTGGGAAAAATATACCGCTATACGCTAAACTCCCATGTTCGTGGCACCACTGCAAGAGAACCACGAGTGCTACGTAGCTCGTTCTGGTCTCATTTTGAAGCTTTTAGCGCCTAGTTTTTTGCTGAATACATTTCTTTTCATGCAGATACTTGATTGATCATTCAGGAGGGCCTGAATATGCCCAAATGAACCCAAAACACCCTGCTAGACAAGGGTTAATATGAAGATAGTTACATGTTACATCAATAAAACAAGTGGGAATATTATTTGGGGGTGACAAACACGAAATATTGCCAAGCGGTTCATTCATGGAGTTGACAGAGAGCGAGAGTACACCCTCCCTCCACGAGCTCTAGAACGAGACTAGAGGTAGTGTGGGCTACTCTCTCTCTCTCTCTCCTCCCTCCACACCCTTCCTTTTCCACCTTGGAACCGGGTGGGGAGTTTTGGCGCCATAAATAAACCGATAATCACAGGAATAAGAGAAAAATAGGTGATAATTGAGGGGGGGGGGGGTGGGGGAAGGGGAAAATTTGGACACATGTGGAGGAGTGATACGATGTATGGAGAGGAATTATCTCACATATTTACACATTCCTTTGTTTTGAGTGACAGTGAGATGTTTGGAAAGGCTTTTTTTAGGCCATGGCTCATATGAGGACGCTCGCCCTCCTAGCGTTCAGACTCAAATGAGGACGCTCGCCGTTTATGGGTTAATAGAGACACGTGAAAAGGTTACAAATAAACACAAACAAATACAAGGAATAATTAATTTCATAACATACGTTTTTTGGCGAACTAAGCAACGAGATTAGAGGCACGATAGGTGAGATGACGGGGTTGAGCAGCCACCCCCAGACCAACACCCGAATAGCAGCCATCCAGGACAGCAAAATTAACAGGAGAAGACAACAACAGGAGAGGACGAGAGAAAATAAGACCCGACCAGCTTCCCAGGCTTTAATTCCTGCCGGAATAAGCAAGTCTACCCCTTTTCCCGGATCTGCCCATACTCTAAATTCCGGGGAAATAGGTCAGTCTGCCCGAAAAAAGAATTCGAGACCTGGCCACTCACAGGGGCCCCAGCTCCTCCAATGGCAGAGGCCGAAACCTCTGCCCGGGGAATATCATCAGTTCCAGCCTAACTTGCAGTACAGTGAAGAACTATTTATGCAAGTTGAGCACCAAGAACCTTTCCAATATCGGTACAAGTGGGAATCTCAGTACCCCCCCTATAGTACCTCCCGGGAAGACTGGGAATAATGTAGAAGAAGTGACGAGTAAGAAACATATGGCCTGCAGAGTAAGAAAAACCAGATACCACGATGGACAGGAAATCATCCATTACGTCACCATAATGCCCTCTAAAAATAGGGGACCAATATCATGAGATTAAGAATCTCCATATGTATAAATAAATAACTACCATGTATTTTTAGATTAAGAATTACCTTCAGCATAGCCAAAAACAAGGATATCCACATGTCCCTATGAAATTGAAATACACCAAATTGAACACTCTAAATAAACCAAATATAGCCTGACTATAACTGAAGGAAATTAAGCAAATACGATTGTATTCCTCAACTGGTAAAGCCGGTAGTGGGTAAACACATTGATATCACCGCTTCACCTGACGTCCAGTCCGGAACCACCTTCACCTGTACCTGGGAGAGAGGCAGTTCCCCCTGACGTCCAGCCCTGCAGTACCACGAGAGGCAGTTCCCCCTGACGTCCAGCCTTGCAGAACCACGAGTCCACGTCGACCAGTTTCTCGCTCAAGGCTCCCTCTACCCATTACCCTAAGTGTCTCTGAGTGTATTAAGTTGTGGCTATTTGTTGTAAAGGTAAGGTAAAATATGCGAGTATTCCATTTATAATTAACTCTAGATCTGTGCCCAAGATCTATTGTGAATCTTTGCTACCTGTGTATAATATTAAATTTTGATCCATACAGTGATTTATGAAGTACGAGATATTGTTATATTAATCTGTGATAATCCTTCAGAAACTTAAAATACCCACACGCTTCATATTCATATATTATACGTGTTAATTAGTCGAATTACTCTCAGATTTTCCTCATATGTATTCATTATTCTTTGGGTAACTAAGTTGAAGTCAACGTGCATAACGTGAATTAATTCCCTTCATAAATCTTCTATCTACCTAGAACCTACGCCCAATTTTAGGATTCTTTTATCCACTTAATTACCATCCAGAGAGATTTATAATATTATTTCCCTTATTTCGAAAGTCAAGTACCCTTTTCGTTCAACTAGTAATTATTCGTTACCAAGTTATCTACTCTATAAATTCTTGTGAATAATCTGATAATATACGTTATTCGGATCATATAATTCTTTTCTTATACAGTATAGTTAAATCCAAATTTAACTTATTTTCCTCCCCAGCATTAAATTATCCACCTCGCTTTAGTCCCTGATTTAACATCGCATTTAAACATATTGTTATTCCCTGTGACTGCAGTCCACTCGAGCTATACCCCTCAGGGCGGCATCTTTGAACTCTCACCCGAGCGCGGCCTGGCTTCCTACTACCCCGCCACGCATTCGCCCCGCGCAGTGAATGATACGTTTCACCACAGTCTACAGATATAAGGTCGATCCACCAGGCGACCCAAAAATGGTCAGTTTCCCATAGTGACGTCACTCATCCTCACTGACCAAGGGTCAGTACTCTCCCTCCCTTTGACTTGTGAAGGTCGTGCATCTCTCTCCCAAATTAAGTGAATTAAATATGCATAACCCTGATGTCCAACTTTATTGATTGGTTATATTCAAGTGTGAAGACATGCCCAGCAACTGTGCAGTGTTTAATTGTTTCTCAAACAGTAATAAACAGAGTGATAAACATGTTTCTTTTCACAAGTTTCCTAAGAATGGGAGTCTTAGGAAGAAGTGGATTCACCCTTGCAGTAGGAAAGACTTTATTAATGCTGATTATGCAAAGGTTTGCAGTTTACATTTTGACCCTAGTGCATAATTATGAAAGACATCTAAAATATGAACTGCTAGGCATACCTCTACCAAAGCAACTGCAAAGGATCAAATGTATGCAGAACCATCTCTTCAATTACCAACATCAAGAGGTGAGCATTGTTTTTAACAAGTGAATGTGTTTTAGTGTTACGATTTCTTATTATTCCTATTTAGTAAATATGTTGTGTATGTGCAAGTTTGTGTGTTTGTGTTTGTTTTAATCTGTGTATTTGAATTTGTGGAAGAGTGTGCATATGTTTGTGTGAATGTGTGTATGTGTGGGCGAGTGATTGTGCTTCCTGGTGTGTGTGTGTTTATGGGTGTGAGTTAATGAGTGTGTAAGTGTTGATGTATGTGTATGAGTGCGCGTGTGTGCGTATGAGTGTCTGTGAGTGAATGAGTGTGAGTGAGTAAGTGAATGAGTTTGAGCAAGTGAGTGATTGAGTATCTGTGAATGAGTGAACGAGTGCGTATATGTGTGAGTGAATGAGTATATGTGAGTGAATTAATGAGTGTAAATGATTGCGTGTGTGTGAGTGAATGAATGAATGTGAGCGAGTGAGTGTGCATGTATATGACAGAGTGAATGAGTGTTTGTGAGTGAGTGAATGAGAGTGTGGAAAGGTGTAGCAGGTAAAGTACCTTACATTTACATGTACATACATGCTTAAGCATACTAACAAACCATACTTACACACAAGAAGACACACATGCACATAAGAATACAAACACGCACACAGACGAGTCTATACACACGCACATTTACCCATGCATGTCCTTTTTTTTTGTACATACACATATATCATTATATTGAATAGAAATATATATTCAGCACGAAAGCAATGTAACAAAATGTTAATAGTAGTTAAGTAAAACAGTGATTGCGTTGCTAATACAGTATACATGTTAATAGTAGTTAAGTAAAACAGTGATTGCGTTGCTAATACAGTATAAATGTTAATAGTAGTTAAGTAAAACAGTGATTGCGTTGCTAATACAGTATAAATGTTAATAGTAGTTAAGTAAAACAGTGATTGCGTTGCTAATACAGTATAAATGTTAATAGTAGTAAAGTAAAACAGTGATTGCATTGCTAATACAGTATAAATGTTAACCCCTTCAGACATATATGACGCAGAGGTTGCCAGATTAGCAATAAGAAATAGAGATCTCTCACTCTTATAATTACCTCTCCAAAATTAGTTTTCTGCCCACATCTAACTCAAAGACAACTGCAGAGGTTGAAGTAACTAAAATAAAGGTTTGTAAAAAACCCTGATGGTAATAAAGGCTTTAAAGTATCCCTAATAGGCTCAAAATTGCGTCATATGTCGGAGAGGGTTAATAGTAGTAAAGTAAAACAGTGATTGCGTTGCTAATACAGTATAAATGTTAATAGTAGTTAAGTAAAACAGTGATTGCGTTGCTAATACAGTATAAATGTTAATAGTAGTTAAGTAAAACAGTGATTGCGTTGCTAATACAGTATAAATGTTAATAGTAGTAAAGTAAAACAGTGATTGCGTTGCTAATACAGTATAAATGTTAATAGTAGTTAAGTAAAACAGTGATTGCGTTGCTAATACAGTATAAATGTTAATAGTAGTAAAGTAAAACAGTGATTGCGTTGCTAATACAGTATAAATGTTAATAGTAGTAAAGTAAAACAGTGATTGCGTTGCTAATACAGTATAAATGTTAATAGTAGTAAAGTAAAACAGTGATTGCGTTGCTAATACAGTATAAATGTTAATAGTAGTTAAGTAAAACAGTGATTGCGTTGCTAATACAGTATAAATGTAATAGTAGTTAAGTAAAACAGTGATTGCGTTGCTAATACAGTATAAATGTTAATAGTAGTTAAGTAAAACAGTGATTGCGTTGCTAATACAGTATAAATTCACAATCCTCTCTGAATTATTGTAAGAGACATTATTATGGTCCCCATATACTTCTCTTGTTAACTTATATAATATACTGTTAATATCCAAATGTTATTATACTTTTATTACTACCCTTGTTTACTCATCCTTTTTAACTGCTTTAATATGCACAATTGAATTGCTCATTTGCCTACAATGTGCAAGATTGAAAAAAATAAAATAAAAATATATATATTATATATACTGTATATATATATATATATATATATATATATATATATATATATATATATATATATATATATATGTACAGTATATATACTGTATATATATATATATATATATATATATATATATATATATATACAGGTATATATATATTAGTTGAATAGATAGAAACTTTTTTAGAGATAATATGTGATGGAAATATGAAGTTAAACACACATGCAAACAACCATATATACAGTATATATAAAATATTCAAACACAAATGCGCCTAGGCTTCACATTCATAAACACACACACACACTATCTTACACACACAGAGGGGTCATTAATCAGTTTTGGTAGAGAGAGAGAGAGCGCGCGGGGGTGAGAAAGAGAGAGAGAATGAACTAATTGAAAGCGAGAGAGAAAGATAGAAGGAGAAGGAAAGAGCGCGCGTGGGACCTGTGACGTCAAATGGTCGCCTGGTGGACCGACCTTATATCTGTAGACTGCGTTTCACAGCAGTCTATCGTATCATAGTCAGAATACTTCGCGTTAGGCGCTTGACTCACAAAGGTATTATTATCAATGATTCTTACCCTGTGTATATACAGTATGTATCTGTTATACCAGGCGTATCTGTTATACCGTGCGTATTTTCATTTCTTTATTTCTGTGTAAGTAACTAGAAACCTCATTAGAGAGCCAACTTAATTAACTCTCTCCACCAATATTTATTGCTTACTCCCTATTTCGATATAATAGTCGAGTACAGTATTAACATAATCTTACTATACTGTATGTCTGTGAATAAATAAGAGTGTAAATTACCTTGTGTGTTTATTGTGTTTCTTGTTGCCTGATTTGGTATATAATTATCATATCTACTGCGCTCGATGTGTTCCCTGTCGAGCAATATTCCAAATCTAAATATCCGAAACCTGGATTGATAATTAATTAATAGATAATACTGAAGCCTGTTGGATATCAACCCGGCATAATAATAGGCAAGTGAGCAAGAAGAGTGATAGCTGGAAGCAAGACCATGAGTAGTTTTGAACATCCCGATGGTGGATAAACATTTATAATTAATTTTAATGCTTCACTCATCTTACAGTCATAATTACAACCAAAATAGCATGCGTGTGGCTGGCTTCCCTCAACTCGTAGGAGCTCGGTGAGTGGCCCACTACACTTGTTTGTACATTCATACGTCATTCAGAGATGCGCTTATATTATATTTCAGCTTTCTGAGGGTAAATAAATACTGCCGATATATATCTATCCTTCTATTTGAATTATGCATCTTGCTAGATGTCCGTACTTAGTAGAGACACGTGAATAGGTTACATATATGTGAATGTTGTATGAGGAAGGGGGGAGGTAGGAAGGAAGGAAGGCCTCTCACTGTCTGAGTTTGACGTCTATGGGGAGATATCGTCCATCTCTTCTTATTACACACCATTTCAGTTCCCTCCACTCAATATTTTGCCCGTTAGGACGAGTTATAAAGAGCGCAAATATGCGTATTATGCCCAGAGAGAGAGAGAGTGAGACCATGGAGATAGAGAGGGGAGGGGAATGGAGAGACAGAGGAGGGAAGGATATATACTGTATAGTGACATGCTGTAGACAACGAAAAGGAATTCCCTCTCTCTCTCTTTAGCACTGATGTTAATACCTACCATTTGTGCAAAACATTTATTTCGGCTTTCCGAAGGCAAATAAGTACTTCCGGTGAATATCTAGCCTTGTATTTAAATCATGAATCCTGTTAGATGTTATTACTTAACCCGGCAAGCGCGATAGGCCTCACGGAAGGCTTCCTATAGGGAACGCGATAGGCCTCACGGAAGCAGGACCATAAAAAAAGACTTCCATAAAAAAAAAGGGCCTATCAAAACAAAGGAATTTGTCTCTAGGTGAGATAATTCCCCTCCAGTACTCATCCATGTAAATCTCACCCACCCCCCTCCCCTCCTTCCCCACCTTATTCCCCCCTCCCTCCCCACCTCAATTATCACCTATTTTTCCTCTTATTATCATCATTTATCGGTTATTTTTCTCTCCCGCGATAATGTAGCACAAGTGGGTTGCATAAAAGATCGTTATGCAACACCCAGACACCGACACACACCGCCCCGCTCTTCTCAGTTGACTCCCAGACAGTGAGAGGGGAGGGCTGCCTGTCTCTCTCTCGCCTGAGATTATGACCCGGTGGCCAATATCTTCGTTTTTCACCACCCAAATGCTTTTCCCACTTATTTTAGCACTCTTGAAGGTTCATATATACATCATATATGTAAAATAAAAGCATACCGAAAACAAATAATGGTTTATATTGTAAATATAACGAATTCTGTCAGAATCCAGGGCTAGAAATGCACAAATAACTACCCTAGCACCTACTGTCATATCGCGCTTGTCAGGTTAATAGAGACATGTCTAAGGGTTACATTTATACACAGGGTAATTATGTAAATACGAATTTCAGACCATAATTTTTCGGCGAGGTGAGGGAGGGAGGTGGGTAAGTGCCACATATCACAGTCTGGGGAGGAGGAGGAGGTGTGTGCAGTACTGCCAATTTTTAGCGCTAGATTTAGAGGTCTTTTCTTCAATCTAGCAGGCATTATTTGTATAATATCTAAGGGACATTGACTAGGGATAATTTGAAAATATCAGACATTTTAGTCATAGTACATTATGAAACATGCAAATCAAACAAACCAAAGCTCTTTAGAGAATGCGGCATTATGCTAGCATTTTTTGACTGTTGGCAGCATGCTAGCGACTTTTGAGAATGGATCTAGCGGTATTTTGTGGTAACACTTGACTTAGGGTTGAGGGAGGAGGGTTAAAATACGAGTCACACAGGCAATTGTCAAAATATGAAGATCGCGATCATTGTTATTAACACCTTACGAGCGGCCTATGCGGTTTATTTATGTGTACCGCCCAGCGGGGTGTTTTTAGCCAAAATAGGGCTGTTTACGTGATCATTTTCATGCCTAAATAAGACCCAGAACATAAAACAAGTACCTATCCCTGAAAGGGCATAAACAGAGCTTTCGAATGACACCATAACGATCCTTGTATGATGGATAGTTTTCTTGCAATAACCGTGCAACGCGAGTGCAAAAAGTAGGTAATTCGGTACTTTCGGTACATAATTGAGTATGTAGCGAGTGAGAGAGGGAGGAGGGAGCTGAGATTTGTGTCAGTAGGTTCGCGGGTCTGGAGCAGTCATACGCTCGCTAGTCTCCTGCCACCACTTGTCTCTCTCTCTCAGCCACATTACGTGCTGAAATTGCCACTCGAGTTATGTCGAGCGCCGCCACATAGTCCAGCTTTATTTAACTCGACTTAAGTGGTGGGCCGCTTTTTAAGGGTTAAAGTAAGCATATGGCAAAGTAAGGAATTTTAAAAGCCTTAGCCAATACTCTGCTATTCACCAAAAATAAATTTGAATTATTATTATTATTTGGTAGGGTAGGTATGTATAGGTAGGTTGGTTAAATAATTGGTGGAATTCGTAGGGACTCGAACCTACTTGAGAGAGTTAAAATTAAAAAAATGCATGGATCTGAATGATTAATACTAATTGTTATTAAGCAAAACTGGGGAATCGGGGAAGCCGAGACTGAAGACTGAAAACGTGTGATTTAAGTAATTTATGAATAGACAGTTTTCAATGCTGCGGACAAACTATTCCACCAATTTCTATTCTTTTGGTATCAAAACGTTCGGAATTGCGAGCCTCACCCAACTACGCAAAAATGGCTTTGATCATCGGCATAGTTTTAAAGATGTGGATTTTTAAGTGGAATTAGATTTGTTTTCAAGATTGCCGGAAAAAACCCCACGTGCAAAGCAAAACATTTTCCATAACATTTGTGGAGTGTTAGTAGTGGAGTCCATATACCAAAGCCCAATAATTTCCTATGAGTGGGAGAGACAGTATTCAAGTCTGAACATTTTCGGGAAACCGGCTGCCACGGACGTGTCTGGCAGCCATTTTGATGTTTAGCATATCAAAAGTTGTCCAATACAAAAACGCACTTGTGTGAAAGTTTGGTCCCGATACGACAAGTGGTTTCGGAGTTATTGCTTAATTTAAAAACCAGCGTGGAAAAATAATTTGGAAGAATAAGAAGATTTAATGATTACAATAGGGGTTCCCCGCAGGGCTCGAACCCCTAATTATAATAATGATAATCAGTTCATTTCGAATTGACAGCCAAGGAGGCTGTAAATGCACCATTCCTTAACCTAACCTACTTAGTCAACAGATTGACTCTGGCTGCCACAAGAGCGCCTACATACCCCCAGAAAGGGTAGGATGTGGGCAGGGAACCAGGTGGAGCCCAGAGGTGGCACATTCACACCTAACATCCACAGCCAGGAAAGTCTTTGATGAAACCCCACCGGCAGGTAGCTGGCATCGAACCCACGCTACAAGAGCCAAGCGACTAGAGTATGGTGACTTAGTGCGCTCAGCCACTGACCGCTTGCCGTGTGTATGTGTGATATATTTAAGTGTAATTAGGCTATGTATTAAAATACATAAGTGCAGACATTTAACAATGTATGTAGCTGTGCATTTATCATAACGCTAAATTAAGTTAATAGTTATTGTATGTATATGATTTACCTTGTACAGTATCACTTTCATATCTAGTACAGTCACTTATGCATATGTAATATCTCTCTATGAGTAAGATTCATGTTAGCATCCAGGCAGTCATATTAGTTATGTCATATAGCCACTCTGGCAACTCAAGCCTGGGGCTCCTCTCACCAGAGGGCCAATACATGTTTGTGTACCACGAGACAGAGCTATCACCCTGTAGGCTCTGCTTCGTGCCTGTATCCCATATCCTTCTCAATAAGAACCTATATATCTACAGCGTGTCTACTTACTCCCCAACCCAAGATAGGCCTGTTGTGCATCTATGGAGTTAGCTGGGACACACATAACATGGCGCAGTGTGTATTAAGAGAAGTTTATGTGGATTTCGCCAGACGCCGCCAGGCGCCATTGTCCACACACCCTGCATCCCAGCCACCATCTCACTGCTTGGATTACAGTGTTATAGTGCTCAACAGTGCGGTGCCGACGTTCCCAGTGCAGTGCCAGTGATATTATATGTGCCAGTGCTATATTGTGTGCTTTATTTTATATGTATTGTGTGTGGCATAAGCATAACGCCCGCACAAGTCCGAGCCACGAGAGAGCGGGGCGTGAGATCCTCCCCCTCTGACTGCCAGCAAGATACTGAGGTGAGGGAGGCCGCGCACCACCGGCACCGCTCCACCGCTCGGTACATACGCACGCACACACACTGGGCACACACACAACTGGCAAACTTTTATTTCATCACCCAAGCATTCCCTTCAGTGCTAATTGTAATTGGGTTTTATACATTGGTGAGGATACAGCTGGTGTGTATTCTAAATATTCTGCTATTTTTGCCAGTCATTTTGATACCCAACTTGTATATGTGAGAGGCTAATAACTGTGTGTTTGTTATCTCCCTGTCTGTCTGTCACCCACACAAGATGTCAGACTCTGGTGATGTACAGGACGAAGGGGCAGGAACAAACTTGCCTTATGATGGGGAGGAATACACACCTTATTATCAGCACCCTCAGTCCCCAACCACACCTTCAGCCCCTTCTTCAGCTGATTTCCTGCAATTTTTCAAATACCTGGAGGAGTCTCGCAGGTATGATGAGCAGAGGAGACAAGAGGAGGAGGCCCGCCGAGATCGTGTCCTGGAGGAGTCTCGCAGGCATGATGAGGCTATAAGGAGACAGGAGTTCCAGAGCTTATTTCAGCTGTTGGCTCCCACCAGGACCCCTCCCGACTCCTCCACACCTGCTGGTCACCTTGGCGGACAGCAGCCACATTCTTCTCCACATCCCTCACACAATCCTCCACCACAGAAGGCTACGGCCCAGACACCACCACCATTGAAGCCTGACGCTACATTCCAGATGTTCCGGGAGTGGAGGAGACGCTGGGACGACTATGCTGTCATGGTGGACCTGTCCAACCTGCCTGCGGCCAAACAGATAATACAACTACGCATGTGCCTGACTCTCGAGACACAGCGTGTCTTAGAACACACCCTCCAGATCGCTCCCTCCACAGACAAGACTGTTGAAGAGGTGTTGGACGCCCTGCAGCTTCATATCAATAGTCTAAGGAATGAGGCACTCCGGCGTCGTGAATTGTTGAGCTGCAGACAGCATGAAGGGGAAACTTTTGCAGAGTTCTACGTCCGCCTCAAACGTCTCGCAGAAGAAGTGGATGTGTGCCCTGGTAACTCACCCATCTGTGTGGAGACACAACTCAAGACTATCATCCTCATGGGCCTCAGGGACAAGGAGTTAGTCCAGAAACTCATCGCCCTGTACTCCAAGTCAATACTACAGGATGTCGTCACTACGTGCCGCTCGTATGAGGCTGCCAAATCTGCGACCATGGCCATCAGTGCGCCCCATGAACAAGTAAGGGTCGTCTCTTCATACAAGAAAAACAAGAAACAGGGCAGTGACAGGACCCAACCCCCCAAGCCTCCATCGAATGCAGCTGATGCCTGCCAGAGTTGCGCTCGCCGACACGGGCCTGACAAGTGTCCCGCTGCTGGCAGCACCTGTAACAACTGTGGGCGCCACGGTCACTGGGCTCGGACAGCTAAGTGCCCTGCTCACAAGGTTCAGTGCCGCATCTGTTGTCTTCTGGGGCATTATAACAAGTGTTGTCCGTCGACTAAGAAGAAGGAAAGACGCCAAGGTGGCCCACCAGGCGATACAGGTGCCCCCTCCAACTCTGGCAAGCCCCCCGACGCTAGGAGTAATAGCTGTCGTCAGGTGGGATCGACTCCTTCTACAGCTTCGACGCCGCAACCCATCTGTGTTACCCTCTCCTTTGGCGACGCTACATCCCGCCTACGGATGTTACCGGACACGGGCGCCGACGTCACCGTGATTGGCCGGCGTCACCTTGAGGATTTGGCTATCCCCATGAGCAGCCTGCGCGCCCCTTCGCCCACGACAACGTTCACGGCGGACGGCTCCCCGATGGCACCTGCTCTGGGGGTATTTCAGGCTACCCTCACCCTGGGACAGAGAGTGTGTACTGCCCTGATCCATGTGCACGAGGGTGTCCAGACTCCTCTGCTTTCATACAGCCACTGCAGGGAGTTAGCCATCATACCTCTGGCATTCCCAACGCCCATACAAGAGGTCAAGCACGTCAACAGGTGTAAGGCTACACCACTTCCAGTCTCCACGTCGCCCGCTGAAGCCAAGAATTACTTCCTGCGGGAGTTTAGCGACGTGTTGATGTCCAAAGACGACCTAAAGACTGTGCCCCTCAAGCCTATGGTGGGTCAACCCATGAGGATCCATCTTAAAGAGGGAGCTGAGCCCTTTGCCATCCATACTCCCCGACAGATTCCCTTTGCCTTTAGGGACCAAGTCAAGCGAGAGTTGGAGTCCATGGTGGCCCAGGGCATCATCAAGCCTGCTGGAGACAACCCCTCAGAATGGTGCCACCCCCTCGTCGTTGTTGGTAAGGACAGCGGAGGAGTGCGCATCACCGTCGACCTCTCCAAACTCAACAAACATGTGTCCCGACCAGCTCACCCTTCGCCTACTCCCTCCACAGCAGTTCGCGGTGTCGACCGAGGAGCTCGCTACTTCACCACTGCGGACGCCCTCTGTGGTTACTGGCAGATGGAGTTGGCTGTAGAGGACCAGCACCTGACCACCTTCATCACGCCGTATGGACGCTTCAAGCATTGCAGAGGACCCATGGGATTCACAGCTACGGGCGACGCCTTCTGCTAGAGGGGTGATATGGCTCTACAAGGTGTGCAGAGGTGCACTAAGGTCGTGGATGACATACTGCTGTACGATGAGGACTACAAGTCTCACCTCGACCGCATCCATGAAGTGCTGACTAGGTGCCGCAAGTTCGGGATTACCCTCAACAAGAGCAAGTTTGTGGTTGCCGCACCTTCAGTGGACTTCTGTGGATACACCCTCTTAGGGGATGGTATTGCGGCTGACACGAGCAAAGTGGCTGCAATCGGGGACTTTCCGGCACCAACCAACTTGACCGACCTCAGGTCATTCCTGGGTCTGGTCAACCAGCTGGCAGAGTTTACCCCTGACATCGCCGCCGCCGCTCAGCCCCTCCGCCCTTTGATGAGCCCCAAGAGGACATTTGTGTGGACTCCTGACCACGATGAGGCCTTCAGGCGAGTCAAGTTAGCCCTTGTCAGTCCTCCTGTTCTCGCACACTTCGACCCAGACCTACCCACCATTCTTCAGACTGATGCATCGCGACTCAACGGCATTGGGTATGCCCTCTTGCAGGACCACGGCAGTGGCCACCTGTGGCTCATCCAGTGTGGCTCTCGGTTCCTGGCGGACGCTGAGACCCGCTATGCTACTATCGAGTTGGAGATGTTGGCTTCTGTTTGGGCCATGTCCAAGTGTCGACTGTATTTACAGGGTCTACAGGATTTCACACTGATGACTGACCACCGCCCCCTCATCTCTATCATCAATCACTACACGTTGGACGCTGTGGAGAATCCCCGCCTCCAACGCCTGAAGGAGAAGACCTCACCCTATATCTTCAAGGCCGTGTGGCGTGCCGGCAAGTTGCTCTGCATCCCTGATGCCCTGTCTCGAGCCCCGGTCAGCCGCCCCACGCCAGAGGATGAGATCGCTTGTGCCGACGCCGCCACCTACCTCAGGACTATAGTGACAACCAAGGACGTTATCAACTCAGGACGATCTTCGGCACGATCTTCGGCACCAGACGCAGACAGGACGCTACAGGATCTCCGGGTCGCGGCAAGAGCGGACCCTGCGTATGTTCGTCTACTCGACTGTGTGACCTCAGGATTCCCTGCCAACCGATACGACCTTCACAATTCCTTGCTCCCATACTGGAAGATACGGGACGAACTCTACGCTGATGATGACCTCGTCCTGTATGGAGCTCGGATCGTGGTTCCTGCAGCCCTCCGCCGACGCACCCTACAGCATCTTCATGGCGGCCACCGTGGTGTGGAGGCCACTAAACGCAGGGCGAGGCAGGCTGTCTTCTGGCCGGGGATAGATTCCGACATCACCAACACTGTTCAAGCGTGTGAGTCGTGCCAGATCCTTCAGCCTAGCCTCCAGAAGGAACCACTCATGAATGATGACAACCCTACAAGGCCCTTTGAGTCTGTGTCGGCCGACTTTTTCATGGTCGCCGGGAAGTCTTTCCTGGTAGTCGTCGACCGTCTCTCGGGGTGGCCTGTTGTTGTTCCCTGCACAGGCGACACAACCGCCTCTGCGACCATCAGGATGTTCTGTCGCTACTTCCGGGAAGTTGGTGTGCCCCTTCGTCTGAGGACCGACGGGGGCCCACAATTCACCAGCCACGAGTTCCGGGACTTTATGAAGCGATGGGGAGTTCGTCATGTGGTAACATCACCGCATTACCCACAGGCGAACGGCCATGCCGAGGCTGCGGTGAAGTCTCTCAAGCACCTCACCTTAAAGACTGCACCCTCTGGCAACATTAACTGTGAGGACTTCGACCGGGGTCTCTTGGAACTCCGGAATACTCCAAACTTCACAGGCCAGCCCAGCCCCGTTCCTGTATGGTCATCCTCTTAGGACATGTCTCCCGGCCCATCCCAAGTCCTTTGCTGCGGAATGGCAAGCCAAGGCCGAGGACTGTGATAGATGTGCAGCCGACCGTGCCGAGCAGGTTAAGACCCGGTACGATGAGCACACACAACCCCTTCCCAGGTTACGTGTCGGTCAGCAAGTGCGGATTCAAGACCCGACCACGAAACGCTGGGACAAGGTGGGGGTTGTGATGAGCCTTGGCAGGTCACGGGCCTATGAGGTACGTCTCCCTAGTGGCCGTGTGTGGTGGCAGAACCGTCGATTCCTCCGCTCCGTGCCCCAAACTGGTGACTCCCTCAACCCTGTGGCCCCTTTCAATGACGCTGAACAGTCCTTAGCTTCTGACCCCCAAGTTACCCCACGTCGATCAGAACGGCTCAGTAGGAAAGAGTCCGCTCGAGAATGAACTGCGAGCGTGAGGGGGGAGGGAGGTGTATGTATATGATTTACCTTGTACAGTATCACTTTCATATCTAGTACAGTCACTTATGCATATGTAATATCTCTCTATGAGTAAGATTCATGTTAGCATCCAGGCAGTCATATTAGTTATGTCATATAGCCACTCTGGCAACTCAAGCCTGGGGCTCCTCTCACCAGAGGGCCAATACATGTTTGTGTACCACGAGACAGAGCTATCACCCTGTAGGCTCTGCTTCGTGCCTGTATCCCATATCCTTCTCAATAAGAACCTATATATCTACAGCGTGTCTACTTACTCCCCAACCCAAGATAGGCCTGTTGTGCATCTATGGAGTTAGCTGGGACACACATAACAGTTATAGTTTACATAATTTACTAACAAGCTGTGATACCTGCAAATCCTTTCAAAGTCTGGAACCCATAAAAGCAGCTTCGTTTAATTGGCTCACACAGCAACACTTTCTTATTGCAATTGATGCATATCGGATTAATTAGGGGTAAAATTAAATACATACTTTGACTTTTACTTTTGACTTCTAAGGACCTGTATATACTGAAGTAATAACAAGGTTTGAAACGGAAATCGTCATTGAGTATAAAACATTATGCTAAAATAATTATAGACATATGCTTGAGAAACAGGCTTATTCTTTCAGAGTCGTAGTCTTGGGAGAAAGAGGAGGGCCAGGGTAATCACGAACATCTGTATTAACTTATCAACGTTTCGATTTCTCAAAAGTCATTATCAGGATCTAAAAGTTGCTAAAAATATAATCTTGGTGTTTTAATTAAAATTATTAAAATTAAAATCAAAATTAAGTAGTATTATTAAAATAAATTTCATTACACATAAAAAAAACAGTTACACTAATTTCGTTGTCTGATGATCCCCGAGTGCAATTGTTTTTTATTTGTGTAATGAAATCAAATTTCATAATGATTTGTAATGTTAACTCCTAAGTTGATACTCCCTGAGTGACGTCGTATTATATATATATATATATATATATATATATATATATATATGTGTGTTTATTAATTGAAATATACAATATTACATTTATTTGTTCATGTAAAACTAAAATAGTTTTTAAATTTGCAAATATTTTAGGTAATAATACTAAGATATTGTTTTTGTTCGGGATTACCCTCGCCCTCCTCTTGCTGCTAAGACATTATGTTTGTCGTATTTCTTTGCAGCACTATGACATATTTCGTAATATTTAACCCAATTTTCCCTCTAAAGAACGGGAATGGGGAAATAACTACATTCTTAACCCTTAATTAGCGGCTCACCACATAAGTCGAGTTAAATAAAGCTGGACTATGTGGCGGCGCTCGACATAGGTCGAGTGGCAATTTCAGCACGTAATGTTGCTGAGAGAGAGAGACAAGTGGTGGCAGGAGAGTAGCGAGCGTATGACTGCTCCAGACCACCGCGGCGAACCTACTGACACGAATCTCAGCTCCCTCCTCCCTCTCTCACTCGCTATATAAGGAATTGTATCGGGAAATTGGCTAATTACATGCTTTTTGCACTCGCGTTGCACGGTTATTGCAAGAAAACTAGCCATCATAAAAGGATCGTTATGGTGTCATTCGAAAGCTCTGTTTATGCCCTTTCAGGGATAGGTACTTGTTTTACGTTCTGGGTCTTATTTAGGCATGAAAATGATCACGTAAACAGCCCTATTTTGGCTAAAAACACCCCGCTGGGCGGTACATATAAATAAACCGCGTAGGCCGCTCGTAAGGTGTTAAAGCATGAGGAAGCATAGTATCAACGTTCATAGAACACAAATCCTCTGTATCTGTCTTCATTTTTCATTGAGTTGAGTTTAATCCCTGTTCTTGCTGTCTTGAGTCGGCCACCCCCAAGGAAAAAAAACAAAAACAAATAATAAAATAGAATAACATAGCAAATAAAAATAAAAATAGGAAAAAATGGGGATTGGGTCTGAGTATATAGATAGATAGATAGATAGAATATTACAAAAATATCACAAAATTGCATATTCAGTTCAGTTGCATATTCAATTTATCCCCATGGAAAGACAAAGATACCTACAGAGGAATGTGTTGTGTATTTCAAGGATTAATACCATGCTTCATCATACACTACTTACATTTGTCTATATCCATCTTCGGTAGATGACATTTTTTTTTTTTTTTTTTTTTTGTATTAATCCATGTTCTCTCTAAACAAAAGGGGCAGGAAAACCAAGTATGTAGTGTATGATAGAGAATGACGTCTATACTTGAATTAAACACGTTTTTAGGTCCGTGCGAAGCAAGGACCTCTAAAGCTTACTCATGGCGTTGTTGTTGTTGTTAGTGCAACGCTTATTAAAAAAAGGCCATTTCACGGTTATTACTGAACCAAATTAAATTATTTTTGCACATGCATATGCGGTGAGCTATGCCGTAACGAAGACCTTTTTTCCAATTTCGGCCTGGGCGCCCATCAAAATCGCCACCTTCTGCAGTAGGGCGATGTTTATGAATTATTGCTATTTCTCGGATATTACTGAACCAAATTTCATGACCTTACACATGCATATATATTATCTATCCTCTAGGCCGTAACTGAGCCATTTGTTTCAATTCCTGACAGGGTGCCCCCCCCCCCCCCAACCCCCATATCCTCCTTCTGCAGTAGTGCGACGCTTATACAAATTTGCTATTTCTCGGTTATTACTGAACCAAATTTAATGAACATACACACGCCTATACTTAACCCATAATTAGCGGCGAGCAACATAAGTCGAGTTAAATAAAGCTGGACTATATGGCGGCGCTCGACATAGGTCGAGTGGCAATTTCAGCACGTAATGTGGCTGAGAGAGAGAGACAAGTGGTGGCAGGAGACTAGCGAGCGTATGACTGCTCCAGACCACCGCGGCGAACCTACTGACACAAATCTCAGCTCCCTCCTCCCTCTCTCACTCGCTACATACTCAATTATGTACCGAAAGTACCGAATTACATGCTTTTTGCACTCGCGTTGCACGGTTATTGCAAGAAAACTATCCATCATACAAGGATCGTTATGGTGTCATTCGAAAGCTCTGTTTATGCCCTTTCAGGGATAGGTACTTGTTTTACGTTCTGGGTCTTATTTAGGCATGAAAATGATCACGTAAACAGCCCTATTTTGGCTAAAAACACCCCGCTGTGCGGTACATATAAATAAACCGCATAGGCCGCTCGTAAGGTGTTAAATATATTATCTAGGCCGTAACGGAGCCCTTTTCTTAAATTTCGTCTGGGCGCCCCGCTAATTGGCGCCTTCTGCAGTAGTGGTGAAAAATGAAATTGCCACCTATTTGGAAATTGCTAAGGCATATTTCATAGAACTCTTTATGCATAGTCTCGTGCTTATTGATCAGGCTTTAAGAAGGCACTTCTAAAATACTTCGCCCTTGCCGTTTAACTTTTGAGCCCCTTCTGCAGGAAGAGATGGAAAATCTAATAAACTGTCTTTTGAGGCCTATGCTTTGGTAATTTCATTCACATGCATACTGTATACTGTAGCGTGATCTATTCCCTGACCATAACGGAGTCCAATCTCCAACTTTAGCCCAGGGCTCCTCGCTACTATCTCCCTTCTACAGGAGTGACGAAAAATTAGATCGTGATTAATGAACCACACATATAATGTACATACATATAGTTACAATAAATAATAGGATCCAACATGTCGGCCATGGTGCACTACCACAGGCCCCCTTCTACAGTAGTGACGGAAAGTGAAAACGGTTACAGTTTGGGGATAGTACTTATTTTTACTCGAATATGTACATAATCTCATCTATTTCATAGACATAATGGTCAGTCCTATTTTCATATGTTTAGCGCTGTTGCTTCCCTTCTGCAGGAGTGATAGCAAATGTGACCTGGTGGTAATGAAATACATTACATACAATGGCACTATATATAGTAATTACCTCCGCCAACGAAGTTGGACGATGTTATGTTTTGCCTCCATTTGTTGGTCTGTTTGTTTATTTCTTTGTCTGCAAACAAAATAAGCCTATCAAAAAGCCATGAACAGGTTGTCACGAAGGTTGGAGGCCAGATAGGATATGCATCAAGGAAGAAGTAATTTAATTGTAGAGGTGATTAGTACAAAGGAGTACAAAGTACAAAAGAAATCAAGCAACAACAGATCTAGTGACCCTTCTAGGTTGCTTGTCCTCCAAAACACTGAGGATCAAGTGTCCAAACAGTGGTTTAGAGTGGGTAAGGGAACATTGGAAAGGGAATTACTGCCCTGGAACTAATGTCCGTGGCAGGATTAGGAAGTTAGTAGAGGACAGATGGGTTAGTAACTGAGGGGGGGATAAAATAAAGTTATTCATTTACAAACGCAGTCAGTCGCGGGTTTGATGAGAGATATTTGTCTAGGCGGAGTTTAAATGAATCAACGGTGATGCAGTCTATTACGTTTCGGGGAAGCCCATTCCACAAGTTGACAACTCGATTGAAGAAGAAATTCTTAGATTCGTGCGAGTTAAAAGATTTACCAATAATTTTGCAACCGTTTCCCCGCGTGTAATTAGATTGGTCGATAGTGAAGTACTTACTACAGTTCATATTGTCGATGCCTTTGATGATTTTGAACACTTGAATTAAGTCACCTCTTAATCTGCGCTGGGTTAAAGGAAATAGATTTAATTCTCTAAGACGCTCTTCGTATGGTTTGTTCTTTAGGCTAGGTATCATTTTGGTAACTCTACGTTGAACTCGTTCTAGCTTGTTTATATCTTTTGGTAATAAGGGCACCAGGATTGAAGCAGTATTCCAGAAGAGGGCGGACTAAGGAATTGTAAAGGGTTAGGATAACTTCTTTGGATTTATGCTCAAATGACCTGCCTATAAAGCCAATTATTTTGTTTGCCTTCTTAACAACTTCTGAACATTGTTGACTCGGTTTTAGGTTACTCGATATTGTTACTCCCAGATCAGTTCTCTATTTACATTCTTAAGCTGAGTGCCATTCATCGAATAGTTTGCTTTCTCATTTAGGTATCTGACATGTAGTACTTTACATGTATCCGCATTGAAACTCATTTGCCAAATTTGGGCCCAACATGACAATTTATCTAGATTGTGTTGCATATCGTCAACTTGTTCTTTTGAGAGTACGCTATTTGCAATTTTTGTATCGTCAGCAAATTTTGAGATTGTACAGGTGAGACCCTCATCTATGTCGTTGATGTAAATTAGAAAGAGAATTGGTCCTAGTAGAGTGCATACCTCCGCCACCGTATACGGCTCACAAAGTAATGAACCGATATTCACGAAATTTGGTGGGCAGATAGGATATGCACCAAGGGAGAAACAATTAAATTGAGGAGGCAATCGGTAGAGCACATACCTCCGCCAGTTTAGGAGGAGGTACGGTACGTGCTTTCCAGAGTGCCCCTCATTGTTACCTCCGCCAACGAAATTTTTGCCTCCGTTTGTCTGATATCTCAAAAGTTATGAACCGATGGCCACAAAATTTGGTGAGCAGATAGAATAATTATGCTCCACGTAAGAAGTGATTACATATTGGAGACGATCAATAGAGCGCATACCTCCGCCAGCGTAGGCGGTTGTCAATGTTGTGAACTGATTTTCACGAAATTGGGTGTATAATATTGAACCAAATTTATTTATCTTTCACATGCATATACTCTAATTTATGCCATGCGCCTCAGAGTTAACACGGCCGCACAGACCTATAATCCAACTTGGACTTGTATATCTCCATCTTCACCGTAGAGATGTGATTAACTAGCGGCTCTGTATTCTGTTGTAATATTCAACTCAATGCCACGGAAATAATATTTGTCTATGTGTATGAAGGAGACAAAAGTCAAAGCACGGCTGCCTGTAACTAGTGTCCCCCTCCAAAGTTGAAAGACTGCAATAGATTTAAATTCAAGGCATGTTAAATGATTTAGTTGTATTGGAAAGAAGTGTGGTGTACTTGTTAATTGAAGCTAAATTAATAGGAGGAGGAGATAGGTGTTGTGAGAGTTAGCTGGATTACTCTCTGTGTAAGTTAGGTACAAACAAAAACATTTAGGGAAGCCAGGCGAATGAAACAGGAGTTCAAGTAACTCCTTATCATATGCCTATGTGGCCTCCCCTGGGTACTGCGCTGCTCGATTAATGCCTATAATCTCCCCAGAAGATAAAGAAATCTATAGATGTTTTAGGTATCTGTTTGAAGGATTTATGCAATGCTTCATCAATATCTATATAGTTTTGCCCTATCTTCTTCCTATACATCCTATCTATTGCCAGATGCGATAATCCTCGAAGGAGTGACCACGAATGAATTGCCTCCATGCACCTCTGTCACCCGGTGCCTCTCGTCCCACCCCACATCACTTTCACTCACATCCCTCTCGACTCCATCTTTCCACCTCACTCTTGGTCTGGTTCTTCTGCACTGCCCTTCCACCTCACTCTGTATGCTCTCTTAGTCATTCTTTCTTTTCTCATATGCTACACATGACCAAACTATCTCAAGGTGTTCCTTTTCACTCTCCAGCACATTCACATCCACACCACAATGCTCTCTTACTTCTTGATTCATCTGTCAATCTTTTCATATAACTTCATACGCACTTTTCAAGTAACTCATTTCCACCCCTCTTAATCTGTATTTATGTCTCTCCAACAACGTCCATGCTTCACTCCTGTATGTATGTCAATGTCTGGATTACCACACTATCACACTTTCATGCTCACCACTCTATTCGTTGTGACTGCTTTCAGCATTCCTGCAACCCTTTTCCCCTGTTGTACCCTCTACCGCACTTCATCCTACATATTCCCATCTTTACTTATCACACTGTCCAAATACTTATGTGGGCTGACATTGCCCATTACTTGACCATTAAAGCTCACCTCACACTCTGCGACTGCACCCCTGTCAAAGACCATAACATTACTCTTCCCCACATTTACCTCCAGGTTCCATTTCTCACTTACAATTTCAAACATATTTACAAGACCCTGTAAGTTTCACTCATTATCACTCAACAAAACTGCATCATCAGCAAAGAGCAGCACAGGCAGCTTCCAAACACTCCCTTCCCTTATTAGGGGTACACCCACATCCACTGCTCTTCCTTGTATTTCTTTCATGACTCCATCCATATATTTTAAAATGAACACCAATGGGGACATCATGCATCGTTGTTTTAACCCAACATTCAGATCAAAGAACTCGCTCTGTTCATGCTCCATATTCACTGTTGCCTTTGCAATATCATATATGCTCTTTACCGCTTTCAACTACTTACCAACTACTCCGTATATTCTCAATAATTTCCACAAACCTTCTCTGTCAACTCTGTAATAGGCTTTCCCAGGTCCATAAAGGCAATATACAACTTTAATCCCCTCTATAGATATTTCTCAACCACGAATCTCTAGGATAAAATCTGGTCTACACACCCTTTTCCCTTCCTAAGCCCGCCCTACTCCTCACATACCTATTTTTCCGTTCTCGCTCTCACTCTCTCAGTATCATATTGCACAGCTTCCCTACTATGCTTAGAATTACTATGCTTGTGATTACCACACACTCCTCTCTCCCCTTTACCCTTATACAGGAGAACTATTATGCCTGATTTTCAGTCTTATGGTACACTTCTCCTTTCCCATGCTAAACTACACATTTTCCATACCCATTCAAGCACTATCGCACCACCATACCTCAGCATCTCCTCACACATTCCATCTATCCCTGATGATTTCCCCATCTTCACCTTTTTCAAAGCCTCGCACACTTCTGATCCCCACCTCTTTCTCTATTACTTCTCTTCTCCCTCCCATCCAACTATGTTTGCCGGCATTTCCTTTCATACATTCAACATTGAATTAAAGAGCGTCCTCCATCTCTCAACTTACTCTTCCTTCTTTATTAGCACTTGCCTATTCTTTTTCACACCCTTACTATTTCCTTTGTCACCCTCCCTAACTTTCTTGACCTCATTCCAAAAACAAATTCTTGCACTCCCTCCACTTTCTTCTAATATTCCTTCCAAATTCCTCATCTACTCTTCTCTTATTTTTCCTCGCTACTGTCTTCACCACTCTCTTTATCTTCATAATTATACCTCTCTCCAAATCTTCATTCCCTCTAATACCCAACCACTCTATATATTTATTTTTGTTCACATCTGCTGCTTGTATCACCTCCTCAGTCCACCATGCAGTTCCTTTCACTCATCTCCCCCTACTCCTAACCCCACATAACTCCTTACATGCTTCACAAATTGGGTTGAATATGATGACAATGCAAAAAGGCCGACCCTAACTGGCTAAAGCTGCATTTCTTCACACACACACATACACACAAACACGCACACACGCGCGCGCGCATAGTTTCTCCTATATTCAGGCATCTGTAGCCTACTTTGATAAATAAGTGTTTATATTTTCTTGCTTTGTGATATTTACTTAGATAGATGCAGTCCCTATTAATCCTAAAGATCTGTGAATGGAGGTATCAGGCAGTAGCTGAACTTAATTCTAAATTTTGCTATGTAATAGAATGGATTAAGAACAAAAAGCGGAAAGAAAGACAAGGGAAATCCGTTCCGTATCCCACATGCTCACCCACACATGTTTTCCTCGTTGCCTCATTTGCACACCTTGGACCATAATATTCTTTTTCAGTCATTCCTTCTCGTCTGGCTCCCTTTAAGTGCGGCCCCCGAGGCAGTGAAAGGTCGTTCCTCCGGAGATGCCAGGGTTATTTTGGCCTGGGTGGGGCTGAATGTGGCGGGACGAGACAGGTCCAGGCACAGAGGAGAGGGGAAGGAAACAAGGTGGGGAAATAGAAAGACAATAATATATATAATAAGGACGGTAAAAAGACAAATGAAGGAAAGAAGACAGTGGAGTTGGATGCAGAAGACCATTTGAATGACAGAACTGTAAATACGCGCACATGGGAAATACAATGAAAATAGGTGTGGAATAATATAACGCACGTTTGTAGAGAGGGTGACCAAGAGGGGTGACTGTGGAAAACAATATAGCAGATAACAGGTAGGACAAAGGAAAGGCGGGAATATGGGAAGGAGGGGAGAAGTATCTGAAATATATCTGAGCGATTAGCAATAGGTAGGATAGAGACAACATAATCTATTAAGGAGCAGAACAATCTAGAAGTGAAGGGAAGATTTGCGAAACCAGAGAAAGACAAAAAAAAGACATACGATGACTGAATACAAACATGGAAATTAGTATGGACAAAAATAAATGAAACAAATGAATTATGGAAGAGGATAGAGTAGGACAAAAATTTGAGTGAACGGAAGTAGAAGCAAAACTAAATACACATTATTAACACGATAATTAATATAGAAACAAAATATGATGATAGCGGGACGTAGCATGAGGGAGCTCCCAGCTAAGAAAGAAAATTTTATATTAGCATCATTAATCATAGTTATTCTGGTCTCCAATATTCGTTAGGCCATAGTACAGTATAAGATACGCCTTGGTATCCCCAGCTGGTTGTGTGAAGCATTAATCACTAGTACCCGGTCGATCCATAATTCTCTTCACGGGAAGATTTATATTTTGGTACTGTATTTTTGTTTTGTTTGTTTGTATCATTATTATATTCACAGCGTTATAGTGTATATAATAAGGGTGGTGGTCAGTACGGCATGGAGAAAAATGGCAGCATATAGTCTGGAAGGAGGCTGTAATAGCTGTCAGAATGAGAGTTTGCAAACGAAATATATGTGACGTGGATGCATATTTCCAGTTGTGAAACAAAGTCATTCTCTCTCTATTTAAATCTAATGAGTATTTAAGGACATCGATAACGTATTACGAAGGAAACTAAGCAACCGAGTTTATGCTATATCCATTTAATCCGCTGATCATTTGTAGTCTGGAAGCAATCATACACAAGCAATTTAACACTGTTTAAAACACATTGTAATTGATCATCATAGAACCAGCGCATGACGCCGTCTATGCATGCCATTGTGATCAATTTGGAATATTGTAAAACATAGAATCATTATGATTTGCATTTATCCAGTATGAAAATTATTTGCACATAAACTACGCCAAGCAAAAACAGTGTGGTAATATAATGGTTGTTCCGTCTTCATCAGTTCATCTTCCTTATCACTTACATTTCGAATTCCATTACGCCATCAGACAGTACACTAGGACCATACGGCTGGGAAACTACTGAGAGTAGAGAAGGGGTGTTGTATATAGAGGAAACTGTTGGAATGGTTTTGTTGTGTGTGTTTATTAGTCTGAGTACGTCATCGACGTGTACCCCGACTGGGTGCGCGCATGTGAAACACACTTTTTAATTTCTTATTGGTCGTATATTCACACACCGTACACATGCAAGTGGTCTTCAGAGTATTATCAAAGTTTGTAGAACATCAGAATATCGCTGTTAATTTACCGGAAGCTTAAGATATGGTTTAAATCTAACATATAAGTACTGAGGTTACATAGTATCTTCCTGATATTAGTTTGATGATTGCCCTTCGCGTGAGGTCTATTTCGCAGTCAAGTGATTAAGGAATTACAATTTTATTGGACAACGCTTTTGAATAAATGTTAGTAATCCAAATCAATGTATATTATATTACATATTTAATTACTGTACACAAATCAATCGTCTTTGTCAGGCAAGATATGTTGAGGGTTTAGTCTATATAACACGGATTTAGGCTATCACGGATGTACTAAATGGATTTGAAAGTAAGTCAGGGTTTGGGCAACATAGCACTGTGTGTGTGTATGCCAAGCTACGGATAGGTGACAGATAGTGTAAATAAACTTCATTCTATAAAATCAGATGATTTAATGCAACACAATAATTGTTCTGGTCTCTATATGATATGTATAGATTAATAAATGCTTACATAGCCTCGGCCTCGTTGCAAGACTACATTATTCTGTGTTCGTAGAGCTACAATGTTTGTAAACGGCGGTTTCCTCCTGTCTGGCATTGAGGGTAGGGTATCAGTGGGGGGCGTGGTAGTTTAATCTTTTCATCCAATTTTTATTTTATTTGATTATTTGATTAAGTTCGTATAAATACAGGATATACATATGTTGTATACAGGTATGTGAATACACGGAGACTCAAAAGGGTGAAGATGCTTGGGCTTCCTTCCCCCCAGTCTATATTGTAATATGTATATATATATATATATATATATATATATATATATATATATATATATATATATATATATATATATATATATATACAGTATATATCAATAATTTACATACATACAATACAGTAAATCAACTAAAGTACATGGAATGTATATGACCTACTGTCTAGACTTTGAGACAGGGACAGTTTGTTCATCCCTGCCAATCCCCAGTGGGCTGGAAAACAGTCAGATTATCTTTTAACGAGGAAACCGGACCGCCCCCCAACCCACTTGGGGTCATTAGCAAAGATTCACACATTTATGGCAAACTTAATTAGTTATCTATATTTTGCCGACTTGTAAATTGTAGATAGTAGCTAGTTAATTATAGTACATCACTTTATTAAAAAAATAAATAATAATAATAATAATAATAATAATAATAACAATATTTATAATGAAGGCATCAAGAAAATTTATATCTTAACAGCTTATCTTAACAATGTCCCTATATTTCATCCAAGGGAAGGGGTGACAGACAGGGACCACCCCATCCCTGCTGTCTGAGGTAGGAGTAGTAGGAGGGAAGGGGCAGGCACCACCCCGTTCCTACCTTCTGGGGTAGGAGGAGTATGGGTAACCACTAGAAAGAGACTTTCACTTCTGGGTGTACATAGACTAATCCTGAATAAAAATGAGAATCAAAGTACTGTACTTCAATAATAATCTAGTCTAACTCAACACTAACGCATAAATTGAAGTGTAGCCTATCAGCCATCTATTCCATGCACTTTCATCTTTTCACTGTGGTTGCTGTACGGGAACATCCTGGAAATATTTGTCCATTAATGCTGGTGGAGACAAGCATTAGTGCTCAGGAGTGCAGAAGGCCCCTGTTCACTCAGCAGCAAGACACCCGCGGCAGCCGCGGCCCAGTCAGTGTTGCCAAAGGCAAATGTAGCGGAACATTGTTTATCTTTTAGCGAATATTGCCGATGTCTACAACAACGCTGAGAGAGGTCGTTCTGGTGTGATTTGAAAGCTCTTTTTCATCTATATTTTGCTGCACACATTTAGCTTCATTCAAGCACTTGGTTAAGAAATCAGAAGTGCCTGAATGAGCTCTAATAAAGCGAACAATCCCCTGCACCGATTGTAATAAAAGTAATGTTTTGTTGATCACCAATATTATTGCAACCTATAAAACAATGGTAAAACAATATTTTTTGGAGCTATCAAAATTGTATCAAAACCAGGAAAATCTACTAATATTATAATCTTACTGAAAGACAAATCAATGGGACTGCAGTCTTTTACTATCTAATAATTAACTTTTATTTGGAAAATAATTAATATATTTCTTATAGTCGTAATCTGGAAGTACAGTATGTAAGAAAGGTACTAATAAGTTACTACCCCTACAATAGTATATTTGTAAAGGAAAGTTGAGTTATCACAATATTAAGGGGGAAATTATAGGCTTGGTCATGTTAACACCTATTAGCCGCTATAGGCGCCATCCGCGCGGTCGGATCAGAATTATAACATTGAATAGGCTCTCTTTTCTTTAAGGGGAGACTGACCATTTGTTTGGTCTATTAATTAATTTATTCATATAGTTTTTTTAGTTTCCTCCATAGACCTCCATCAAGCTTAGAAAAACACCCCCTAGACCCCCCTCCAAGAAAAATTTGTAAATTTTTCGGTAGAAAATTTTCCCGGCCGAAGGCCGGTTCCTCTTAAAATTGCAGGATCGCTATCGCTCGCCAGGAAATAATCGACACCTAAATGGCACGAAAGGTCTTAAAATTGACAATGAATTGGGACAAAAGGTGTTAAAATTGCCAAACTAATTGGCCGAACGTCTTATAATCTCAAAACTAGTGGGGCTAAACATTATGGAGAAGGGGGTCCAGAAAACCGGTCTGCCTCCCCTTAAGTGCCAGTCTCCTGAGTGATATCCATACCTACGTATAATGTACTAGCAAAGCTCTTAAAGGGGGCCCACCTCGTTTTTTTCTCTCTCTCGACCTTTTCTCCGGGTTGTATCCATTTGGTCCCATTCAGCCTACTGTTTTAAGACGTTTATCCCTATACAGGTGTCGATTTTTTTCCTGGTATGAGTGGTAGCGAGCCAAAATATTTTTTATAAATATTTTTCATAGCAGGCAACATTTGTATATTTTTCGATAGAAAAATGTCTCCGGCGAAGCCGGATTTCTCCATACAATGCTAGCTCGCTATTGCTTGAGAAGAAAAAAAATCGACACCTGAATGGGGATGAACGTCTTAAAACAGTAGGCTGAATGGGGCCGAATGAATACAAGCCAGAGAAAGAGAGAAAAGGAGAGAAAACACGAGGTGGGCCCCTTTAATAAAACTATGGACCAAGAAATACACACACATAAATACTAGATTGTACATTCCACAAAGAACCCTACGATACAGTGACTACACTGGGCAAGACCACCTGTTTCAATAACATTCTTAAAATTGGACAGCAAGCCACACCAGTCTCCATTTTCAACTTAATATGGGTATCATTTGTACCAGAGAATGGACAACAGCCTGCAATACAAACCTTGAGGCTTCGCATTACACATTTATGAAGGCCTTGCTCGTCGTAAAACTAAAATAATTATGCATAGACTAATGGTTGCCATGTAATTCTATGATTGTTTAATATTTATTGTTTACTAGGAGTATGTGTATATGTAGGACACTATCTTGATTGGAAACTATATATTATATTAAAGGTTCAAATTGCCTTATTTTGACATAATATAATACAATTACATAAACATTACAACCATATATAAAGATAACACGTCATAGTCTGCTGCCCTAGACCTCTTTACAGACATGGGAATATTTTTGTTGTATCCTGATTGGAGCTTAGGCAGTACAATTCACATTTTTGTTTTATATGTATAAAGGAGATACGGTAAACCATTATGTAACAAGTATCTGCCCCCCCCCCCCCCCCCCCCCCGAAGTTGAAACAGTGAAAGAGAGCTAAATTCAAGGTACGTTAGAGTCATAATGTCTGGACACAGGGAGCTTGAAGGAGTTAAGGTCATAGGATGAGGGAGAGATTTTACTTGTTGAGTAGATGAAAAACTGGGACAATCGGTTCACTCTTGCGTTACAGAATATGGGTGGGAATGTGTGGGTGCACCCTAGTATCCATTAGGGAGGAGGTATACACTAACAAAGTTCTGGATTAGTTAGTTATCAAACCTATTGGATTATTAAGCCAGCACACTGTAAGTCAAGAATAACGTCAGGACTGGAGTCTCTGCGAAAAGTCCAGTACCTTGTGTTCTGGAGAACGTTCATTATTGTAATATCGGAAGCAGAGTGAGAGAGCTGCAACATTGCGGCGTGTAGAGAGAGATTGTAGGGGATTAGTAAGACGAGGTGAATTGATGAGTCAAAATGCTTTTGACTCTACCGTTTCGAGAAGAGTAGTACTGTGTTACTGTATATAGCAAGAATCTGTGCGGGGGTGAAGAACCCACAGAGACAGTTGAGGACGACTAACTTCTGGAAAGCTGTTTTAGCAAGTGTTCTAATATATTATTCCCCCCCCCCAAAAAAAAAAAAATCAAAAGAAAAAAGAAACACCAAGAGAGAAGATGAAGGGTTGATTAGTGTATTGTTGGAGAGTAAGGGATAATCATGTAGAACATTCGGACGTTTACATACTGAAGTTACTTAAGTGATATAGAAACTCCCAATATTTACACTATATACAGTTTTTGCAGTCTTAACAAGTACTCCTTAATGTTTTGCATAAATGTATTCAAGGGACAATATTGTTTGGTAATCGATTGCACAATAATTATGGAATCAATTTTCTGTGTTGGACCACAATTATTGTGGTCCAGCACGCAAATTAGAATCACGAAATTCAATGATATCACATTATATGTCTCTATGTGGACATAAGGAAAACATATTTATATATGAAGTTAATTTTTTAAAGTTTAAGAGATAAGATTAGTATGTCGGTTGAGTCACTTTACCTTCTAAATTACTTAGTTCTTAAAACAAAATTGAGCTCTAAGTACATTGACTAGATATGACGGCTAATAAGATCCCGAAATTGACAATCAATTTATCATCCGAGAGTAACATTGCCTCATCTGTAAGTTGACGTTGAATTTTGTATAAATGTAGTTGTGATGGAATGCTTGTTATATTCATGCTGAATACGGCAATCAACGAAGAGTTCCATTTCCAACCTTACTATAACTAAAGTATATACCGATATAATAAAAACGCGCTCATTCGCCTCTCTTCACGCAAATCCTCCACTCTTCCAGCGCCGGTGGTTGTAATATTAATCAGATATGTCTTTTGAAATGTACTGTATAGGATTTTGGAAAAATGTTCTGTGTCAAAGGGTTGCCACTATCATCAGACTATTAAATATCGTTTAAGGAAAAGAACAAGACAGAACGCGATAAACTGGTGTGTTCCTATACTTTATATAGTATATTAACAATGACATACAAATAATGAAGACAATGGTGCAATATGCTTATCTTGTTTTTACTTGGACTAGCTAGGTATTAACCCTCAACTTGCGGTGACCGTCATATGACGGGAGAGAGAATATTGGCCACTCCTGCGGCCCTTCATATGACGGGTGCCATTTTGAGGTCATTATGAGCTATGAGAGAGAAACCAAGCATTGGGATGATGATAGGCGACCTCGGACCGCTCGCCACCGCTACGTAGCCGGCACTGAGGCCTATTGTATCTCATCCCCGCCTCACTACTGCTCTCAACAAGGATAAAGTAGGCAAAAATAACTCATTTCAGGGTATTTTCGCCTCCGGTTGCACGACCGTTACAAGAGAACCCGTGGTCATACAAGGATGATTCAGGTTTCACTGGAAAGCTCTATTATCGCCCTTTCACGGATATATAATTGTATTACGTTCTGGCTCTTGCTTATGCATGAAAAAGAGCATGGAATGAAGCTCAATATCTGTGAATATACCTGCCAGGCGCTACGGTGATGTAAACAAGACAGCCCACTCGTTGGGTGTTAACCCCTACTGTACCAGAGGGCATTACTTTAAATGTACCCTTCAGTACCAGGCATTGTGGCAAAAATGGCTTCAGAGTCAAGAGAAAATACCCTCTCACCCCGAAAGTTGGAGGAATACTGTCCCAGCTAGCTCCCACAGGCTTGGATCCAGGCTGAGAAGTGTTGCCAAGGTCTCAGATTAGTGCATACAAGTCAAGGTACCTGGTACTGCTCGATACGGGCAGTTACAAGAACTGCATAGAACTGACGGCGATCTTCCGTCGCTGGTACTGACGAGTGACTTTATTACTGACGGCTGTATACCGTCGCTGGTACAGTATATTACTGTATCCTATGGTACTCAACGGGTTAAGGACATAATATTATTTATTATTTTTAAATACTCAAATCAGTCAAGCAAAGCCCTGACTAACACAAAGTATGTCTGTCTATGTATCCGAGTGACTGGAACTATCTCATAAATTATGATACGATTGAGAATCATGCAAAATCCAGCCAGAATGCTGGTAACTTTCCCTTTATGTTGCATAGCTTTGCGTTTCATCATGTTCCTACAATTCAAATCGCAATCACATAGTTAATATAATCTACTGCAGATCTTAACTATTTGCAAAATTATCGTACCAATCCACAATCAATATAGTTCCTCTTTACGTTTATCCACAAGGTATTTAGTGGTCAGGAAAAATAAATATCCTTGTATGGTACCATAACCCTTGTATCCGTAGTTGTTCAAACCACGCAAATATGTTTGTGCGCAATATTCACGATATTCAAAGTATTACTTTCTGCCAGTAATGCAACACTGGCCTGAATATGCCATAAATTATCTCTCTCGCTCTCTCTCATAGGAGAGACGGGGTTAGCCGTCTTTTAGGGAGCAGCGTTTCTGCGAATCCGTGCTACATCTACTCCGATTTCTACTATAGGTTAGGTATAAGACTTCTTCTCTATTCTTTACACACACACATAATTAAATTACAGTAATATTAAGGACCCTACTGCTACCTCATGTGTGAGAAGAGAGGCTTTGGACACCTCTATATAAAACACAATTTAATGCTTACAGGTTATGAGAGACTGAAATTGGAGGAATTCCCGGCGGTGGGGACTGATAAATGGAGTGTGGCTGCAGTGCCCCGATAAGCCCACTCCTAATGTGTAATGCTTGACCAGTCCCTGTGACCGTTCTATGGTGCATCTGGCTGGATTGCTCTTAGGTGAGAGAGCTTTGCTGCCATGTTGGTTGCCAGGCCAACTAAAATACCTGGGTTTGTCTATTGCAATAAGTGTAATATCCCTTGATAACTTGATTCTAGAGTCTGGCCGTTTGAAGGTGGTTAGTATTACTTAGTAAGGATTCAGGCTATCGCTGTCACTCCTTTCGGAAAATCAGTGTCTTTGGGACACGAATGCTGCTCAGTTGGGAGCTGCGGCACATTGGGACTGTCTGACCTCGGGGAGACCTTTGGTTTAGTGTGGCAGGCATAATGAAATCAGAATCTAGAACAGAACGAACACCATTGACGAATCGGTGGATATGGATGACGTGGGAATAATTCACCAGCAACCCCCATTT
Organism: Paralithodes platypus; assembly: GCA_032716605.1. Lineage (NCBI taxonomy): Eukaryota > Metazoa > Arthropoda > Malacostraca > Decapoda > Lithodidae > Paralithodes > Paralithodes platypus. The sequence goes on along the minus strand of CM064565.1, from coordinate 12,774,578 downwards.
TATAGCATTGTATTGGTCATTAGTTTGCCTTTACAAAGTATTTGAACTGTTAGAACAAATGTAAAATCATGTCAGCTACTGGTAATACAAAACTCAAGGCAACTTGTGCTAAGTGCAAGAAGCTAAAGTGGTGTATCGACTTCAAAGAAGGTGCATATGCCAGCATCCACCATGGTAGCCTCTGTCTCTGTTGTGAGATAGAAGGCAAACTCATGAATGAGATAGCTGGGATTAACGAAACATTAAATCAAAGAGATAGAGGCAATACAATTCTAAAGAACAAAGTTTCTGAAGGAAGAAAAGAAATAGAATAGAAAATAGAGATGGAAAAGTTAATAGATAGCCTTAGAAGTGAAGCTATTGAGAGAGTGGCATCTGTTCCTTCAAACCCCATCACAAGTCATGCAGGTGCATGTCAGTAAAATAAGAATCTAGTGCCAGTCAAGGAAGCAACAATTGAAGCAGCAACTTCAGAAGAGGCTGCGATTCCTGCTACAGCTAGTACTAGTGACCCTCGTTATGCATGGAGAGAGGTAAAAAATGAAATAAAAAAAAAAAAAAAAACAGACAGGAATATGAGGTTAACACCTCAAATAGATTCAGTCTTCTTGACCATGCCAAAAGTCAGTATGACTTCCCTAAGTCCTTACAGCACAGGAGTATAAAAGGATCGTCAAGTGCAGAGTGGGCAGCGAAATGTTAAGCCTACTATGCATTATTCACATAACAATGGGACCAAACTTAACATGTCAAGCAGGTTTGGTCTCTTAGTGACAAAGAGGCAAAAACAATTTTGAATGGGGATTCTTCGAGTCTCACTTTATTAAGTTTCGCCGAGATGTCAGAAAGGTGGAGAGCCTCTCAGGTGCAAGGACTTCCCAGATCACTAAAGCCCCTTTCACACATTCACGATGTTGGTCCCGATGTGCCACGAGGTACACACATTGGTACATCGGCAGAGAGAGTGACACGAAGTACGCGTTTGACGACGAAGCCACGACGGTGACATGTCGTAGCCACAACGGGCCAGAAGGTACCATGGTTGCAACACGAGGGCGGCACGTCAATGCCCTAACGGTCCAAATTTTGGTCAAAACCGGTACCCGACTGGGCACGATGGGAGCTCGATGAGGGCCGGTGGTGGTATGATGGTGACACGTGGCCGATCCGACGAGGACGACGCCACAACGTCAGGCAGCCTGACAGACATAATTGCATATAATTATAGAGGAGCGGATATGGTACCTGCACGTCACTCTACACACACCGCACTCTTGTACACAAAAAGACTGGTCAAGTTTGTGTTGTACCAGGCTGTTTTAGCACACAAGGACAAGACAATGTGCTTTTGTATTGATGTCTAGCAATTCAAAGATGTAAGGAAGATATCGTCAATACATATGGTGTTAAGGTATTACGTTCAACGGTCAAGTTTAAGGTAAGATAAGGTCGAATGATTTCTTTGTAAGGTATAGGCGTATGAAAATATTTATATACGATCAAGTTTTAGTCGTATAGAGCTGGTTCTTCGAAAATAACAATCTGTATTCATTGCCGATATACGAAATTAATATCTAAAAACTGTATCGAACGTTAAATTATATGAACATAGACCATGAAGTGAAGCGAAAATATTTACCAGTGGGTGACAGCGGCGACGGACAAAAAATATTCAGGAGAAATAAAAGTTTTGATCGTACATTGGCCATACACGTACCATTAGAAAGCTAATGAGAAATCCTATATATCACTTGCTTACAGAATATTCATTGTCCCACATTTTATCGGTGAAAATGGGGAGGGAAGGTACGGGCGGACTGAACAGTAACCTTCACCTACGGTGAAATTCAACATATTATTATTTTTACTTTTTTTTGTTGTTGAAATCTTATATAATAACCTTTCCTCTTGCCGTTCATAAAACAATGAAATAAAACAACAATTATTATGGGTGAAAACCAACTGAGAGCGAATATTTAGGTGCGGCTGGGATTCTATAAAAGCGAAACACTATTGTTATAGGCCTAGATTTATTTCTATAAAATCCAATATTGATGATAGCATATTCTAAACAGCACCCTCATGTTCAGCGGAAAAAATAGCTGTGATTTAGTATGAAAATAAAAATAACGATAAAAAAACGATATACCGGTACCGGTATATCTCATATAGTTTATAATATAACAGTGCGTTTAATCTCCACAGGTAGGCTACACTTCGTGATGAATCATATTTTCTCTAATTGTGGAAGGTAAAATATATTGATATAAACCTATCTTGGGCAAAAGGATCGATAGAAACATAGCTTGTGTATGGATGGAATCGTCGAAAACACAGGAACAATCTCCTCTATCTAAACCCATCCACCCACACAAACACTATCTTGTGTTACATTAATCTATAACACTTAGTATTTTTAAGTCTAGCCCATATATATATATATATATATATATAAGTGTATAATTAGTGTAGGTTTTAACTTTTGAAATTGTTTGATGTCAAGTGTTGATTAAAATACAAACTCCATCGGTTTTATTTTGTCAACTCGGGTATTTTTGTGGTTGCGTGATTTTTGCGGGTAGATTGTAATACAATAGGTTAAATACATCGGAGATTTCACCATATTGATTCACTAAACCTATATATATGCACTGAAATTAAAAGTATGTACCGGTAGCTTGTGCTATGTGCCTTTAATATTCTGTTCTCAAAGATTTCGGTTTTCATGCGCCGTTCTGCTGTCGCAACAAGGCTTATAATCATTATAGTACATATAATTTCCCGTGCACACTATGAATATACAGTACATACTCAACACGCACACACTCTCTGTGCCTTTTTTCCCGGTGCATTTTTTTCCTACATTCGGTGCGGTTATGCCACATCTCGTCGATATCGTGGAGCACGTGGTGTTGCCGTGGCATCGTTGGGTGTTGACGGGGCCGCGGTGGGGGATTACAAAAAACCGTTAATGTTCCCGATGCACCTAGATGCCAACACGTGTATACTATACGATGCAACCTGATACTCAAACGCCGTACCCGATGGTACCACGCAAAACGTCCCTCGTGAATTTTTTTTGGACACCCCCAAACATTTCGTCCCCAAGCACGATTTGCCACGTCCCGCCCCGTGGGTATCCCGCCGCTCCCCGATGACCCTGACACACGTTGGCGATTGCACCACGTTGTGTCCGGATATTTAAATCAGGGTACATCGGACCAACATCGTGAATGTGTGAAAGGGGCTTAACACCTTACGAGCGGCCTATACGGTTTATTTATGTGTACCGCACAGCGGGGTGTTTTTAGCCAAAATAGGGCTGTTTACGTGATCATTTTCATGCCTAAATAAGACCCAGAACGTAAAACAAGTACCTATCCCTGAAAGGGCATAAACAGAGCTTTCGAATGACACCATAACGATCCTTGTATGATGGATAGTTTTCTTGCAATAACCGTTGAACGCGAGTGCAAAAAGCAGGTAATTCGGTACTTTCAGTACATAATTGAGTATGTAGCGAGTGAGAGAGGGAGGAGGGAGCTGAGATTTGTGTCAGTAGGTTCGCCGCGGTGGTCTGGAGCAGTCATACGCTCGCTAGTCTCCTGCCACCACTTGTCTCTCTCTCTCAGCCACATTACGTGCTGAAATTGCCACTCGAGTTATGTCGAGCGCCGCCACATAGTCCAGCTTTATTTAACTCGACTTATGTTGCTCGCCGCTAAATAAGGGTTAAGGAAGTGAAAAAAGTCTGGTCCAAGACAAAGAGGATGGCAATAATAGCCCAGGTCAGTGGTAATGATCTGTATCTCAAAAGAAATATAGTCAGTGCCACAGAGTCAGTAATAGGAGAGGTCATGACTCTGGCTGATGAACTCCGACTCAAGACAGACAGAGGCATGACACTTGATATTTTGCCCAGGATGTATGGAGGGGATTGTGCTACCAGCAAAGCAATAGACTTAAATGGTAGGTTAGCTGACCTGTGTACCAAGAAATGGGTGAGATTTGTGGACCCCTTTGATGAGTTCTATGGGAAGCGCAACCTCTACCTCCGTGACTGACGATTTGCACTTAAGCACTAGCGGTAAAATCAAGCTTGGTGATTTCCTAAATCACCATCTTTACAGCTTGCCGAAGGCAAGCAAAAATGTAGAAAGCATCCCCCAGCAGGAAAAAAGCAAACCCTCACCAGCAGTTGATCTCAAACTTCCAAAAAGAGGTCCCACAAAAGAAGGAGTTCGTCCCTCTGAGAACAAGAATACCTCTCAACAAATGGCAGAGTTCCCCAGTAGATTGAGAGATGCCTCGCAACTCCCTCTAGACTCTACACCTCAGTTGCCGATTTCTGAACTACTAGATAGTGGTTCTTCTACCTCAAGTGAGGATTAACCAAACATAGGGAATTGCATCACCTCTGATAGTGTACACTGAAGTAGTGTGCAAGAAAATGCACTACCCCCAGAGACCCCTTTCTCTTCGGGAAACAGGGTAGACTAGGGGGTTCTAAGAAAAACTTGAATCCCCTTAAGGTAGTATTATTTATTGCAAGGTCAATTAGGAATATATTCTCCGAACTTCGGGCATTATTGTCTACAAAATGCTTCGATGCAATGGCTTTTACTGAATCCTGGATTCACAGTGATACTAGAGATTATGTTGGGGAAGTTTAAATACACTGGATATAGAATGATCCACAAAGACTGAACCATGCAGGAAGGGGGCGGAATTCTTTTGTACATCAGAGATTTTCTAAACCCAATTGACTGCAATATCAGGTCAAAAACATGAACTACCTGGAGTAGACCTCAATCTAGGTAACTCTATCTATTGGATTGTTTTGGTGTACAGGCCTCCACATCAAAATGTTGAAAAGGATGATTCTGTACACAAAACCGAGTGCTGTTGTCGAGGGTAAAACCAGTGTGATCTTAGGTGATTTCAATTGCCTAGTAAACTGGGAAGCAAAAACTGTCGATGCTGAAGGTAGGCGTCTTGTGGATTTTACTAACGATAACTTTTGACCCAGTGGGTGAACGAGCCAACTAGATATACCAGATCATGTGTTCACCACTGAAGATGAGTGTGACCAGCCTATCTGTTGGGGAATCACCTGGAGGTGGTGACCACAATCTAGTTAGGTTCTCTCTTCACACCTTTAGCAGCAGACCTACCAGTGCTCAGAGTTCAAAACTAGATTTCCGTTGTGTAAATTTTGAAGGCCTTCGGGGAAGCTTATCCCAGGTCAGACTTGAGGGTGAGAATATTAATGCGATTTGGTGCTCATTCAAAGAGCAGTTTACGGATCAACAAGCTGCATTCTTTCCTACTAAACTTACCAAATCAGGCTCAACCCAACCAAAATGATTCACAAGTGTCATAGCTTCAGCATTAGAAAGAGAAAGGTTGCATACAAAAAGGCCAAAAAAAGTCAAGACCAAAGAGATTTTGATTCCTTCAATAATATGTGTAGAAGAGTGAAATCTCTTACAAAGAGAGCAAAGCAGAATGAAGAACTAAGGGATGCAGCCCTCTGCACAGAGAGTCTTAAAGAGTTCTTCAGCTATTTGAGCAGCAGGAAGCCATTCAAAAGTAGCATTGGACCTAGTCTAAAGGACCCACCAGGCCAACTTCAAACTTCTGACACTGATATAGCTAAATCCCTAAACGACTATTTTGCCTCGGTATTCACAAGGGAAAATACCAGTGACATGCCAAGTCCAGGACTAGTGCATGAAGGTAAAGTTCTTAGCAGAGTTAGATGTACCCCAGAGGAGGTAGCAAATATAATAGATAAGTTAAATAGGTTAAAGTCATCCGGCCTAGATAGCTTTCTTCCCCGAGTCGTACGAGAAGTGCGAGATGAAATCGCAGCTTTCTTGGCAGACATCTTCAGTAAATCACTAGAAAATGGAGGGGTCCCTGAAGACTAGTAGACAAGATAGTTGACTACTTAAAAATCCACAATTTAATTACAGATTCCCAACATGGATTCAGGTGGCACCGATCATGTCTTACCAATTTGCAGGAATTTGTCCTTGAAATGCTGAGTGAGTATGACAAAAGTAGAGCCATAGACATCCTTTACTTAGATTTTCAAAAAGCCTTTGACAAAGTGCCTTATTGTAGGCTACTGTCAAAAGTGAGTGCGGTAAGTATCAATTAAAATGTAAAACTTGCAAACTAAACAAACCAAAATTGGGACAAGGACAATATAAAGTCAAATTAAATTATCAAAATCGCTATGTGGAAACAATGCTTACTAAAATGAAAATTTTTAAATAAAAGAACACAATCCACCACATAGGGTGTACATCACTACATGAGCAAGTTAATCTGTTTCCCAAGCAAACTAATCGCACATATAACAACGCACTATCGTCACGTTAAAGGAATTAGCCAAGTTTGGGAAGTCCGGGACGTTCTGGTAAATTTTACTAAACTCTGCATGAATAAAGAAACTACATGTTAAATGGCAAAATATTATTTAAAATCAAATTTGCAACATGACAAGACATTAACAATAGTACAAAATACAAATATTGATAAGATATCTATACTATTACAAAATAATATATAAAATACAGTACAGCACTCACTAACGATAGTGCTATCGGGTAGGTACCTGTAAGCATAGCATGCCTCAAGTGACCCCTATCAATAACTACCCTACAAATAACCTACATTTATCGCACAAATAAACTAAGGAAATCGCAAAAGCAAGCAATTTTTTTTTTTTTTTTTTTTTTTAAGAGACAATGAACGGAGGAAGGAAAAACACAGATAAAACAAAAAGGTCCATGTGCCTAAAGGCATCCTCCATTCATAAAATGTTTGTAACAACTGGATTTAAACATTTGTTGATTGTAAGTTTGTGGAAAGCAATTCGAGGGAAGTGAATTCCAAAGAGTAGTAGCTCTGGGGATAAATGAATTCTGATAAGCAGAAGTTCTGCATTGTGGAGGAGAAAGTGTAAATTCATGGGCGCTCTCAGCTGCCCTAGTTCTACGGGGAAAGATGTGGAGAGGCGGCACAATTGAAGCAAGTTCCTCGGAACAATTGCTGTGAAAATATCTGTAGAATAATGCAAGGGATGCAACGTTTCTTCGTATGGCTAATGTAGGAAGGTCCTGTGTGATTGCAGGGTTATTGATTAATCTAATAGCTTTATTTTGAATTTTGTCCAACTGCCTCAATGCAACCACTCCACTTCCACCCCACAGAGGTGAACAGTAATCCATCTGAGAGCGCACATGACTTTTATATATTACGGCCAACTGCTCGTCAGTGAAGAATTCTCGAACTCTGTACAGGAGTCCCAGTTTTTTAGAGGCATTCTTAGCAATGCTTCTAACATAATGTGTCCAGCTCAAGTTAGTAGTTAATGTTACACCGAGAATGTCAATACTAGGGGAAGTGGGAATATTTACATCATTAAAAAATATATGGGAGTCAGTGAGATTCTGTCGGTTAGAAAATTGAATGTACTTGGTTTTCTGTGCATTAAAGGAAACTAGATTCTCTTGTCCCCATTGATTAATTCTAGAAAGGTCCTGGTTCAGAGAAATTGCAGTGTTTATTTTTGAATTTATAAGATCGGGTTGGGTGAAAGAATTGGTAAATGTGAAGGAACTGTGGAGTGTTGATACTATCGACAATGAATACATATAATATAAAGACAAATAATTGCAAAATATGAAGTAACAAGAGATTTAACCCTTTATTAGCGGCTCACCACTTAAGTCGTATTTAATAAAGCTGGACTATGTGGCGGCGCTCGACATAACTCGAGTGGCAATTTCAGCACGTAATGTGGCTGAGAGAGAGAGACAAGTGGTGGCAGGAGACTAGCGAGCGTATGACTGCTCCAGACCACCGCGGCGAACCTACTGACACAAATCTCAGCTCCCTCCTCCCTCTCTCACTCGCTACATACTCAATTATGTACCGAAAGTACCGAATTACCTGCTTTTTGCACTCGCGTTGCACGGTTATTGCAAGAAAACTATCCATCATACAAGGATCGTTATGGTGTCATTCGAAAGCTCTGTTTATGCCCTTTCAGGGATAGATACTTGTTTTACGTTCTGGGTCTTATTTAGGCATGAAAATGATCACGTAAACAGCCCTATTTTGGCTAAAAACACCCTGCTGGGCGGTACACATAAATAAACCGCATAGGCCGCTCGTAAGGTGTTAAACAAAGAGTACTCTTTTAACAAGAACAATCAATTTAAAAAATCATCAATATTAATATTAATAATAGAAAAAGAAAAAGATAAACAATAAATACAGACAAAAAGTAAGCAGAGGTTATACAAGAAACTTCAAGTTAAAAATGCTTGATTAAAATTATTGATGTCAAATTTTAGAATACAGTCACAATAATTGACCCTAAAAAGATTAAATTTATGGAACAATTTACTTGCCTCAAAACCTCTGTCCACTAAGAGTCTGTATAGTAACCTAGCTCTAGCCCAAAAGTCCTCTACTTTAGTGCAGATTTTACAAAATCTTATTAACCCGTGGAGCCCCGGCTAGTTTTGTATTGTTTGTTCACCAGAACCCGGCCGGTTTTCAAAAAATTGTTTTATTCCAGAAACAATAGCGAATGGGTTAGGAATGAAGGAAAAACCACAAAAAACCGCTCAAAAAGCTTAAAGAATGGTCCTACAGAGCCCCCGAAAACGTATTTTACAAGAGTAAAAAATTGAAGGCAATTACCCCAAAAAACCAGGTTATTGCGCGCTCACGCGCACGCACGTGGACTTTGAGAGTTTTCAACCATCGGCACGGTTGCGTGGGATACGTACACAGTTCCCATATAAATCTGAGCCCTCTCGAGTGGCTACACCTGAGGTTACGGTCGGAGCAATTAGGGTGACTCGTCAGACGCGTCGCTGGGGCTGTGCGTTACATACATCGCCGACGCGCCAGACGCGTCGCTGGGGCTGTACGGGTTAACTGGGAATAAAAACAATTATAAGTTATTTTACTATCGATATTACTACTAGGGAAAGGAAAGTTTATTACGTTAAAATTAAAATCATCAACTTTGTGATATACTTTAAGTATGCACTGTTCATTAACAATCTCTATATTTATATCAAGAAAATTTTCAACTTTATAATTTACGTTACATTGTGTGAGGGGAATATAATTAGGGTAAATAAGTTTAGCAACTTGATTAAAATTTAACAAATTGCAAACGAGAATATCATCAATATATCTACTATTATTATTTAACAATTTAGGAAGTACTAATTTTTCTGGGATTTTATTTTTCTTGCTACTGTCAACTAAGTCTTTTATATATTTAAATTCTAAAGCAAGCAAGAATAAGTCTGCAATTAAAGGGCTAGCATTTCCACCCATAGGAATTCCTAATATTTGTTTGAAAATGTAAGGCCCGAATCTAACATAAGTATTGAAAAGGAGGAATTTAAGGGCATCTTCAAGTTTAGTTCTATCAAAATATACAGAACTAGTGGGAGTAGAGCTAAGTGATGCATTATTAAAATATGTATAAACATTTATGAAATAATTACCACTCCCAACGAACCTGTCAAAGTGCAAATCTATAATAAAGCAAAGCTCTGAATATACTAAATCTAAATGCAAATTGGTATACAAAGTTGAAAAGTCGAAGCTATGTACCGAGGTAACTTTCGGCATGGTATTTATTTTATCAATAACTTCTAACGAATTGTCAACACTCCAATAATAGTTAATGCCAGTTCTTCTCATGATGGTATTACAATATCTTTTATGAGTACTTTTACAGAGGTCACAAATTGTATAGAAAGTTGGCTAACAGGTAGACAATATGAGTGGTAATCAATGGTGTTTCTTCTGAGTGGACTCCAGTCACTTCTGGAGGTCCACAGGGATCTGTCCTTGGCCCGCTTCTGTTTATCATATATGTCAATGACATCGATATTGGTCTGTTAAATGTGATCTCCAAGTTTGCAGATGACATATAACTTGGAATGAATGTGCAAGACCCCAAAGGGGTTGAAAAGCTCAGAATGGACCTCAAAAGACTGGGTAAATGGTCAGAGACATGGTAATTGCCTCTAAACTTGGAAAAGTGAAAGGTGATGCACATCGGTCAAGCACACCCAAAGTCAGGTTATTCGCTATTGGGAATGCCTCTGGAAGTGACTGACTTGGAAAAGGATTTAGGTGTTCTGATTAGCAGTGACTTAAAGTTTTCCAAGCAGTGCATTGAAATAGAAAAGAAAGCTCGGAAATTATTGTGCTATATTAACACTCAAAGAGCGGCTGGTGGAGTATATTTCACCGTGCCGCCCAGCGGATTTTTTTTTACCATAAATAGCATTGTTTCCGTGCTCATTTTCATGCGTAAACAAGAGCCAGAGCGTAATACAATTATGTATCCCTGAAAGGGCGTAAATTGAGCTTTCCAATGACACCAGAACCATCCTTTTACGATCACTGGTTGTCTTGCAACGATCGTGCAATCGAAGGGCAAAATCGCTAAAATATGGTCATTTCGTTACATAATTACGTGTGTAGCGAGGGAGGGAGGGTAGAGTAGTGTGGAGTACATGTCAGTAGACCCACGGCGGGCGTGGCGAACGGTCATGAGGTAACCTACGCTCCTCCCGTCGCTCATCTCTCTCTCAGAGCCAATATTGCGCCAAAATTGCACACAGACTTAAGTCGGGCCCCGCCACATTGTCCAGCTTTTTACATACAGACTTAAGTCGGGCCCCGCTAAAGAAGGGTTAACACTTACGTTGCGGGCTTATTTGCGCTATTTAGCACATATTCAGGCACTCCTGAATGATTAATCAAGTATCTGCATCACTTGAACTGTATTCTTCCGAAAACTAGGCAAAAATAGCTTTAAAATGACACCAGAACGAGCTTCGTAGGTGGCGGGGTTCAGTCAGCGTTGCCATAGACATTCGGGAAAGCTCACTAATTTTAGCTCTCGCTCGCTCGGCAACACTGTCGAGACAGCCACGCGAGACCAGAGACTTAGTCAGTGAGCGGCTGGCTGCTCTGAGGGTCGGACGGAGGTCCCTCACGCTCCCACCCACTGACACTCTTAGAGCTCTTGATCTATTCTCGTTGGAGACACGCAGACTACGAGATCAGCTCATTGAATGTTTTTTTAAATACTTAATGGGTTTGACAATGTGGATTATAGCAAAATGTTTAGTCTCAATATGAATACAAAACACAACTATGGCTGGAAATTAGAATTGAAAAGGTTCAGCACTAGCATTTGTGGAAACTTTTTCACCTACAAGATCTATTCTACCTGGAACAAACTTCCCTCCGAAGTTGTAAACAGTTCTTTTGTAGAACAGTTCAAGAAGAGAGTAGATAGTATTTTGCTCACTTTGTAACGAGTGTAGTGCACTAAACAGTCTCTCTTTCTTTCTACTTCAAGTATCTCCTCGGAATGTATCACAAGGTCTCTGAGATACTAACTATTCCTTGTAACCTTGTAACTCTCTCTCTCTCTCTCAGTGGTTGTAGTAATGTCCGACATACTCCCTGGACGTTTGGTTTACAGCCCCGTTTGTTGTACCAGCTGGCTTAACTCACAGTATAATGGACTCGTATACTTGGGGTCACAGGGAAAACTTTCTACTTTTAAAATTCGATTCCATTACTCTTTTCCTGGATAAAGGTCTCTTCTAAAATTAGTTACTAATCCGATTTAATTATAATGCATAAACATATACGGTATTATACGGTGGATGCAACTCGCCAATATTGGTTATTTAGTTAATTCATATCTTTGTTTTCACCAACCAACTTTACTTCTAAACTCAATTAATGAAATCTACAAATACATGTGGCACTCCAAGGACCATGGAGTTGATCGGACCTTACGTTGAGTGGTCAATCCTCTAAGTCTTTGAATAAACTCGCATTGAGGGTCCTTCTCACGGGGAACAGGTCCGATTGGGTGCATTTTGTATATGACCACCCTCATGAAGGGCCTAAGGCATGCGGCAATAGATAGATAAATCAAACGATACCATCAAATTTAATGCAATCAAGTTAACAGTATTTGTTACTATGCTCACTTGTGAATGTTTAGCAATGATGCAATCTCCACTCATAGTCACCCAGAGCCTTTCAGAAGGACTTTAATCCTCAAAAGGCTCTGCCAATATTATCCTTTATGTATGTAATAATATATTAGTATATTATACAGTATACTCTTTATGTATGTAATAATATATTAGTATATTATACAGTATACTCTTTTATATATATATATATATATATATATATATATATATATATGTGTGTGTGTGTGTGCCTCAGTAATAGGTTTAATGTTATAACCTTTTCATAATTAAATCATGCTAAGTTTAGTTATAATTCGAGAGATTTGTAATAGTGTAATCCTTTTAGATGTGGAGAGAGAGAGAGAGAAAGAGAGAGAGAGAGAGAGAGAGATTAAAGCTAAAACACTTCATGAAATCCTTTATTGTAGACCAACACATTTCCAATACCACTCACCACTCTTGGATATCTCATAATCAACCCTCCATCTTCTCCCATTATTCTTGGTGTATCTTTTTCCCCCGACCATTCTTGGAAATACCCTATTGCCACTCTCGCTAAAGTAGCTCCCCAGGTGTGCTCAACCCCCTCTGTGGGTTCTTTTACCCCGCACAGCTTGTTGCCTTGCACAGGGGTAGGCTACTGCATGCCCATGTATCTAATATTGGTTGCATTCCACCCAGACCGCTCTTCTTTAGAGGGTTGAGTCAAAACCACTTTGTCTCATCAATTCATCTCCCCTTACCAATTATCTACAATCTCTCTTTACACGCCGTAATGTTGCATCTATTTCTCTCTTCTACCGCTATTATAATAATCCCTATTCTTCGGAGCTTTCTCAGTGTATACCTCCTCCCTTATGAAGAGTAGGCAGCACCCACCTTTCAACACATCCCCACCCCTATTCTGTCCAATTCTCTAACCCGAGATTGAATATAATTTCCCAGTTTTTCTTCCACCCCTCAAGTAAACTGTGGAACTCTCCCTCAATCTATCATTCTCTGATCCTACGACTTAAACTGCTTCAGGTTTCGCGTGTCCAGACATTTTGACATTTTAAATTGGGATCTCTGCCATTCTTTCAATTTGGGGATGACACTTTTTACAGATAACTTAGCCTTTTGTCTCCTTCTTATACGTATACAAAATACGTATACATAGCACGTTGTATGCCTGAAATGACTTTACATTTTACTACAGTCTACATTTTACTAAATCTGAGCATCACTGATGCGTTCTTCTTGTTCAACATAATTAATAAGAGAACATAACGAGTTCATTCACGCTCGTCATTACTTCAATGTTATTCGTTTAAGAACTTACATATGTATGTAATCTCTCACACAACATAAGCAACTTTAGTATTTTCTAACAGTTCTACACATGTCATAAAATGCCACATTATCTATACTCACCCATGATTCTAGGATCTAAATACATTCAAGTAAGCACCCTACACTGTTGTTTGTCCCTCAAAATCCGATAGTCGTTTACTGAAGGGGTTACTGATATTAGTGACTTTACCAATTTTATTCAATCCAATAAGTTAACAAATTCGTTAAGCCTCACCTAAAATAGTAAAAAAAATAACATAATATGTCCTAACCTCGTGTCCCTGGACCATCTCTTTTTACACATTTGCTGATGTTCTTTGAAGTTTAGCTTTCTTTAAAGTGAGTGGCCTGAAGTTAATAAAGTCCTGTAAAAATTAAGTAACTTTATATATATATATATAATATACATATATATATATATATATATATATATATATATATATATATATATATATATATATATATATATATATATATATATATATATATATATATATATATATATATACTGTAAATGGGAATTAAGACAGTTACAGAGCAGGGACCCTGTTTATTAAAGGTTTCACCGTGTAGGCTTTCAGGTATAGCATAGGGGAGTACAGTCAACAAAACAAAACTCCTACCACAAGGAAAGAACATAACGAAAAGGATTAAAATTCGATACTGGAATGAAGAAACCAAATATAAATTTTGATTTGATAATTAAGAACCATCGTTGCAAGGACAGTTAATTTGATAAAGGGTTTGTCCAAGGTATCCTATGTGCTGCACTAACTGAACATGAAAAACCTGTTTTTCCTAAACAAATATTTAAACATACTGAAAGATCTCTCCAATAATTATGATTTATATGGTACCTCAGCATATACAAGTGGGGGTGTAGTTATTCTCGATAAAGGACAATATGATGATACAATGTATGACCTGATCAATGATACAAATACGTATGAGGTTGAGAACGAGGCTATTTACGAGGATGCGATGAACAGTGCTAACCAGAGAACTCATGAGATTCTGAACAAGTTTATGGAAGGAAAACAATTGTTATATTCTCTGCTTAAAATCTAATCTCCTGCGTATATATACGGGTTGCCCAAACTACACAAATCGTCCCCCTACGTCCTATTACTTCTGGTGTTGGTATATTATTACACAGATTGTCTGGAATTTTAGCTAAGGCTTTGTCCACTAAAATAGGATGTATCAGTGACAAGAATGTGAAGCATTCAGGCGATTTGATCAATACATTAGAAAATATAAGTATGAGAAACAAGCAGATAGCAAGGTTTGATTTATCACTTTTTACAAATGTCCCAATAAAGAAAGCAATCGATGTGTTAAAGGGAAGTTTGACTGCGAATGATACTCTGCCTATTCCTGTTCCGGATTGTATTTATCTTATTAAGTGATGTGTATCCAACTGCGTCTTCACTTTAACGATTATTTTTATAAACAAAAACAAATCTGGAATGGCAATGGGTAGTCCACTTGGTGGCATTTTAGCTAATTTATTTTGAGAACATTTAGAAGCTGATAGCTTTAGTAGGATAGTCCCGATAGATCGTATCTGGTATAGATATGTAGATGACGTTCTAGTGATAGCCTCTTGTTGATTAGATATAGAGAACCTTTGATATAGTATTACTGCGTAGAGCCTAGCATTCAGTTTAAATTAGAATATGATAACGACGATAAACTTACTCTTTTTTGATGCTCTTTAAAAAAAAAAAAAAAAAAAAATCTTCTACTGATAACAGGAGCAAAGTAGTGCCTTGAGAATTAACTTAAAATACCATCCATTCTTTATACTCAAGGCCAAGAAAAAAGCTCACATCATCCACGGTAGGAATGAACGTAAAGAAAAGCCAAATAAACTAATAATTCTGCCGAAGTCAAATGTAGCGGATAATGTATCAAATGTTATGAAGGAAGCAGGAGTCGAAACAATTAGAACAGGAAATGTCACCATTGGTAATATCGTGAAAATGGTAATATATAATCGCAAAAATTACAACTGCGAAGCAGGTGTATACAAAATACCATGTGTCACATGTAATACAGTCTATATAAATTATGCGAAACGTACCGAGGTCTGCAGAAAAGAATAACAGAAAATGACACCGATTTACATAAATTTAGGTTAAGCAACGCCATGATAATTCATAGACTAGATACCGGCCACAGAATAAAATATATTGAAGTCAGACTGATATAATGTGAAACAAATACTGTTAAAAGTAGATGCTTTGAATCAGCTCTTATCATAATGAATGATACCATAAACTTGAATAAAGGTTTCTTTTGACTTGCCAAACCACTTGCATATTTATTAACAAGTTGGGGAACCAGGCTAATCTATTTGAACATTTCATGTTGTTGTTATTGTTGTGTTGTTTCCTTGTGGTAGGAGATTTCTTTTGTTGACTGTACTCCGTTATGGTATTCCTGAAAAGCTTACACAGCGAAACGTTGAGTAAACTGGGTCCCTGCCCTGCATATGTCGCAACCAATGCTGTTTCTTCAATATATATATATATATATATATATATATCGAGAGAGAGAGAGAGAGAGCCAACTGTCCCATACTGCTGAGGTATCTAAATGCATTTCCAGGTTATCGGATTGGGTCGTTTGGGGTAGGGGTGCTGCAGAGTGACCCATAAAACCTTTTACTGAATGGGAGGGGACAGTCAGAGATAGAACGGAATTCAAACACAGGGGGAATGCAGTGAATGGGAACCAAAATAGAGTGAAAGAATGAGACAAACCATATAGTTAAAGTGAGATGCAATGGTTGTAGAGAGAGGCGGTGACTGATTAAATAGTGACGCAATTAAATCAAAGATTGGTTGCATAAACCTAACTAAATTTGTCTTGTGCACAAGAGTACTTTACTTCTTGTAAGACTAATATACATCCATAAAATGACGATTTTGAAGATTTGAAGTGGAAATTCGAGTTATGAATGTGTGAAACTGGAGTCAGTAAATGCAGATATAGAATTAAAGAAGGATACCAGAAATTGAGAGGACTGGAAACAAACACATTTATAAATTATTAAATAAATCTGTAATTCAGAATTTTGTTTTAATGTATTTTTAACATTAAATGTTTGTATATCATGGAAACATTGAACACTTAATTGTACCAATAATTTATCTACCTATTGCCGGACGCCGTGATCCCCTAAGGGGTGGCCACGAACGAAACGGCCCCATGCACCTCTGTCCCCAGTCAGTCGACGCCCCTCCTCCCATCCAGCACCGCCTTCATTCTTATTCTTCTTCACTCCATCCTTCAACCTCTCATTCGGATTACCTCTCCCTCTCTGTCCTTCCACCTCACTTTTGTACACTCTCCTAGTAATTCTCTCGCTTCCCATACGTTCCACATGGCTGAACTATCTCAAGGTGTTCCTTTTCACACTTTATAGCACATCTACATCCATACCACACCTTTCTCGTACTTGCTCATTCGTCTATCTATCCCTCCATGTAACTCCGCACACACTTCTCTGGTAACTCATTTCCACCCCTCTCACTCTTGGTTTGAGTCTATTCACTAACGTCCATGCTTCGCTTCCATAAGTCAATGTCGGGATTACCACACTGTCATGCAAGGACTTCTTTACTTCCATGCTGACCACCCTATTTCTTGTTACTGCTTTCAGCGTTGTTCGTACAACCCTCTTCCCCTGTTGCACCCTCTCCCGCACTTCTTCATCCATACTCCCATCTTTACTCAACACACTGCCTAGATACTTGAATGAGCTGACATTCTCCATAGCCTGACCATTCAACTTCACCTCACACTCTGTGGCTGCACCCCTTTCAAAGACCATAACCTTGCTCTTACCCACATTTACCCTCAGATTCCATTTTTCACATACTGTTCCATACATATTTACCAGCCTCTGCAACACCCATTCACTATCACTCATCAGAACTGTATCATCAGCAAACAGCATGCAGTACAGGCAAATGTCACTTGTTTCCCTCCCTTATCTGAGGTACACCAACATCCACTGCTCTTCCTTGTATTTCTTCCATGACTCCATCCAAATATATATTGAACAACCATGGGGACATCACACACCCTTGCTTCAACCCAACATTCAGATCAAAAACTCAAACTGCTCATTCTCCACACATACTGATGCCTTTGCACCCTCATACATGCTCTTCACTGCTTTCAGCAACTGATATAATGATTCACCACAAAGGTGTTTCGATTATGTACGCATGCAAATGTGAACATTTTATTCATAAAATACTTATTATTTATATATATATTTTATTTACATTTTACCATTCAATTCTTAGAGTGCAGTGTTAACAATATGCAAACATAACCTAATTTTGCTCTACAAACATCTCACCTGAACGATATTTTTTGAATCGTCATAAGATTTGATCTAACTTTAGGATATCCTTCATAACGCTACCACTCTCACTATCTGCACAAGGGACTGGGGTTTTCGAAAAGAGGCTCTAGTCCTGACGCTATTCTTGACTTACAGTGTGCTGTCTTAGTAATCCAAAAAGGGTTGATAGCTTCTGAAGTTCTATTTTTACTAACTAACTATCTGCAACATTTTCTTACATAAAACTATCCTACTTATCTGACTAAATAAGTCTTTCTACCTTCCCACTTGCTCGGTTCACATTTAACCTTACACTCACGGCTCTCCATAGACTTGAGTCGGCATATTAGGATCAATTATCCACCACACATCGTACCCTTTCATTGGAGCACCGGTGATTACATGAAAAGCCTATTGAAAGTCAGCTTCTTCCGGATACTGAATACATCATTGTATATGGCTTAGGGTCGCTTCACTATTTAACCGACGGTGACGTAACTGGTTTTGCAATGGCCTCATTTCAGGTTTTATATATATATATATATTATATGTATATATATTATGTGCATATGCATATATATACAGTATATATGTGTATATATTTATATATATATATGTATATATATATATATATATATATATATATATATATATATATATATATATATATATATATATATATATATATATATATATATATATATATATATTATATATATATATATATATATATATATATATATATATATATATATATATATAATTTTTCATAATTTAATACTACACACTAGAGATGGAACGAATATCAATTTTCACTATTTGGGAATACGAATACGAATACGATTTCTTGTATGTAAAATTCGCGAATACGAATACAAATAGCGAATATTTCAATCCTTATTTCATCCTTCAAGAACTGGTAGTTATTTTTATGTCACCAACAAACGTTAATTAAATTACTATGAAAATAATTACCAGAAGTTAATGGCGATGTGAATGTGTAGTTTCTTAAATATCATAAATGAACTGTATGCTTTAATAATTAATATATTGTAAGAGCTATAGAAAATTGAATAATTAAAATTAAATCCATTCAATTTTCTATGTTTCCAGTCCTCAGTCCCAGTGTTGCCGCTCTTTTGGTACTAAAATGGGAGGTTTGGCAACCTCCCTTATAACCAAATAAGGTAAACCTCTTATTTGGTAGCAGTCTCGGAGTATCCAACGTAGGGCTTATGATCTCAGCCGCTACCACAGCGGGCCGATTTATCGGTACTCACGCGAAGTAACCAAATAATCTCTAGAGTTGCACCTCAATTCACTACTAGGAACGTTGTACACACTCCGAGACGACTAAAGAAGGAAGAGAAAGCGAAGGAGAGAAAGAATTGTTATAGTTACCCATTTAATCTAGCTGCTCTCCTCTAAGCCATGCTCCATTTTCTATGAGCCTGCGCCAGGACCTGCCAAAGTATCGAGGTATCAAGTAATCAGTTTAGATTGGATGGGCAGGGGATCGGCATGAGGGCGCGATACTCTGTCGTTGGATACTCCGAGACTGCTACCAAATAAGAGGTTTTCCTTATTTGGTTATAAGGGAGGTCGTCAAACCTTCCAATTTAGTAGCAGTCTCTATGTTTCCAACGTAGGGCTTGAATCCCAAATTGGAGGCGGACATCCAAGAAACCTTAAACCCCAAGCCGTAGCACAAGCAGAGGACCAAGAAAAGACACAAATAAACAAATAAGTTTATTGGAAAAAGAGCATAACAGTACGGTGATATATGAAGAAAGTACATGTTACAAGTATCAGTCTAGGGTCTAAAAGTGCCGAAGCAGGGCAAGGAATAGGTCATGTCGACCTGTGAATGGCACACCAATCTGGGAAGAATGAAGTCAATTGTACAGTAGGACAAGAACCTTAAGGCATTGCACAGTAGGTGGATGATCTCCAAGGACACTCTTTAATTACAAAACCGGGTATGAGGCATAGGCATACCAAACAAGTAACCCTAGACAGTAGAGTCCATATGTAAATAAGTAAGAGATATATCCTTAACCCCTTATTGGCGGCGCGCAAAATATGTCCAGTGAAATAAATTTGGACTATGTGGCGGTGCACGACAGCTGTCGAGTGCCATTTTCAGCACGTAATGTTGCTGA
This sequence comes from Paralithodes platypus, assembly GCA_032716605.1. Classification (NCBI taxonomy): domain Eukaryota; kingdom Metazoa; phylum Arthropoda; class Malacostraca; order Decapoda; family Lithodidae; genus Paralithodes; species Paralithodes platypus. Next base: position 12,754,662 of record CM064565.1, on the reverse strand, counting down.
GAGAGAAAGCTGAGCGGTGGGACGAGCGTAGTAACCTTATGACCGCTCCCCACGACCACCGCGGGTGTACTGAACTGTATTCTAACTTCCTCCCCCTCTTCACACTCGCTACACAGGGAATTATGTACGGAAATTACCTTATTTTAGGTTTTTTGCACTCGTGTTGCACGATCGTTGCAAGAGAACCAGTGGTCGTACAAGGATGGTTAGGGTGTCATTGGAAAGCTCTGTTTACACCCTTTCAGGGTAAGATACTTGTTTTACGCTCTGGGTCTTGTTTATGCATGAAAATGAGCACGGGAACAACCCTATTTAGGGTAAAAAAAAAACGATGGGCGGTTCATAGAAATTACCGCCTAGGCCGCTCTTAAGGTGTTAATACTAAACATAGAGTACATACATGTAAAATGAAAGAGAGAAAGGCATTGTACAAGTATATAAAATTACTCCCCCCCCCCCCCCCAGTGTAGGGAAAGGAAGAAAATACAGTATGGGATGAGAAGAGATACAGGATGGAGATGAATCACGTGACACATTGGCCTAACGCGACACAAGACAAACCTGGCCTGGCAGTGGACATGGACAGGTACGATGAGACAAAAGTGCTGTGGGAGGACCATAACCCTGTGTCGGTTATGTCCGATAGTGAAGAGTTATGTAAAAACCGCACTGTCGCCGCATAAGAGCGGATATCGTGCGCTGAGCCCATCGTAAGGGGATTACTAGCAAGAATCACATGACGTAAATGAAGTCCCACAGCACGTTTGCCTAACCGTGTCCCTGTTTTAGGGGCCAACCAGAGCGCCGACCCCGACGTCGGCACAGCGGCACGCACATATTTATGCAAGGCTCTTACCGGGCATAGTGGATGATGCATGCTCCCACATTTTAAAGCCGGTACAGTAAACGGCTTAAAAATGTGCGCCTCACGTTCATTCTTGGCCACAAAATGAACAGAAGGGGCCAAAGTGACTGACCCCAAGGAAGGCAAAAAACTCATGCAATTCGGGGCCCTCGACATGGCAGCCAACTCTGAGACCCTCTCTCCTGTAGCCAACGCTAAAAGAAACAATGTTTTATCAACCAGATGAACAAGTGTTGGGTTAGTGGTGTAGATGGGTGAGGTAAGGAGCCTTAGAGCCTTCCCCAGAGACCATTGAGGCGGTATCTGGCGCGGGGGCGGTCTGAGCCTAAACCAGGCTTTCATGAATAAAGACAGCTCCTTGTGAGGGAGCACCAGCCCCGTCAAAGTTTCAAAAGGCTCCCTAATAGCGGGCAGGTGGTTCCTAATGGTGTTATACATTTAGGTGCATGTCCCAAACAAGTGTTTAAGGTAATGGAAAACTAACGCAACCGACGGAACTGTTTGTTCGGTGTCATTGATCCATTTTCTGAAATTAGTCCAATGAGACTCGTAAGTCTTCCAAGTAGCCCTAGTCCAGGTGCTGATTAAGCATATCAGTCAAGCAACGTCCATATTTCGGTAACCGCCCTGCCTCACAAACATCCACGATGCGAATGCCAACGAGGTCCCTAGGTCTCCAATCTGTCCCAAGTGGAAGTCTGAGACAGACAGGGGAACGGGACTCGGGCACCATCGCTTCAGCTGAGCGTACCAGGCTTGGGCCGACCAGAGGGGCGCGATTAACCAAACCTTGCCACGGTGCTCTCTCAGCCTGTGTAGGACTTTGCACATAAGCAGTGCGTCGGGCGGTGGAAAAGCGTAAATCGACTGCCACCTGCTCCAGTCCTCGCTGAAGGCATCCGACCCCCCCGCCTGAGTACAAGTCCAGCGGGTGAGGTAGTCCGGCAGCTTGTTCGTCCCCGAGGAGGCGAACAAGTCCACCTGCGGATGACCCCAGGAGGCTGCGAGGTCGTCGAAAACGCTTTGTCTTAATGACCACTCTACCTTGGTGCTCTGTCCTCTTGACAAAGCATCCGCCCAAAGATTGGCCGTCCCGGGCAGGTAAGTCGCATGCAGGGTGATGCTGTAATGATCGGCCAGGTAAAACAATTTCTCCGCCAGGTCTTGGAGAACAACAGACCTGGAGGAGCCCTGCTTTTGGATACAATGAACCGCGGACATGTTGTCCATCCTGAAGGCCACCGACTTGCTCGTGAGGGCCAGTCCGTGATCCTGCAGGAAGAACAATGGTACCAACAGTTCCAGGGCATTTATTTGGAAGTGTGAGAGCCCCGACCACCTGCCGTGGTTTTGATGTCCCATGTCTGATTGATAGCCCCACCCCACCTCGCTCGACGCATCTGTGTCTACCCAGATGGTCGGTGGAGGAGCAGTCCAGGGAACAGCCGCAGAGAGCGTGCCCCGAGCGACCCAGTGTGTCAGTCTCAGATGTATTGAGCGCGGTTCCATCCACAAACGGTAAGGGGGCAAGATAGGGAAGTGCCTGTTGCCCAGCTGAATGAGGCGTTTTAGTCGGAGCCGGCCCAAGGGCACGTTCAGAGGCACCCAATTCAAAGACCCTAGTAGGGAGTCCCAGATTTTTTGTGTTATCGAGATCGAGTGCAACATGACAAAGAGCTTCCTTCGAAGTTTCGCCGCATTCACCCGACTCTGGGAAACTGTGGCGCTTAGGAGATCCTAGTGCAAGCCCACCCACGTCACTTCTTGTGACGGTGAGAGGCAGGACTTGGGAATGTTGAGTTTGAACCTCAGGTTTGTGATATGTCTGACTACAGTGAGCGTGTCCTGTACACATTGTGTGAGAGAGTCTGCTGAGATGAGCCAGTCGTCCAGGTAAAAGAGGATCTGAATCCCTTGTAAGAGCAAGGGGGTCAGACCCTGCTTTACCACTTTGGTGAAGACCCGCGGTGCTATGTTGAGGCCGAATGGTAGTCTGGTGAATTGGAACACCCGTTGACCCGACTGCAGTGCGAGGCAGCCCTGGAACCGAGGAGCCATCGGCACATGCCAATAAGCATCCTTCAGATCCAGGGTGACCACCCAAGACAAGGGCTTGAGTGCCAGGCGTACCTGGTTGACGTGAGCATGCGGAAACGGGTGTTCACAATGTGAGAGTTGAGGACTGAGAGATCTACCACCGGCCTCATAGCAGCGCAGTCCTTCTTTGGGACCAGAAAAACACGAGAAAGAAATACCTTTTGTGTAGAAGATATTTCCTTGATAACGCCTTCCTCGTGCATGGACATGATCACTTGGGCCACTTCCTGAGACACTGGTCGCTGTCGGGGAGGGCACCTGAGAGGCGGCCTGGACCTCCACCTCCAAGTCAGACCCTTCTTGACCACCCGACGCGCCCACGACCGGCGGGGCCATTGCCGGTAGTGGGGGCGTAAGAAGCCGGTGCGGGCGCCTTGTGTCAGGCCCATCACCGATTCGACGAGATGGTCGGGCGAGGGAAGAGGGGACTGGCCAGGAGGAACTACGCGTTTTTTGTTGCGGAGCCCCTCTTGGACTTATCGTAGTGGGATGAGCCACCACGTCCTCCCCCAGAAGTCCCCCCGCCCCGCCGAAACGATGGACGGGCCTCGCGCTCCGGCCTATCCCCCTCCAGGCTGTGTCTGGCAGCGGAGGAACTAGGGCCTGGCGCCTGCCAGCGCCGCATCCCCTCTTGACGGGGACGGCGATCCGGGGACCGACGGCCACGGAAGGCGGGTACACCACGCCCCCTGGGAGCCAGTCCCTTGGCCAAACCTCGTGCCTGGCGCCCTTTGCCGGCGACAGACTTGCCCCCGCGTCCACGGGAGGAGGAGGATGAAGCGGGCTCCGCCACCACCTTCCGTTGAGCAGAGTAGGTGTCGCTCTGCGCCAGTAGGAAAGCTCCTTGCCAAGCCTCCTCAGGGAACAGACCAGGCGTCAGAAGGTCAGTCAGGAGGAGGCGGTTGCGGACGTCGGCAGGGGCCTTCTTGCAGAAAGCTACTCGAAGTTGTTGACGGCAACGAGTGGCATCATGGAGGGAGTGGCGGATGTCCTGAACAGGGTTGAGGGCAAGCTGCATGGCGATCCGTCGACATGCTTAAATCCTTGGCGATGATCAGCCGATTCCAGGGACTCTATAAGGCGGAGGTGAACCCGCGCCAGTTCCAACTGGGCAAGAAGAGTTGAAAGTCGGCGGGCCGCTCGCTGACGGAACTTGAAGTCCCGTTCCAATGGCGCTTTCTCCGGTGCCGTGAAAAAGGAACACGGAAGGGGGCCCACCGACAGTTTGGGAGCATTGAGCCACTCTCACAAAGGCATAGGGAAGCCCGAGGAGGTAAGGAGCATGCCCGACAGAAAGGATGAGTCCATGGTCGGGATGGCCGGCAAAGTCTCTGCCATGGACTGACCAAACTCCACCACTTCACGGATCCACTCTCCCCACGGACCCGTACAGAGGTGCGGCAGCTCGAGCATCAGGACCGCGTCCCGATCGCGCACATTCTGGAGGTACGGCGTCCCTGAAATGGCAGAGAGGGAGTGGACATCCGCAGACAGGTCTTGGCGGGAGTAGTCAGCCCAGGGCTTCGTGACAGTGTAAGGTAAGACCGAGGGATGATATGAAAAATACCTCATGTCTTGCCGGTTAGGGTAGACCCTCACATCGTCCTCTGGGACCAGACCTTGTGGAGTAATGGCCCTGAAGACATTCTTCTCATTGACCTGGATAGCCCAGCCCTCCGGCACAGCCCGCTCTCCGGCCGGCAGGCGGACCGCTCCCTCAGGGTTGGAGGCGATCACAGCTCCCCAAGCCACAGAATCCCCATACAGGGATGGCATCTTGACCTTGGGGATCTTAAACTTGGAGAGAGGCGGCACGGAGAGGGGGTGAGAGAACAACCCCAAACCCCGGCCCGGGATAACAACGGGCCAGAGAGGAGTCGTAGGTGGTGTCGGAGGTGCAGGTGATGATGCAGAGGACGTCAACGGTACCACGACCGGGAGAGCAGGCCGAGATGGGATGTGGTCGGAAACAGGCGGGAGAGGAGCCACAATCGGAGTTTGCAGAGGTACCGGGTTCGGAGTACCAAACCGAGAGACCACTGCCTCCATGGCCGCCGTGACAGAGGAGAGGATGTCTGCCTTAGTGGAAGCCATCTCGAGACGAATGGACGCCAACTCCGCTCTGAACTCCGTCTCCTCAGCAGGAGGGATGGACGCCTGTAGAGGAGAGATGGAACCAGCCTCACTGGGCCCTCGGGCATCATGGTCCGTGAGCGGGGATAACGCAGGGGACGGGGGGGAGTAATGGGCCTCCATGGCGGGGTCATCCCGACCAGAATCGGGTGCACCGTCCGAAGACGAGTCGACCCCCACATCCTCGTCCTCCAGCCTGTCAAAGTCCGCCACCTCCATCTCGAGAACATCGTCTGAATGGTCTGGGAGATGGGTAGGAGACGGCTGGCCACAAGGGATCGAGGCGTCTGAACAACCAGGTTGAGGAGGAGGCGGGGAGGGCATTGCCGCCGGGAACACCACAGCAGGGCCCGCCATAGGGAAGAGGCCGGGACCCCTCACAGGCTGGGAGGCAGGCAGAGGCTCGAACTCCACCCCACCAGTGGCTGAAGATGGTGCAGGATGGAGAACGACCTCCTCGGCAGGCGGGGCAGGACGGCGTTTGGCCCTGAAGATCGTGGAACCCAGCGAAGGAGGGGGGCTCATCCTGAGGTGAGGAGAAGCAAGGCGGGGTCGATCAGCAGGGGAGGGTGATCGGCGTCGTTTCCTCTTGCCAGACGCTCCCGAAGTCACTGACTGGTCGGAGGCAGGCACTCGAAGATCATGGCGCCGGGGGGCCCGCTCCCTGGGATGCGCCCTCCCGGCCGCCGGACCCGAACTCCTGGTAGAGGAGCCACGAGACGTATGAGGAGAGCGGGAGTGACGAACAGTAGGGGAGCGGGAACGGCGTGCAGCATCGGAGGTAGGTGGGATCCCCAACAACACCCGGATGTCATCCTCACGGAAGGAAGGAGCCCTGTGCAGGACAACCTGGACGTGATGGGAGATGACGTCCCATGACTGACGGAGAGACGTCCGGGCCCGTTGTCCTTCCGCCGATGTAGGTAGAGTCTCCAGCAGCTCAAGAGCGGAGAGACAAATCCCACATCGGCGGGGATCATACACATCCTTCCCGTAGCAGCCGTGTGGAGGCAGCATTCCCGATGATCCCGCAAGGCCGACCGCTGACATGTCGGCCGAGAGCAGGGAGGAGCCGGCATCACAGCACTGAAAAATGGGGGAAGCATTACACACCAGTGGAGGTGAGACAGGCAATTTGAGGCAGTATAGCCAAAACAGCATGTAATACTCAAGGAAGACAACATCCAGTAAGACACTAAGTAGCAAGTATAACAGGAAAGTCAAGTAAAAACCACCCACACCGGAGACCTGAAACACCAGGGCTGGGACAAGCCCCTTAGCGAGACCCAACTCTGGGAACAGGTCCAAACCAATTTTGGGGAAAAAAGGTCCCATCTGAAATACCTGAGAACCCTCTGGGAGAGTGGAGGGAGGAGGGTGCGAAGTGGCGGCAGCCGGCAGTAGAGCGGGCACCAGCTGGAAGGAAAAAGGTCAAGTGTGAGCAACCCAACAGTACCCTATAAGTGTAAATAGGGGCGGGGAGGGAATCCAAAACACACAGGACAATCGCCACTTTGGGTCGAGTCCTAGGACTTTTCAGGTGGTCCTTGGGTCCACCCCGTATACTAGGAGGCCGCCTGTAGGGCAGGAACCAGGTACAGAAGGAGGACACAAGGAACAGGACATAAGGGAGAGGAAAACAGCCAATCAGCCGTTGTCCAAGGAGCCCTGTCCAGGTACATGAAAAAGGGGGCAAAACAGGGTGCTTAAAACCAAGTCAAGTGAAAAAGCTATGTGGCCTAGGCCTTGACAAGGCACAGGGCACATCAAAAAGATAAAGGCGCTTGTAGGGCGGATTTAAAAAGATGAAGGAGCTGAGGACACCTGAAGACCCCCGCCTGTGTGACGAAAAAACGTGAGTAAACACGAAAGTCGAGTCAACTTGTCCAAGCATATCCTCCCTTTGAGCGGGGCCCTTATTATCGTGTACAGTTTCCAGACATCCTCCCCCCCCCCCCTTATGATCAAGTAAACACAGGCAGGGGAAGAACAGAAACAGGTAAAATGTAAGAAAAACAAGAATTTTACCGAGAGCTACGAGACCGAGACCTCCCAGTCAGTTGAGACAAAAGGAAGTCAGAAGGAAAGGACCTGTGTGGACCATTCCAACGGCGGGCAGCTCAAGGCAAAAAACCGATTAGCTTAAACACACAAAAACAAAGGTGATAATTTTAACAAGAGCGTAGAAGACCATAACCAGCAAGTCAGTAGAGACAAGAGGAAAACAGAAGGAAAGGACCAGTGTGGCCCAATCCGACGTTGGTCAGCTCAAGGTAAAAAACAGGCTTAGCCTAGTTACACAAATCACAGAAAAGAGAAAACACTAGGGCAGCGTCAATCCCTGAGTGAAAGAACCTAGTAACAAAGCTAAACACTGCCCGAGAATCCCCACAAATACGTTAAAGGAATAAAATAAAAGTTAGGATAGCCTAGGGGTTGACCGACATTTTCACCAGAACCACGTATCCACGAGCCAAGTAGGCCCAGGGAAACGAAAAGGAACTGACAAAAGCGTGAACCAGGCGAACGAAATACAAGACCACCAACTATGGACATGTTGAATAAACAAGTCAGAAGGGCTATAGGTCAGTTGAGACCAAAGCAGCATGTTTGTGAGAGAAAAAAGGCTGTGTGCCCTATGCTCACACAAAAGCAGAATCCAGAGAAACCTCAGCTCAAGTCTTATAAAACATCGACACATAGTCATATGAAAAAACAATAAAACAAAAAGCACGTCAAAAAGGGAAAGAAACACAATGCATCCCGCAGGAAGCATATCCCCCCCCAAGTTACGTTAAGGGGTATTTAAAGTGAACATGAACCCGAAAAGCGAAGGTAAAATAGACACACAACGACCGCTACGCGGCGTTGAGGACCAACCACCCCCGAAGAAAACAAATAAATAAACACGTCTCCAGCACTACGCGCAAACCCATAAACACGCCATAAATCCGTAGTAAAGTGCTGCCTACATCACTGAACATCCTTCTAAAACCTCAACAGCCTGAATAGGCTCACACTCACTTAAGTCGAAGCGAAGGGGATGCAAAACAGGCACTCGCGAAGCACAGACAAAAAAGGCGTGTGACATCGACGGTGGGCGCGAAATGACTGATACTTTGGCAGGTCCTGGTGCAGGGTCATAGAAAATGGAGCATGGCTTAGAGGAGAGCAGCTAGATTAAATGGGTAACTATAACAATTCTTTCTCTCCTTCGCTTTCTCTTCCTTCTTTAGTCGGCTCGGAGTGTGTACAACGTGCCTAGTAGTGAATTGAGGTGCAACTCTAGAGATTATTTGGTTACTTCGCGTGAGTACCGATAAATCGGCCCGCTGTGGTAGCGGCTGAGATCATAAGCCCTACGTCGGAAACGTAGACACTGCTTCTAAATTACCAGATTTTGTACATTTGACTCTCACCCTGGACAGGATTCGCGTTCTAACGCGTACGGTAAAGGAAACGGTGGTCGAAAGTGGCACGCCGCACTCAAATATTCGCCAAAAATCAGGTAATTGAGATAGATTTTTTGTCTACATTTGAACATGTAATATAAGGAATGCTTAATCTAATGTGAAGTGGAATTGAAAATCAGAGTGATTTTTATATTTTTAATGATTATTCTAGAAAAATAACTTAAGAAAATGACTAAGTTTACTAAAAAATAAAAATAAATACTTAAAGTTCCCTGAGGATAGTGAAACTCTGGTGACTAGTAGGGAGATGGTGTGGACCTCATCAGCTGCAGTCTTGTCGACCTGGGTCCCATAGGGCGCGATCTGTGCTAAGAATAAAAAGGGTTAATTTCGAAAACTCAAAAAAATTATCAATGGTTTACAGAAAATCATTAGGGTGCCTAAATATTGATAGATTTAGCTGAAACTTTGTCAGAATAGTGCCAAACAACACTGGAACACAGGGAACTCCTAAATATTGAGATCAGAACTAGTAAATAGCAATGACATAGCATTGTGTACACTTAACTCCGAGACGTCAGACAGTTTTCGGCAAAAATTTGAGAGAAAAAAATTCATAACTGAACAAATTGTATATGAATCTGCCTATAAATCACCATGGACATTCCTAAACAACCTATGAACAATATCAGTATGAATAATGGGGGTTTGGAGTAGTTATACACACACAGTACTGAAAGGGTTAACCTTATCTCCCAGCACCGCTCCGGCCGCAACCCTCTGAAAGTAGACAACACTTTCCACAATGTATAGGATGATTATAAATGCATGGATTTTGATCACAACTCATGTGAATGATGAATACTGCTTGAATAATACATACTACACCCTAAAAATGAAATAGGCATAACATAAATGCCAAAAAAAAAAAAAAAAAAAATTACATTGCAAGGGAAAACTTGTTGAAGAAATGAGGTTGGCAATTATTAACCTTATTTACTTTATATAAACTTATAAAAACAATAACAATGTATAATAATAATGTAAAATCCCTTACCTTTATGTTGTGCAGTTCAAGCAGGTCTGCGACACATGGCTGAAGTGCCCCGCGGAGTGGCGTTTGGCGGCGGCAAGATATTTGGTGGGGGGTCGTCAACTTCTTCGTCAGTATCGTCGTCATCATTGGAGGGAACCCTTACCCTATGCCTAGGCAAGCCTGTCCTGGAATTTCTGGGGGTAGCGATGGGTAGAGACCTGGTCCTGGCGACAGTGACAGTGGGGGTATCGATGGGTGGAGACATGGTCCTGGCGACAGTGACAGTGGGGGTAGCGATGGGTGGAGACCTGGTCCTGGCGACAGTGACAGTGGGGGTAGCGATGGGTGGAGACCTGGCGACAGTGACAGTGGGTGCAAAGGTGTTGTGGGCGGCCCTGGTGTTCCTTTCCTCCCTCCCACGGAAGGAGAAATCGCGTCTCAGTGTCGCTAAGGTGCTGGTCCTCCTCGTGACACACGGGGTGGTGGCAATGCGAGGTTGTGTGCAAGGGCGAGGGGGTGGTCTCACGTTCGAGAGAGTCGTCATGTGGTGCGTGGCTTATCATGTCGTCTTGGATGTCATCCTCTTCCACATGATCTTCGAACATCTCATCATCGTCAGCACCGTCAGCATCACCATCCCAGTCCTCCAGCAGGATGCTTGAGATGGCCTCCGGGGATAAGCCCTTGCGAGCCATGGCAAAACCTGAAAAAATAATGCATTAGAAACAAGTAAAAATGTAAGTAAATGGGTAAGTAGTCCCTGGGGATATCACAGGTAAGTACTTGGTAAATTTCAATCACCAAAAACACCCATAGCGTAATCAGAAAAAAAAAAATCGAAAAAAACAAAAAAAACAAAAAATTGTGGGGCATAACAGGTAAATACTTGGTAAATTTCAATCACCAAAAACACCCATAGCGAAATCAGAAAAAAAAATATAAAAAAATATAAAAACAAAAAAATTGTGGGGGCATAACAGGTAAGTACTTGGTAAATTTCAATCAGCAGGAACAGGTAAAATGGTAATAAAATGGGTAGCTTGTCCCTGGGCAACTGGGGGCATGACAGGTAAGTCATTGGTACCAATCAATCAGCAGAAACTAGGTAAAATTATAAGGAAATGGGTAGGTAGTCACTGGGGGCACAACAGGTAAGTACTTTGTCAAATTCAATCACCAGGAACAGGTAAAATGGTAATAAAATGGGTAGCTTGTCCCTGGACAACTGGGGGCATGACAGGTAACTAATTGGTACCAATCAATCAGCAGAAACCAGGTAAAATTATAAGGAAATGGGTAGGTAGTCACTGGGGGCACAACAGGTAAGTACTTTGTCAAATTCAATCACCAGGAACAGGTAAAATGGTAATACAATGGGTAGCTTGTCCCTGGACAACTGGGGGCATGACAGGTAACTAATTGGTACCAATCAATCAGCAGAAACCAGGTAAAATTATAAGGAAATGGGTAGGTAGTCACTGGGGGCACAACAGGTAAGTACTTTGTCAAATTCAATCACCAGGAACAGGTAAAATGGTAATAAAATGGGTAGCTTGTCCCTGGGCAACTGGGGGCATGACAGGTAACTAATTGGTACCAATCAATCAGCAGAAACCAGGTAAAATTATAAGGAAATGGGTAGGTAGTCACTGGGGGCATAACAGGTAAGTACTTTGTCAAATTCAATGAGGAAATACACCAATAGCGAAATCAGAAAAAAACAAGAAAAAAAAACAAGAAAACAAAAATTGTGGTGGCATATGGCAACTCAGATATCTGGCAACAGTTAGGACACGACGTCACACAATCTAGCCATCATGTGTAGAAGGCTGAAAGTCCTAAGTCTAATACAAAGGCATGAAACATATGATTACTGTAACTTTCAACAAATATGGTACAAAAACTTACTGTGTTTACTGGGTCATATGTGGCACCGGAAAAGGGGTGAAAGGGTTGTGGTGGGAGGAGCGAGCGGCGCAGGTCTGTCTTTGGTGGGGTCCCAGCTCCTACTGATAGATGGCTTGCCTCGCCAGGAAATTCAGCCTCCTATTGGCTCCCCCGGTCACGTGACATGCAAGCATAGACAAAGGCGGATTTTCGCGTTCCTTAAATGACCCCACGAATCCTGTCCAGGGTTAAGTACATTTTATACATTTTCCAATAAAATAGTCCATATCTGGTACTAAATACGAAATCAGTGAGGAAATATGATGGAATATATTTTAGTGACATGCTATTACATTGGATATGTCTGAAATGGCAATATTGCGACGGTTCAAATGTCCAGGTCCAGCACACGTTCGTTTACCGGGCAGTGATTCCACTTTAGAATAATTTGGTAGGCCTACTTTTCACTAGTTTGATCTGGTACTATTAAATACAGTTAAGTAGCAACACTGCTCAGTTCTCCTTCATTCCACTTTAGCGGCCCCAACGCACATCTACACTGTTATTTATTCGTTTGTGTTAACTTTAACCCTTAATTAGCGGCTCACCACATAAGTCGAGTTAAATAAAGCTGGACTATGTGGCGGCGCTCGACATAGGTCGAGTGGCAATTTCAGCACGTAATGTTGCTGAGAGAGAGAGACAAGTGGTGGCAGGAGACTAGCGAGCGTATGACTGCTCCAGACCACCGCGGCGAACCTACTGACATGAATCTCAGCTCCCTCCTCCCTCTCTCACTCGCTACATACTGAATTATATGGGGAAAGTACCGAATTACATGCTTTTTGCACTCGCGTTGCACGGTTATTGCAAGAAAACTAGCCATCATAAAAGGATCGTTATGGTGTCATTCGAAAGCTCTGTTTATGCCCTTTCAGGGATAGGTACTTGTTTTACGTTCTGGGTCTTATTTAGGCATGAAAATGATCACGTAAACAGCCCTATTTTGGATAAAAACACCCCGCTGGGCGGTACATATAAATAAACCGCATAGGCCGCTCGTAAGGTGTTAAAATTTAATATTTAACATTTTTGTATATATTCTATTGGTTTCGTGAACATATTCGATTATTTGCAAATAGCTATGAATGGAAATGCGAATACGAATACGAATACAAATATTGAAAAACATAGCGAATATTCGGAAATACAAATACGAAAAGAATATTCGGTCCATCTCTACTACACACACCAATATCCAGTGTAATTATGTCAGTTCAGGTGAAGGTATTGAAGGATAAGCCTTTACAACGACACCTCGTAGCTACTTTCTACTTTTCCTATTTTCTGAAGATTGTAGAGAGGGGAGAAGGGAGGAGTGTTGGAGAGAGAGGAAGCTGTTAAAGTGGCTTTGTTATGTGTGTTATTAGTCTGTATATGTCTTCTGTGTGTTGTTGATGTGGATGCGTTCGGGTGATCCCAACAGCTCACATAAAGCCTTCAACACATAATATACAATACCAAGATTAGAATCATTACATATGATTGTATTGACAATATCAGTGAATAATATCAAAGGTTGGCAAGTAGTACTTTTAAGGGGGGTCATCGGCTTTTTTTATCTTTCTCTCCTTTTGTATCTTTCTCTGGCTTGTATCCATTCGGCCCCATTCAGCCAACTGTTTTAAGGCGTTTATCCCCATCCAGGTGTCGATTTCTTCCTGGCGAGCGATAGCGAGCCAGCATTGTATGGAGAAAACCGACTTCACCGTAGAAATTTTTCTATCAAAAAATTTGCAAATTTAGCTTGCTTTCAAAAAAAAAATATATATATATATATGCTGGCTTGTAACCGCTCGCCAGGAAAATATTGACACGGATTTTTTTTTTTTTTTTTTATATATTCCATCTACTCCCTCTCGGGCATAGGCTGAGAGCCTTTCCACTACACCGCTGAACACGGTGAGGCCCGTGAGGTCTTGTTCCAGTCTAGGGAGTAAGACATGCAAAGCACCCCGACTCGAAGCAACTCCATCTCTGAATCCGCTTCACCTCTGTGCTTCACCGTCTCATCCCCCACACTCAGACCCTCACTCTCAGAACGCCACCTATTGAGCAATGAACTCACTAGGCATTGCCCCCCTGTAACATATCTTGAATATGGGAATATTCATACAATGATTTTCAACCCTTGTCGAGTGGGGGATTTTGGGCTTATTTGGGAATATTCAGGCCCTCCTGAATGATAAATCAAGTATCTGCATGAAAAGAAATGTATTCAGCAAAAAACTAGGCGCTAAAAGCTTCAAAATGAGACCAGAACGAGCTACGTAGCACTCGTCGTTCTCAGGCAGTGTTACCACCAACATGGGAGTTTAGCGTATAGCGGCATATTTTTTCCCACTACGCTCACTACTGGCAACGCTGCCGGCCTCTCGATAACAGTGGGAACATGAGTCAGTGGGCGGCGGTAAGCCCTGAGAGTCGGCTGTCTGGCCCGCTGCGCTCCCGGCCATTTGCACTCGATTTTAACCCTTTAAAAGCCTTAATAATGCTCCTAACTTGCTGCAAATTGGAGGCGGACTTAAGTCCGACCCCGCTACAAATTGGTTAATCAGGGTACAATGAGGGTATTTTTTTGGCATTTCGGTGTGCTGTGGTAATGCACTGAAACTAGGTACAGCACAAATTCCATCCCAATAATATCTTCCCATTGACATATTGGGATTCAAACCCGGGACCATTGGATTACCAGTCCAGTGGCAAGACCACTCTGCCACACCTCCCCTAAATGGGGGTAAACGTCTTAAAACAGTAGGCTGAATGGGGCCGAATGGATACAAGCCAAAGAGAGAGGGAGAGAAAGAGAAAAATAAAGCGTGGTGGGCCCCCTTAACCCACAGAACGCCAGCGACGCACTGTTTGCATCCAAAATGTTTGTAACGCTAAACCCCAGCATCGCATACGTATGTGTCAATGTTAATTACTTCGGTCCTATGGCACCTAGAGGGCTCAGATTTGTATGGGAACTGTGTAAGTATCCCAAACAACAATGCCGATGGTTGAAAACTCTCAAAGTCCAACCGCGTGCGCGTGAGCGTGCAAAAACCTGTTTTTGGGTGTTTTTGTCTACACATTTCCCCTCCTGTAAATCCGACTTTCGGGCGCACCGTAGGACCCCTTAATGACCTAGGGGATCGGTTTTTTGTGGGTTTTCCTTCATTCCTAACCCATTCCTGGTGTTTTCTGGAAATTTGTTTTTATCAAAACCTGCCGGTCCTGGGTGGTACATTTATTTTAAATTGCCTGGGACTCAGCGGGTTAAAGTAGCGGTGGTAGTGGTACCGGGATTGGTAACATATATTACTGGCAGTAGCGGTACTCGCTCGCGGTATTTTTTGTTTATTAAGCTTGACCCTTGACCTTACCCAAACAAAAATATCGTAGTGACGTAAAGCTTATGAGTAAATGAAAACTTTGAAAAGTATTACATCTAATTTAATTAAAGTTGAAACTGGTCACTCATATATTAAATTACATTTATTTATCAAGTCCCATTTAATTTGATAAAATCTCTTGGTGTCATGTTGTATTCACCAGCCACCTTGAATTATAATTACTAGACATCCTCCATTGATGTGATGATGTTAAATAATTGGCTTGTGCAAAATATTCATAATATATGCCTAACATGCATCGCCTTATGCATCTCATCTGTTGCTGATTAAATATAATCCCAAATAGTGTTTAGCAGTATTCAATACCTGTTCGTTTTATCAATTGCTTTGAATTATGAATACATTTAGATATTTTAATTATTCATATGCTTACTGAAGTACCGACTGTCTGCAATTACCGAAGAATCAGGATATTCCGCAAATCTGACCAGATCCGAGATATATCAAAATACCAGAATATTTTGTTGTGGACAAATATATATAGCGTGGATAACCGACTTACAATTTGTCATAGGCGCCAATTACACAATGTACAAACAATCACATTTGTTTATATTCCCCCAAAGCATAATCAATGTTTATATCCTTATGACTCCCTATCTCCCTTAATATTGAACATAAATATTTTGTGTGTGATCTCTTTTTCATCTGTGAATAATGTATAATGCAATGAAATTAATTAAAATGTAAAACTTGCAAAGCAAACAAACCAATACTGGGACAAAGACAATATAAGGTCAAAACAAGTTATCAAAATCGCTATGTGGAAACAACACTTAATAAAATAAAATTTATGAAATAAAAGAACACAATACAAATGAATATCCAACCAACACATAACTTCCCCTTGTTCCCATGGTGGTAAAGGTACGCTCACCACCACCCTTATTTGAATAAAAAACAAAAATAAGGGACTATATTTTATCGATTTTGTCATTTTGTTTAGTTATGTGTGGGTACAGTACTCATATTTCAATTCCATTGCACATTAGAATATTCACCGATTCAAAAAGAGACCAAACAACAACCCTTTCATCTAACCTACAATATCTTCACTGGCTTTGACCAGGAAGAAAGATTTATTATTGTTTGCTTAAGAAAATCACAATTCAGATGATGAAAATACATATGCTACATTATAATACATATATATATTTTTGTCTATGTGAGTGAGGGAGACAAAAGGCAGAACTGCCTGTACCAAGTGCCTCCCCCAGAGTTGAAAGAGTGACAGGGCCAAAATCAAGTGACGTTCGAGCCAAAATGCCTGGACACACGGAGTTTGAAGCAATTTAAGTGAGAGGAAGAGAGAAAGACTGATTCAGGGAGAGAGTTCCAGAGCTCAGCAAATTAATAGAAGAAAGATTGAGAATAGCGTTTCACTCTTGGGTTGGGGAGTTGCACAGAGTAGGGTAGGGATTGTGTTGCAAGACGGGTACTAAGTACTCTATGTAGAGGAGGTGGTATACACTGGGAAAGCTCTGAGGAACACTGATTATTGTAGTAGCGATAGAATAGAGGGAGAGATGCAACATTGCGGTGAAGAGAGAGAGATTGCAGAGAGTTGGTGAGTGGAAGGGAGTTAATGATACTAAAGGCTTTCCTTTCTACTTTGTTTAGGAGTGCGGTGTGAGAGGATCCTCCCCACACATGTGAACAATACTAAATACAAGGATGCACTGTGCCCCTGTACAGAGCAAGAAGCTGTGCAGGGGTAGAGAACGTCTTGAGGCGATTGAGCACACCCAGCTTCTGGGAGGCTGCCTTAGCAAGACTAGTAATATGGTCCTTCCAAGTGAGAGCAGAAGAAAAGGAGACACCGAGAATATTGAAAGAAGATGAAGGATTGATTTTTGTATTGATGAATTGTAAGGGATACTCCTCTGACAGTTCCGAACGGGTAGTAAGATGAAGAAATTGGGTTTTGGAAGCATTAAAGGTAACAAGGTTTTCTCTACCCCAATTGGAAATAGTAGTTAGATCAGAAGATAAGTGCTGCATGGCTTCATTATATACTGCAGATACGTATTCCATATGCTTCTCCACAACGTAAAACAAGTCCATTCTAATTTGGTTGACTCTTCCCAAAGGGTAGAAGTATCAGCTATATAAATACATTTTATGTTACTTAAAATTGGTTGGAATTTCTAGACTAGAATTAGTGTATAGGCTATTGCTAATTGTATTTTAAGCATATCCAAGGCTTAAATCACCTAACAATATCAACAGCTAACCTCTTCCAATTTAAAATAGATTAACTTCAGCCTGAGCCACGTTAAATTTAATCTGATCTAGCTTAACACAAACAGGTCTACAAATATACAAAATTTGACATTAGTGAACAGAGCTGTAAGGGCAATGACTGGTAATGTTATGTACAGTTGGTTAGACTCAATGGGTTATTTACCCCTGCGCAGCTTCTTGCTCTGTACAGGGGCACAGTGCGTCCTTGTATTGAGTATTGTTCACATGTGTGGGGAGAATCCTCTCAGACCGCACTCCTAGACAAAGTAGAAAGGAAAGCCTTTCGTATCATTAACTCACCAACTCTCCGCAATCTCTCTCTCTTCGCCGCAATGTTGCATCTCTATCGCTATTCTATCGCTACTACAATAATCAGTGTTCCTCAGAGCTTTCCCAGTATATACCACCTCCTCTACGTAGGGTACGTAGTACCCGCCTTGCAACACAATCACACCCCTACTCTGTGCAACTCTCCAACCCAAGAGTGAAACGCTATTCTCAGACTTTCTTCTATTCAACTGCTGAGCTCTGGAACTCTCTCCCAGAATCAGTCTTTCCCTCTTCCTATGACTCAAATTGCTTTAAACTCTGTGTGTCCAGGCATTTTAGCTCGAACGTCCTTTGATTTTGGCCCTGTCACTCTTTCAAATCTGGGGGAGGCAATCGTTGCAGGCAGTTATGCCTTTTGTCTCCCTCATTCACATAGAAAAAGAAAAAAAATTAAAGGTCGAAGAGGGTAACCATGTTTGTGTCTTAATTAGTAAGAGTCTTGGGGTCTTTTGGTTCTTGATGCATTTTACGTAAGATATATAATATACATGATAAATGTGTAAATAATTACTAAGACAGCGTGAATGTGAACATTATATACAAATAAAGGTATAGGTCTATAATTGCACCTATACGAGCTAAACAAATTATTATTGTATTTAACAGGAAGGTATGATGAGGTAAGTGATGTGGTATAGGTGGCAATATGCGGAAATGGATTATAAGGGCATTCCGCCCCCTCTGACCCCCTTACGAAAATCTACGGTTACTCACTCCACCCCAACTGGATTTCTACTATTTTACCCAACCAGCGGGGGTGTGGGGGCGGCAGCCCCCTCCCATAATACTAGGTTAGGTTAGGTAAGGTTATTAGGTTAGGTTAATGTCTCTCTGAAACAATGTAAAATCCGTGTCACACTAGATTGATAGACTTTTGTCAGAGGGGGCGGAATGCCCTTATAATCCATTTCCGCATATTGCCACCTATACCACATCACTTACCTCATCGTACCTTCCTGTTAAATACAATAATATATTTTTTAGCTCGTATAGGTGCAATTATAGAAATTTACCCAAATAAATACATATACCTCTAAATACATACCGTACATTATATAATTATATTTTATAATTCTAAATACACGTGGATAAACCCTAACGGGTAATATGTAAACCAAAATCAGATAACATGATTCTAAAATAAATGTTATTTATCCGATTCGGATGCGTTCCCAATAATATCTAATAGTTGATTATACATATTGGTCACTACGCAACCATAGGCCTATCTATAGACTATGACCTATCTTATCACAGCCTAACTAGACAATATCGAGATATATTGCAGACAGACGACTGATTTGAAGATGTACACTAATTGATTTCCATTCTAATCATGTGTTTAGATAAACCGGAGGTTTCACCAATCCAAGCACAAGTTTTATAAACACGGAAATATTATTATACAAGCTACGCTCACATACAAACCACATTCACACATTCTCTCTTTTTTGGTGAAATACACATTCCAACATGCACACTCGTGCTCTTGTTTGTCTTTGAAATACGCGCTACTCCCTCTCCATTATAAATGTTCCCACTATGAAATGCACACTGTGAGCTAACCAACAATACAGTTACCCTGTTGGTGTGTAGTAAGCTTAGTGGAGTTATAATAATTGTGCGTGTGTGAGAGAGAGAGAGAGAGAGAGAGAGAGAGAGAGAGAGAGAGAGAGAGAGAGAGAGAGAGAGATAACGAGAAATATCACACATCATAGTTATTTGGTTTGGGTGGTTGGGTACAGCGCTATATATTATCTAACAGCATATTATTTATGCTTAACTTAAAGGTTCCTACAGTAGACTATTGGTAGTTTTAACGTTTGGTGGGAGCCAGTTCCAGAGCTTGGATCCTCATATTTTAAGGCATTTATTTCTCACATCACTTGTAGTCTTTGGTATGTAAAGCATATCCTGTTGTCTCGTTGTTCTAGAAGTTATATTGCTTACTGTAGGTATGCTTAGGAGATAATCGGGGTAAAGGTTATTTAGATACTTATATAGCTACCTGTGTGCCATAGGTTATTTTATCTTTAATATTTAACCAATCCAATTCCTTTAGAATAGGAGTGACATGGTCGTATTTCTTAGCTTTGCCATCGGCCACCTTTGCAGCGAAGTTTTGAAGTGTTTGCACCTTTTTTATTTGTGTAATATTCGGTGTGCCCCATATTAAATTACTGTAACTTCAGATACTTAAAACTAGTGACTGTATTTCAATGTTTCCAGTTGGTTTATCAAAATATGTTTGTATACGGTTTACATACATCAGAGTCCCTATTACTGTTTTACTCATTTCAGTAATATGTTTGTCAAAACCCATACATATATCTATCGAGATATACACACTAAGATTTTTGTCATGAATGGTTGGTTCGATGGTGGTATCATGTCGGTGTAGGGTATTTTAGATAATAGTTGACGACTTCCTATGTATATACATTGAGTTTTACTTGCATTCATCATTAGCCCATTTTGTATTAAATATAGACTTTCATTTCGTATAGTTTCCTCTGCCTTGTGAATTCAGTTGCCCAGTTAATTTACTGTACAGTAATTGTGTGTCATCGGCATATTACATTCGTGTACAGTCATTTACGTATTCTGGCATGTCATTGACGAAAATATTGAACAATATTGGGCCTAATATTGAACCTTGAGGGACACCGTATGATATTGATAGTTAGATAAAATAGGCCTTCAGAGGCTATCAACCCTATTGGATTATTAAGCCAGCACACTGTTAGTCAAGAATAATGTCAGGACTGATGAAATTATATTGATAGTTTTGATGATATGGTATATATTCGAACTAATTGTGTTCTATTATTGAACCTCTGAAGCACGTGAAGATGCGACTGCGTCCTATGGCACTTTTGCCCTGGCGCATGTGTGGATGAGATCCCATCCTTAAGCCCATTACAAAATTTGGTAAAACCACACTAAAAACGCGATCGCGTCCATTTAGGACGCGATATATCTGGTACACTATAGGTAGCGCCAACGAACTTGACAATAATCTTAACCCATTAACTTCTCATAACTCAAAGTGAATGAAAGCAATCGAGCATCTACAATTTGGGAAGAGCCCACCAGAAAATAAGTGTGGACATTTACAGCCAGTTTGCTCTAGGCCCTTTTGAGTTATGAGAAGTTAAGGGGTCAAAATTATTGTCAAGTTAGTTGGCATTCCCGATAGTCCATATGTGGTGGTATCTGGCAAGAATTCATAACTGGGTGAGCTGGGTGAACGGGAACAAAGACAAAACATTAGCTGCCCCAGACCGTGTGTCACCTGTCCATGGAAACTTAAAACACTTATTCAGACCTGAAAGGGGTAAGATAATTTTCAAACCAGAATTGATCGACTTTGTTTTTAACAAGTATATTTAGGAGAATAAAGCGGTGGTGGAAATTTCTCACCTCTCTAAGATGTCCTAATTTGGGGTCTGTCTTGAGTCACCCCCCCCCCCCCCACCCCCACCCCCCAAAAAAGGAATAGGAAAAGTGGGGATTGGGACTGAGTATAATGATACATACATACATACATACATACATACATACATACATACATACATATTTAGGAGGGTACTATGACTGACACTATCAAATGCCTTAGAGAGGTTGCACAAAGCTAGGAGTGATATTTGTTTATTTTCCACGTTATTGTACATATTATTAGTGATGACTGTGACGGCTGTTTCAGTAGATAATATTGGTCGAAACCCGTGCTGGTTTATTGATAGGACTTGGTTTGATTCTAGGAAAGCTGATTAGCGACGATATATTTAAGTATTTTCGAGAAAATGGGGAGAAGAGAGATTGGTCGGTAATAGCTGGCATAATGTGTATCTCTAATTTTAAAGAGGGGGTGACAATCGCCTGATTCCATAATTTAGGAAAGATACCTGTATTAATGAAAGATAAAGTAGTAAGCAATAACGAATAGTGAATCTTTCATGAAACAGAGTGACACGTTATCACAGCCAAATTATTGTGTATTTTGAAGGTGTTTTATGATTAAAATGATGGTGTTTCTGTCTACCAGTTGGGGGTGGAAATGGGAGAGTAAATCGTTAAGGCTAATCTCACTTTCACTTTCACTTACTGCGTTTGGGGTCGCAGTCCCGGGTAAGGAAACTTGGGTTTATTCTTACATATTTTTTCCTACATTTGCTTGGAGTGTAGATTATCAATTATAGAAGCATTTGGTTTGGAATTGGAGGGGTGGGGGGGGGGGAGTATATCTTTTACACATTTCCATGTTGAGGCAATATTGATGTTTGAGTTTAACAGTTTATTATGATATTATTCTTTCTTTGTCTTTTCTATGAGTTGTTTAACTTGTCTTTTTAGATGTTTGTAATGGCTCTGATGTGCTGCGTTAAGTCTGCCTGTTGTTAACATCTTCTGGGCTACATTTCTGATATTTATTGTTTCTGTAATCTCATTAGTCATCCAGGGGGGAGGGGGTCTACGAATTACTTTGGTGACGATAGGGGCTTCCCGCAACACTCGAGGCTTTGGTTTAGAACTGACGTTATTTACTTTTTCATCGACATTATCCATATTAGTATATTGTTAAGGGGAGGCTGGCCGTTTGTTTGGTCTATTAATTCATGTATTCATAATATGTTTTTTAGTTTCCTCCCTAGACCTCCATCAAGCTTAGATAAACACTCCCTAGACCCCCCCTTCTAGATAAATTTTTACCTTTTTTAATAGATAAATGTACCGGCCGAAGGCCGGTTCTTCTCAAAATTGCAGGCTCGCTATCGCTCGTCAGGAAATAGTCGACACCTAAATGGCACGAAAGATCTTAAAATTGATAACGAAATGGGGCGAAAGGTGTTAATATCGCCAAACTAATGGGCCGAACGTCTTATAATCTCCAAACTAGTGGGGCTAAATATTAGGGAGAAGGGAGTCCAGAAAAATGGTCTGCTTCCCCTTAATGTTGCCGGTGTAAGTTAGTAGGAGCGACAAACTATGTCACTGTTGTAATTTTTTAAATCGCGAAATGTTCTTATAATTGGCAAAATGTTCGGTTTGCTAATATTTATGGTAATAGTTAATAGGACGTGGTCCGCCATACAATGCGGGATTACGTCTGATTCAAGTACTAGATTGGGTTTATTGGTTATGATTATGCCAAGTAGTGTGACTGTGGTAGAAGTGATCCTTGTGGGTTTTTCTATGATTTGCGTTAATTTATGTTGTTTAACATTCCGTGATATTGTACAATTAATGAGAGAGAGAGAGAGAGAGAGAGAGAGTTTGGTAATGTTACACACCAGAACTAACATATCGATATTATCCTGCATCAAATTATAACTGAGTATAGTTGTGTCTCTAATTAGCGACATTATAATCGAACAAAATATGTGTGTTGTTTCTCAACAAGATGAATATTGACTAATTAATCATATTTTGATTTGTTATTACTTAGTGTTCTCCTAATAAACGTATTAAGAAATCAAACTGAGGTCAAGGAAAGGCTTGCTATCGAGTGAGACGCAGGGCATAAGGGAGAAAGTCATGCTGCCAGATTGCATGGAGATCTAGGTCAGCACAGGGCTCTGTCTTGCAGAGTGAGAACTTCCATGAGGAGAGACAAAGAGAGGTATGACAGGGGAATCTCTTAGGAGGTCGATAGGCATTTATCTTAAAATGACCTTTGGCCTGCTCACCGAGCACTGAGGAAACTCCACTAAAAGCCTACTCACCAGATTAGTTCATTCCAGATTGCGGATGACCAACTCACACTGGGTGATGATAAGTGCAGAGCCCACTAGGCTGAGTGCTTTGAGCAGTTGTATATGGGCAGTGCCCCCAATGGGTAGCTTCATTCAGTGGACGTCCAACCATCAGTGCCTGATCTGCCAATTAGTGAAGACTCTCCTTCCCTTGCCGAGGTATTGAAAGGGGACCGACATGATTGCAATAACTACCATTTGTATTACACTGCTTAACCCAAGGGCTACGACACTTCTTCTGGAAGGATTTACTGGGCGAATGCAATGTTCCTTCTTGTAGATGGCACATAACAAAATATAAAAAAACGCCCCCGTGCTGGTGAAATGAAAGCAATATGTGGTATGTCTCCTTACTACCACCTCCTATCCTCCCCTTACAGGTGTCTTATCACCCCTCCCTCTACTTCCCCCCCTTTCTCACTCAACTTCTCCCCTCCTCATTAATCCTATATTTTCACTCCCCCACTCCCTGTCTCGCCAGTATCTCGAGAGTTGTCTGAGAGGGTGAACCTATATATACACTCCCTCCCACCTCATGTTCATTGTACAAGTCAACTATGCATATATGGAGCAGTATTATTGCTTTATATGGTAAATATAAGGAATTTTGTCAGAATTGAAGCTATATCTTTCGCACTGGCGGGCGTTTAAAAAACATGTCTGTCGCAGCTGCCGCGTTAATGTACCAGGGAAGGGCTTTGCCCATATTCAACTGATGCGAGTCTGAGGCCTAATCAGTATCCCAGTGAAAAATATTGACATGATCTCTTGACTATATACAGTACAGGCACAAAGAGTGATTGAAGTGTGGTGGCGAAGCATCCATCTTCTTCCCTGTGAATTCAGGTGTGTTCTAGCACATACACTTTTCAACACTTGTATTGATTTGTTACTGGGTCGGACAGTTGGGCAGAGTCACTGGAGTAGATGTCGGCAATATCAAGATCACCGATCTTGATTTTGCAGATGACGTAGTGATCCTAGCGAAGATGTTGGATGTTCTCAGATTGGCCCTCCAGGCACTACATGAGGAATCTGAGCCGCTGGGTTTAAGGGTCTCTTGGACTAAGACCATAATCTAAAAATTTGATAACCTATTGGATGAAGCAGTGTAATCTGTAATATGTTCATGCATGTGGTGAGGACTTGGTGATTCTGGACTAACTAATTTATCTTGGTAGCTCGATCCATAAAAGGGGTGAGTCGGGCTACGATGTCGATCATCGCCTCGGCTTTGCATGTGGGGATATGGATTCACGCAACAAAAGTATATGGCGTTGGCGAAAGCTGTGGAGAAGGATGAAGCTACAGATCTTCAAGGCATTGGTGCTTCCTGTCTTATTATATGGATGCGAGACATGAACTCTTAACAGTGAGTTAAAGATATGCATCAACTTCTTTGGTACTAAATGTCATCGCAGGATCATGGGCTATTGCTGGCATGACTACATCTTAAACCAGCGACTGCTCTGTGAAACTGATAAAAGATATATTAGTTGCATGGTCCGTGAACACCAACTTCGGCTATACAGGCATGTGGTTTGCCTTCCTGAAGCTGACCTTGCTCACCAGGTGGTCTCTACAGAGGACAACCCTGAGTGGAGGAATCCAAGGGGAAGACTACGGAACTCTAGGCTGAGGCAAGTCGATCAATCTTGCGATAGGATTCTTGGTATACGCAGGGCAGATGCCTGGAGTCTCGCAAGGGAGTATCCCCCGGAATGGAGTTAGAAGGTGAGTGCATCTACGCGCAGGGCAGATATCTATGCACATATACATTCATACACAAATTTAACGACCGAGTGCTCGACACGAAGCACAGTTCCGGTCTCACGTCATAATGGCAGCTCTCCAGGCAGCCCTGTTAAGAGCTGCCTCACTTGTCAGGTTTTTTATTTAAGATCAGACCGCAAAGTCCGATCTCACGTCTTTCTTGGTCCGCCCCTTGGTGCAGCTCCCTCCACATTCATGGACTTGTGTCTTTTTATCCAGCTTTGATCATCCATCCTCTCTACATGTCCAAACCATCCAAGCCTGCTAGTATGCATCTCATCACTGATACTCTTTATACTTAACCTTCTTAGCTCCTATTTTTTTTTTCTATGTGAATCAGGGAGACAAAAGGCAAAACTGCCTGCAGCGAGTGCCTCCCTCAGAGTTCAAAGAGTGACAGGGCCAAAATCAAGGGACGTTTGAGCTAAAATGCCTGGACACACGGAGTTTGATGCAATTTAGGTCATAGGAAGAGGGAAAGACTGATTCTGAGAGAGAGTTCCAGTGCTCAGCAGTTGAATAGAAGAGTCTGAGAA
Organism: Paralithodes platypus; assembly: GCA_032716605.1. Taxonomy (NCBI): domain Eukaryota; kingdom Metazoa; phylum Arthropoda; class Malacostraca; order Decapoda; family Lithodidae; genus Paralithodes; species Paralithodes platypus. The sequence goes on along the minus strand of CM064565.1, from coordinate 12,729,134 downwards.
TAGTGTTTCATTCTTGGGTTGGAGAGTTGCACAGAGTAGGGGTGGGATTGTGTTGCAATGCGGGTACTACGCACCCTACATAGAGGAGGTGGTATTAACAAGGAAAGCTCCGAGGAACACTGACTATTGTAGTAGCGATAGAATAGCGAGAGAGATGCAACATTGCGGCGAAGAGAGAGAGATTGCAGAGAGTTGGTGAGTGGACGGGAGTTAATAATACGAAAGGCTTTCCTTTTTAATTTGTCTAGGAGTGCGGTGTGATAGGATCCTCCCCACACATGTGAACAATACTCAATACAAGGACGCACTGTGCCCCTGTACAGAGCAAGAAGCTGCGCAGGGGTAAAGAACCTCCTTGAGGCGGTTGAGCACACCCAGCATTTGGGAGGCTGCCTTAGTGAGACTGGTAATATGGTCCTTCCAAGTGAGAGCAGAAGAAAAAGAGACACCAAGAACATTGAGAGAAGATAAAGGGTTGATTTTTGTATTGTTGAAGAATAAGGGATAGTCCTCTGGGGGTTCCTGATGGGTAGTAAGATGGATAAATTGAGTCTTGGAAGCATTAAATGCAACAAGATTTTCTCTACCCCAATTGGAAATAGTAGCTAGATCAGAAGATAAGTGTTTTATGGGTTAATTATGTGTGCTTTTGAGGGACTGCTGGCTGGGGCGCTCTGGAAAACTAATTGAGTGGTGTAAGGTAGAGTTATCTGCATATGAATGGATGGGACTGGATGTATAGATGAGAAGATCATTTATGAAAATTAGAAAGAGAATAGGAGATAGGACAGAACCCTGAGGAACACCGGAGTTGATAGGATGAGGAAGTGAGCGATGGCCATCCACAACCGCAGCTATGGAACGGCCGGAATAGAAATTAGAGACAAAGGCACAGATGAAGGGACAGAAACCGAAGGAGGGCAGTTTGGAAATCAAAGAATTGTGCCAGACTCTATGAAGGCCTTCGATATGTCTAGTGCAACAGAAAAAAGTCTCACCGAAGTCCCGAAAGTTGGATGACCAAGAGTTAGTAAGATATGAAAGAAGATCACCAGTAGAGAGACCCTTAAGGAAGCCATACTGGCGATCTGAGAGCAGATTATGAGAAGAGAATTGCTTAAGAAATTTGGAACCAAGAATTGTTTAAAAAACTATAGAGATACAAGAGATGAGAGCAATTGGACGATAGTTGGAGGGTTGAGAGCGGTCACCCTTCTTTGGGACAGGTTGAATGAGAGCAAACTTCCAGCAAGAAGGGAAGACGTTAAAGGAGAGACAGAGACGAAAGAGTTTGCCTAGGCAGAGGGTCAGCACGGAAGCACAGTTTTTTAGTACAACAGGAGGAGCACCGTCCGGACCGTACGCCTTCTTAGTATTAAGCCCAGAGAAGGTAGAAAGTACATCTTTAGAAGAGATTAGGATATTAGGCATAAGTAGGAAAGAGGGGGTTGGAGTGGGAGGAATAGTACCGGAATCATCCAAAGTAGAGTTTCTAGCAAAAGTTTGAGCGAAGAGTTCAGCTTTGTCAGAGGAGTACAAAGGAGTACAAAGGAAATCAAGCAACAACAGATCTAGTGACCCTTCTAGGTTGCTTGTCCTCCAAAACACTGAGGATCAAGTGTCCAAACAGTGGTTTAGAGTGGGTAAGGGAACATTGGAAAGGGAATTACTGCCCTGGAACTATTGTCCGTGGCAGGATTAGGAAGTTAGTAGGGGACAGAGGGGTTAGTAACTGAGGGGGGGATAAAATAAAGTTATTCATTTACAAACGCAGTCAGTCGCGGGTTTGATGCGAGATATTTGTCTAGGCGGAGTTTAAATGAATCAACGGTGATGCAGTCTATAACGTTTCGGGGAAGCCCATTCCACAAGTTGACAACTCGATTGAAGAAGAAATTCTTAGATTCGTGTGAGTTAAAAGATTTACCAATAATTTTGCAACCGTTTCCCCGCGTGTAATTAGATTGGTCGATAGTGAAGTACTTAGTAGAGTTCATATTGTCGATGCCTTTGATGATTTTGAACACTTGAATTAAGTCACCTCTTAATCTGCGCTGGGTTAAAGGAAATAGATTTAATTCTCTAGGACGCTCTTCGTATGGTTTGTTCTTTAGGCTAGGTATCATTTTGGTAACTCTACGTTGAACTCGTTCTAGCTTGTTTATATCTTTTTGGTAATAAGGGCACCTGGATTGAACGCAGTATTCCAGAAGAGGGCGGACTAAGGAATTGTAAAGGGTTAGGATAACTTCTTTGGATTTATGCTCAAATGACCTGCCTATAAAGCCAATTATTTTGTTTGCCTTCTTAACAACTTCTGAACATTGTTGACTCGGTTTTAGGTTACTCGATATTGTTACTCCCAGATCGGTTTCTCTGTTTACATTCTTAAGCTGAGTGCCATTCATCGAATAGTTTGCTTTCTCATTTAGGTATCCGATATGTAGTACTTTACATTTATCCGCATTGAAACTCATTTGCCAAATTTGGGCCCAACATGACAATTTATCTAGATTGTGTTGCATATCGTCAACTTGTTCTTTTGAGAGTACGCTATTTGCAATTTTTGTATCGTCAGCAAATTTTGAGATTGTACAGGTGAGACCCTCATCTATGTCGTTGATGTAAATTAGAAAGAGAATTGGTCCTAGTACGGATCCCTGGGGTACCCCGCTACTTACATTGGTCCATTTAGATGCCTTACCGTTTATGACTACTCTTTGCTTTCTGTCGCTGAGCCAATTTTCTATCCATTTCAACACACCGTCTTGTATTCCATGCGCTTTTAGTTTTAGCAGTAAACGTTTGTGGGGAACTTTGTCAAAGGCCTTTTGAAAATCAAGGTATATAATATCTACAGCTTTACTCTCATCGTAGAGGTTGAGGATATCGTGGAAGAAGTCTAAGAGGTTTGTTAAACAGGAACGTTTTTTACGAAAGCCGTGTTGAGTATCTTTAAGTATGTTATTTTCCTCTAAGTGATTTACGAGTCGGTCTCGTATGACCGTTTCTAGCATTTTACATACAACTGAGGTTAAGCTAATTGGACGATAGTTACTGGGTAGGGATTTGCTGCCTTTTTTGAATATCGGTGTTACGTTGGCTAGCTTCCACTGATCGGGCATAGTTCCAGATTGCAAGGATTTATTGAATAGTAATGTCAGTGGTTTGGAGAGCTCATCCTTAGCTTCCTTTAGAACTCTAGGCGAGATTGTATCAGGTCCAGGCGTTTTATTTAGCTTGAGTTTATCTAAACAATTCAATACTTCTCTCTCTGTAACGGTGATATTGCTTAGAACATCTGAATTATCAATCTGAATCGGCGATGGTGTAGGGATATCACTGAGGTCTTCTGTTGTAAAAACTGATGCAAAGAAGGTATTGAGGGCATTACTCATTTGTACTTCGTCTTTGGTGTATTCTCCATTTTCATCGACTAACGGTCCAACAGTTGAAGTAACTACTTTTTTCTTTCTGATATAACTATAGAATTCTTTCGGGTTTGTTTTACTTTGATTCGCAATATGTAACTCTAAGGTCTTTTTACTTTGCTTAATTAACTTTTTGGCTTTGCGTCGTAGCTCTACAAATTTCAGCCGTTCTTCGTCATTTTGTGAGGATTTTAATCTATCATTAGCAAATTTTTTAGCAAGCAGGCAGTTTGAAATATCTTTATTCCACCATTTGGGCTTATTATTATGGCTTGGACGCCGTAATTTTCGATGGTATGCAGTCTTGCACTGCTTTTAGGTAAGTGGCTTCGAATAACTTCCAAGATGTATTTATGTCGTTATTGTGAATTAAAAAGCTCCAGTCAGTTTCTTTAAACATAGCTCTAAGTTTATGGAAGTTTGCTTTCTTGAAATTAGGGACTTTTTCGATGCTACTATTTGGTTCGTTACTAGTAAACTTTAAAGTGAAAGTTATCGTACGATGGTCGCTGTTACTGAATTCATCACCAACATTCAAATTCTCTATTAATTCTTCTTTTGTTGCAAGTACAATGTCAAGAACGTTATTACCACGGGTTGGCGTTCGAACAAATTGATAAAGCGAAATCTCTTGCAAGTTCGTATACAAGTCATGTCCGGAGTGTGAAGTAAGAGTATCGCCCCACTTGGTCACAGGTAAATTAAAGTCGCCAAAAATTACGGTATCTTGTGAGTTACTTACATCTGCAATTTGTTCGTAAATTTCTCGGTCAATTTGCACTGATTGAGCTGGAGGTCTGTATATTAATGCAAGTATTATTTTTGTACCTTTATTATTCTTTATTAGCACAAAAGATGCGTCGACGTTCACAATTTGAGGTTTTGACAAGAGGGTAGGGTTAAGACTTTCTTTGATATAAAGTAAAACGCCACCTCCATTTCGATTTATTCGGCTTTTCTCAAACATTACATAACCGGGAAGTGAATACTCTGCTAAAAAGTCTCTATCTTCTGTATTGAGCCAAGATTCTGTTATGCCAATCACATCATAATTTTCTGTAAACACTAGCTCCTCTAAATCTGAAAATTTATTGCGTATGCTACGAGCGTTTGCATAGAAAACCTTTAAATTTGTTATTTTAGAACTCACGGAACGCTCTTTAATAATATTTTTGGTTCTTGTCGGATCTACATTTATGTTCATGGCTGTCCTCGGTCCTCGCTGTCTTCGGTCCTTGTCGCTGGTGGTCCTCGGTTGCCTCTGTTTTTTTCTTGGCATTGGATGATTTATGTCACTGCTGCTTCTTCTCGGATGGCGTTTTTTGATCCATGGCTGCGGACTGCTTCGTGTAGGAGACGACCCATGCGTGCTGAACCCACAGGGTTTAGATGAGTGCCATCCTTGCGGAACAGAGTAGGCTGGTTGTAGAAGTTGTCCCAGATGGTTGATGAATTCAACTTCTTCCCTCAGACACAAATATTTTAGTCGGCTATTTGTGCTGAAGGCCTTGTCATAGAATTTGTCAGGTGCGTCGATCTTGGGGAGAATGCCTGAGATGATGATATTCCTTGACTTGTTTTTGTAGTGCTGGATCATCTTGCGATATTTCTCCATCAACTCTTCGGATCTGGTGCGCATGACGTCATTTGAACCAGCATGGATGACAAAAAGGGTATTTTCATTTGCATCCTTTGTGGTATCTTCGAAGGCTTCCACAATGTCGTCCAGTCCAGCTCCTGGGATGCAAAATCTTTTTCGTTGATTTGGGACTCTGTCGCAGAACTCTTCGACCTGTCCTCGTAGGATGGAATCCCCAACAAGCCTGGTCTCCTCTGGTTCGTCTTCCATCTCTACCAATATCTCAAATCTGTTTGACATTGTGACTGGTAGATGAGACCTTTTCTGCGTTGGCCGTGCACCGTTCCTCACTGGTGCAAATCCGGAAACCTGTGGTGGCGGGACTCTACGTACAGGTCGGGGAGAGGAGTGGTTAGAACGGGGGCGAGGGGTTGGTACTGTTCGTGCTAGCAGGCTTCTTGCACGAGGAGTGGGGGAGAGACTAAGGTGAACAGGGCGGCTGTCCTGGTTTGATGTCGGCTCAGGTTCGTCAGAAGCATCTGCTGCAGTGTCTACTGCAGGTGTTGGATTGTTGGCAGATGACGTTGGGGCGGTGGTGGATGCTGGAGTTGAAACAATTGGAGTTAGTGATACTCCAACGTTGAGTGTTACAAACTCTTGGAGTGATTCCAGCTTCCTGGTGAGGGCGTTGATCTTGTTGTGGGCTTCATCCAATTTTGCTGTCAAATCCTCTCGTTGCTGGCAGAGTCGGCAGACTTGTGGATCGACAGGAGCAAACATGGAAGCACCAAACCTACCGGCGCAGTTCGTACAGGCACGAGGCATGGTGACGATCACTTTCTTCAGATCACTTCACTCACTTAAAAACACTTAACTCACTTTAAAAACACTAAACTCACTTTAAAAACACTTGACTCCCTTCAGGTCGCTTCACTTACTTAAATAGGCCTAACCGAAAACAAAAATGTTGAAATACACACAAATAGGTTATCAGTGGTGATAGCCTAACCGAAAATTAAAACAAAACTAAATTAAATTTGAATACGCAGTGATAGCTGAACCGAAAACAATTTTATGTTTATTTAAACAGAAATAGGCCACCAGGGGTTATAGCCTATCCTAACCGAAAACAAAAATGATGAAATAACGGTAAGCAGAAATAGGCCACCAGCGGTGATAGCCTAACTGAAAATTTAAAAATTGAAGTACGCAGAAATAGACCACCAGGGATGATAGCCTAGACTAACCGAAAACAAAAATAACTGAAAACCAAAATTATGAAATACCGGTACGCAGAAATAGGCCACCAGCGGTGATAGCCTAGACTAACCGAAAACAAAAATAACCGAAAACAAAAATTATGAAATACCGGTACGCAGAAATAGGCCACCAGCGGTGATAGCCTAACTGCAAATTTAAAAATTGAAGTACGCAGAAATAGGCTACCAGGGATGATAGCCTAGACTAACCGAAAACAAAAATAACCGAAAACAAAAATTATGAAATACCGGTACGCAGAAATAGGCCACCAGCGGTGATAGCCTAACTGAAAATTAAAAAATTGAAGTACCGTACGCAGAAATAGGCCACCAGGGATGATAGCCTAGACTAACCGAAAACAAAAATAACCATAAACAAAAAGTATGAAATATGCAGAAGTAGGCTACCAGGGGTGATAACCTACCTAAAAAAGCAAAACAAATATATATATATATATAATAGAATATGTGACTAAATATACAATTCACCAAATAGAGATTATATAAAAATAAAGTGTAACTGCACACAAGGGGTTAATATACTGTATCAACAGATGGCGCTGGTGTCACTGTAGGCTAGTCAAGCAGGATTATATTTAGATAAACAAAGTTATCAGTCAAAGGTTACTACAAGATCATGCAAGCAACAACTAAAATTACAGATATATATAGCTACAGTAGGATACTGAATACGATACCTACTAGAGTTAATAAGAAAATACAAAGCTAGGTCGATTAGAGGTGCGCGTGCGTCGTCTGCTACAAGCTAGGATAATAAATGTAAACAACAATGTTTATCAGTCAGAAAAGCAATAAAATAACATGCACGGCAACTACAGAACTATGTGGATGTTAAACAAGCACTTATCTACTGTTCATGCAATGAATAAAGGGAATTGGGATATGAAATACTCAAATTAGGATCGAGTTTTCTCAGTGGCGATGCGGAGCTGTTGGCGATGCTAAAGCCGGTGGGTGAAGGGGAGAGAGAGGGAGGAAGAAGTGATGGTTGTGCCATCAGAATGGAAAAGGGGAGGGAAAGACGAGGAAGAAAAATTGTTGGAGAGGTTTTTGGCTAGATGCCAGTAAGCTTGGGAAGAGCTAGAGTTGGATAGTTCAGTGCATTTATTATGGATGAAAGAGTGCTTGGCAATTCGAAGAACTGATTTGGCTTGATTCCGGGCAGAAACATAAGAATAATGAGATTCTTGAGTTTTAAGGTGTCGGTACCGTTTGAATGCTTCCTCCTTGTTGTGGACAGCAGTAGAACAAGCGTGAGTAAACCAAGATTTTTTTGCATTAGACTGAGAGAAAGAAAATGGATGTATGCTTCCATGGCCGAGAGGATAAACATGGTAATGCGTTCAGCACTCTCCGAGGGTCCACGGCCACGGAAGCAAAAGTCATTCCATGGGAAATCAAAGAAGTACTGCCGGAGAGCCTCCCAGTTGGCAGTGCCAAAGTGCCACAAGCTCCACCGGCTGGGAGGATCGGGTGGCCGTACTGAAGAGATAGGACAGGTGACGGAGATAAGTTTATGGTCGTAGGAGCCCAAAGGAGAGAAAAGATTGACAGTATAAGAAGAAGGGTTGGAAGTCAGAAATAAGTCAAGAACGTTGAGCCGATCTCCGAAACGATCCGGGATACGGGTGGGTTGCTGGACCAGCTGCTCTAGGTCATTTATGTTAGAAAAGATGTAGGCTTGTTCACCAGGTTGGTCAGTAGTGTGAGAGGAGAGACATTGGCGGTGGTGAACGTTGAAAGAGAAGGGAGAGATGGACAGAATGTGTTCCACTTTAGGGTTTAGATAGTCAAAGAATTTGGGAAAGTCGGTAGAGTTAGGGGAAAGATAGACAGCTCAGAAATATTTAGTATGAGAATGACAGGATAGTTTGAGCCATAAAGTTGAGAATTCAGAGGAGTCGAAATCGGGAACATGAGAGCAAGTGAGTTTGTTGTGCACGCATGCACAACATCCGTCTTTGGCTTTGAAACTAGGACAGAGAATATAGGAGGATATTCTATCTTGCAGTTTGGCACCACACATCCATCTCACCATTCTCATCTCATTGCTTTCCATTCTGTTTGTATTGTCTGCTTTGACAGGCTACGTTTCTGAAGCATATGTCATTGTGCTTCTAACGCATGAAGCATACAGCTGCGGCAGGCGCTACACTGTATTGAGTTCGCGCCCACTCCTTTTCTGCATACTGTGCATGGGTATGACCCACTTTTTTCTAACTTTCCTAGCTCTAATCCACTGTGTAAAACTTTTGTTATATTTATATTAACTCTTAACCCTTTACTAGCCATGCCCTCTTTCCATTTTCTCAACTTGGCCTTGGCATCCTGCGCACTATCTGTAAAAAGTACTAGGTCATCTGCGTATAGCAGTTTCCAGGGGAGCCCAACTCTGAAATCACCAGATAGTGCCTCCAGAACCATAACAAGGAGGAGAGGGCTTAACACAGAGCCTTGGTGAACTCCGACATGAACTGTAAACTCCACTCAGTGCACCTTTCACTCTCACTGCCATTCGTGAGTCCTCGTACATCTTCATTATAACACACACCAGCAACTCATCTACGCCAATCTTTCTCATAACCCACTGCACAATGTCTCTGGACACCCTATCAAAGGCCTTCTCCAGGTCTACAAACACAAGATACAGATTCCTATCTTTAAGTAAATATCTTTCCTGCAGCTGCATGATTATAAAGAAAGCGTAGAATGTGCCATGTCCTGGCATGAAACCGAACTGCATTTCTTCGAAAGAAATGCTTTCCCTTATCATACCTTCAAAGACTCTCTCACAGACCTTCATGACTTGGTCAAGCATTTTCAGGCCCCTGTAATTTCCCCTATTCAATGAGTCCCCATTGCCCTTATATATGTTTACTATTATATTTTTGTGTCATTCATCAGGGATTACTTCCTCTTTAATGATGGAGTTGATTTGCTCTGTGACTAAACTCACTCCTTTATCACCTGAGGCATTAATCATTTCAGCTACAATGCCAGAGCATCCTGCAGCTTTTCCGTCCTTCATTCTATTTATTGTACTGCTTACAACAACTGGTGCTATCAAAGGGAGGGGGGGGGGGGCGAGTATTGGTTTTTCGTTATTAAGCTGCTATCTATTCCACTCAAATTCCACGTTGAGTAATCTGTCGTAGTGTACCTTCCAAGCATCTGTAATTTCTTTGTCGGCATACCCAATTGTCCCATTATTATCATTCCTGACACCCTGTTCTCCTACAACATCTCTACTGTCTTCCTTAACTCGCCTAGCTAAGTTGAAGATCCCTTTGGGATTTTCTGCATTACTCACCAGGTCCTGTATGATTTTCTTTGCCTTGTATTGGCCCTTTCCCACTGATGCGATTTCATACGATTTTCATCGCCGAAACCAAGAAATGGGCACATTCGTAACATGTTGCAACAAAATCTTGAACCCTCGCATGATAATCGTTTGACTCGCAAGGCCTCGCAAGGGCCCTCGCGGGGCTTTGCAAATGTTCGGATTGTTAAAAATTTGGGACGAGGACTGGCGAGGGGTCCGAACCCTCGCAAGCATCATTGAACATTGCCGAGGGATCGGCGAGGCCCTCGGAGATCCTCGGCGACATCGGCGAGACATCGACGAGGGTGTTGCACGAAAAAAAAGCGTCGTCGAGAGTATACCCGCCACGGGTATACTTCGCAGAGGCGTGCGAAGGGCTGTGCGACGTAGATGAATGCTCGGAAAACACCTCGCCGAGGCCAAAGAGCACCTTCTGCGAGGTGGGTAAAAAAAAAGGATTAGGCCTATAGTGAACCTGTCAACCCTTTTTTCTATGCACTTCTCGTAATAGGGTTCACCTGTTTTTTTTTTCGCTTTCTCTCCTTTTCTCTCTTTCTTTGGCTTGTATCCATTCGGCCCCATTCGGCCAACTGTTTTAAGACGTTTATCCCCATCCAAGTATCGATATCTTCCTGGCGGTGACCGGTCAACTCAACCAGTATACCATTTCAACCAGTAGCTCTCAACCAGTACCAAATCAACCAATACGGTTAGGTTAGGTTAGGTTAGTACTATATTTTGGCACTGGTTTGATTGATCTGGGTTAATTTGGCACTGGTTGAGAGCTACTGGTTGAAATGGTCTACTGGTTGAGATGACATGGAACCCTTCCTGGCGAGCGAAATGCGAGCCTGCATTGTATGGAGAAATCCGGCTTCGCGGAGAAATTTTTCTATCGAAAAATGTACAAATTTAGCTTGCTCTCCATATCTATATATTTATATGTTGGCTCACTACCGCTTACCAGGAAAATATTGAAACCTGAATGGGGGTAAACGTCTTAAAACAGTAGGCTGAATGGCGCCGAATGGATACAAGGCAAAGAGAGAGGGAGAGAAAGAGCAAACAAAAAAAGCGAGGTGGGCTCAATTAAGCCGTAATTCGTAAACATACGGGAAGGACATTGCCAATCTCCGAATTAAGGTGAGATGGGTCGTTTGTCTGGTCCCCTTTCTTCCTCATGGTTAACCCCATTAGTTTTCATATTTTATGACGTTCGGCTCATTAGTTTGGCGATTTTAAGACATTTCACCCCATTTCGTTGTCAATATTAAGACTATTCGTGCCAGTTAGGCGTCGAGTTTTTCCTGGCTAGCGATAGCGAGCCTGTACTTTTTGAGGAACCGGCCTTCGGCCAGGATATTTTTTTTATCGAAAACTGTACAAATTGATCTTGAAGGAGGGTGTTGGGGGGTGCTTTATATGCTTGATGGAGGTCTAGGGATGAAACTATAAATAAAGTATAAACAAATATATAAATGAGCAAATATTACGCCCATCCTCCCTTCAGGGGAGACGGACCATTTGTTTGGTCATTCATTCCTTGATTTCTTAGTTTCCTCACTAGACCTCCATCAAATTAAAACAAAAAACTCTAGACCCCCCCTTCAAGATAAGTTTGTACATTTTCGACGAGATGGGTTGGGTATGAGGGGGGATCTGCTTGGTGTGGGCCAATCGGCGCTCTGCACACCCCCGTAATCTTGTGTTGATCTCTGACCGTTTTGGTGAGGTCATTCCTCAAGGCATTAGTGAGTTGGGTCTATAATTAGGCCTTGTAATTGGGTTTTGGGTGTGACAGGGATCTGCCTTGTGTGGGCCGATGGGCTTTCTGCAGACTCCCATTTTCTTATGTTCTTATGTTTGTGCCATGAAATATATGCAAAATGTTTTTGGATAATCTCGCTGAGCTCATCGCCGAACCATCGCTTAATTCGCTGAAGACGTCGCAGAACATACGCCGAGGATTCGTTCATCCTTCGCATTATTTCGCAATATTTTATTCAAATGTGACAGTTCTCGCCGAGGGCATCGGCGAACCATCGCTCAATTTGCCGATGACGTCGCATAATGTCGCCGATAAGGTCGTATCCATCGGCCACATCGTCGCCGAGTGTAAACTTGTCAAAGTTTTTTAACGGTCAAAATCGTATATGTCGCACAAATTCGTTGCGAAATGACAAAACTACGTCCTCGGCGAGGGAAATTGTATAAATTCGCATCAGTGGGAAAGGGGCATATATCTCTTTTTTTTTCAGTTCGCTTCCTTCCTGCTGTCTCCTTTCTTTGTTCTTTGAAACATCTTCTTTTCATCTTTATGGCATTTTCCACCTCGTCATTCCACCACAAGGAAGTTTTATGCCTGGGGGGCCTTTAGTTTTGCCACAGACTTTGTCAGTGGCGGAAAGAAGGCTACGTTCAAGGAAGTTCCATTGGCTATTTACATCATTTGGCATAGTACCCCTATTCCTTCTTTCGCACAGGATCTCGCCTTAAGCTTAAGTCACAGACTAGGAGCTTATGTTGGGAGATACATTCTTCGCTTGGGATGACCTTTACATCCCGAACAAACTTCCAGTCTTTCCTGTTCACTAAGAAGTAACCTATCTGGCTACTGGTGCCCCCAGAACTATATGTGATCAGATAACTTGGCCTTTTCTTGAACTTAATATTACATACAACCATGTTAAGTGCAACACAGGAATCCAGTATATATTCGCCTTCTAGATTTCTTATTCTATACCCTTTCCCACCATGCACACCCTCGTAGCTATCAGCACATGCTCCCACATTCCCATTTAGGTCACCATCCACGACTTTAGTATTATACTCGGAGAGGGCCGAAAAGACATTAAGGATGTTGTTGCAAAAGGCCTCTTTCTGCTCTCTCTTTAATCCAACCTGTGCCTATATCACATTCATAATGCTTTCACCAACTTTCAATTTCAGAACAATCAATCTTCCATTTACTCTCTTTATCTCAATTACACTCTACTCTCATTTCTCAGATACCAGTACACCCTCTCCTCCTTTCGGTTTTCCAGATTCATACCCCTTCCAATACAATCGATACCTCTTATTCTTTCCCACAATTCACTGTGCACCACACCCCTTCCATCGGGTTTCCTGGGCACAGCACACATCCACTCTCCGTCTTTCAAGTACTTCCTCAACTTCATTTGCTCTGCCACTCATACTTCCAACATTAAGACTGGCAAGCCTGAATACGTAGGCGGCTGCAGCCCGTCTCCAGTGTGGTTTGCGTTTATCAGACTTACGTTTTTTATTAGTTATAGAGATCATGATTAGTGGGTTGGCTGGCAATGGGCATCCCCCCCCCCCCCCCTACTGGACCTGGGGGGCCATTCCCAACACCTTCCCCCAAGAATTACAAGGGGGTAAGATCAAGAGGACCCAGTGCACCCCACCTGAGCCACCCGCAGGAACACACTTTGTGCGCGTATATGGCACTACGACTGTCCTGGTATTATACACCTAATGACAGGGCAGCCTCCTGAAGCGTTACCACCAGGTTTGGGCCCCTATACTATTAGGCGGAGAGTGCCAGTCTGAAGAAACACTGCACACTGTACCCTCTGGATCTGTTTCGGCCAGTTTGGCCCGAAGGCGCCAAATCCGGGTCCAGGGGGGGGGGGGGGGGTTATCCCCACTGCTAGTGTGCTGCCATTAGGCAACTTGGACTAGAACAATGAAGTCATGTCATAGCGCTGTCCTCCATATGAGCACTATGGCCTATTCAGACATAGTCCAGGTAAGACTAGTAGAGTCCCCTATAGCACCACCTGCTCCCCACCAGCCTCGGCAGTGTCACACCATGCCAGCGCCAATAACAAGGCTTCATTCTATAGTAATGGCTGTTGGTCCACAAGTCTAGCACCATCCCCCCTATTAGTCGCCTTGTACGAAACGCAGTAAGACGTGTGGGGCATATTCTTTTTTCCTCCACCGTACACCTAGAGTTTCGCATGGGGGTATCCCCCGGAATGGAGTTAGAGGATGAGTGCGGTTATGCGCTGTCATGGCTTATGCCACCATTGATTGATCGTATTATATGTATATATTATAAGTTTGTATTAAATTTGTAGGGTGGTTCAATCATAAAATAATAATTCTCTGAGTGAATTTCTGTTACTTAAGTCGGTGTCTTCCAGCTCCTTCCCATCATTATCAAGAACTTCTTCATTCTCGAACATAAAGTTGGTTACTGGTTGGTTGACTCAATGTCTAATTACTGACAGCCGAATGGTACTTGTTTGAGCTTAATTCTTCTTGGATCCAATTTCTTCGTCACTTGTGTGTGTGTGTGTATTATCAATTAAAATACAGAAAGAGTAGAGTAGTGCGTGTGTATGGTGCCTGTTCATGTGCAACAGCGGTGTAAACGGTTAACGTCGAACGTGTGTGTGTGTATGGTGCCTGCATGTACGCAACAGCAGTGTAAATGGTTGACTTCAAACATGTGCGTGTGTGTATATGCATGTGAACGATGGCCGACCACCTTATACAGAAATTTTGGACCGCGAGACGAACGATACAAACGGGACAAGGGAGACAAAGCAAGAGGGATGAGATAAAAACTTTAGAGATATACTCTGTTAATTTTTAATATTTTCTGTCTACAGCTTATATGCTATTGTAAAGAGTATAAACAAAGGAAACCATACAGACAATCTGGAACACCATCCGTTTCATACGCCTTCCTAGTATTAACCCCAGAGAGGGTAGAAAGTACATTCCTAAAAGAGATTATGATATTAGGTATAAATAAGAGAAGGGGGTGGAGAAGGATTAATAGCACCGGAATTATCAAAGGTGGAGATTTTGCGAAAGTTCGAGCGAAGAGTTCAACTTTGTCAGAGGAAGATGTGGTGCCACGGTGGTGCCATCACATTGGAAAAGCAGAGGGAAATATGATGAAGTCAAATCGGTGGAAAGGTTTCTGGTTATATGACAGAAAGCTTGGAAAGATCTAGAGTTCGAAAGTTCAGAGCATTTATTATTATTGAAAGAGTTTTTAGCAAGTCAAATATCATATTTGGCTTGATTCTGGGCAGAAACATAAAAGTACGAGATTCATGAGTTTGAAGGCGACATGACATTACCGTTTGAATACTTATTCTTTATTGCGGACAGCAGTAGAACAAGCTTGAGTAAACCAAGATTTGTATTCATTAATTTGAAAGAAAGAAAATAGGATGTTTACTACCATGACCGAGAGGCTTACCTCAGTAATGCACTTTTAGTCCAGTAAATCTAGCAATCATTTAACTGGACCTAGAACAAATTGCAATAGAAGGTTTTTTGGCTTTAACTTGTTTATTAGGTCCCTCTGATGAACATATAAAAAGTCTCCAACTTTTGGACACTGGGAAAGTGGTTAATTTGCATAAATTCAAGATGGTCGCCGTCCAAAGCTTCAATTTACAGATAACTTTTTTCTGGTTGCTCCTAGACCCTATAAATGTATTACAAACAACGTTTTTTTGGCTTTAACTTGTTTATTAGGTCCCTCTGATGAACATATAAAAAGTCTCCAACTTTTGGACACCTGGAAAGTGGTTAATTTACAGCCGAAAAACCTTACAGACAGGCTGAACTGTCTCTTTCACAAGGGGTGACACAGGCACTTTGTGCTTGTATGGGTTTTTTGACCTGTTGTCCCTCTTTTTTATAAAAAAAAAAAAAAAAAAAACCATGACGTAGTATGACGTCATTCAGAGCCAATTATGTAATTCATGATAGGAGTTCGTATTCACTTGGATCATCGGTGCTTGCATCAAAGTTGCTATTTTGACAGAGTCCTTTACATTGACCACATGCACTGGAACATTCAAGCTCATTCCGTTTGCAACTACAGCGTTGAGTGTCACAGTTGCCCTTACACTGACATCTGACCAATTTCAGTAGTGAATCAGGAGCCACTGGCGAATCCATCGTCTTCGGTTCAAGCTGTCCCTTCCGCAGACACCAGCCCCATTTCTCGGGGTCCACACAGTTCCCCATCCATTCCTGGACCTGACAATAAACTCGGAACGAGTGGTATTTGGCTGCATCGGTTGTTGGGGGAAGGCTGTGAACTTCAACGGTAGTTGAACTTTTTGCCACCTTGTTGCAAAACTTTGTCTTTCGCAGTCCGTCAAGGGTGTCATTTCCTTTTCCCCCGTACAAATAAACCAAGGCCTTTTCACCAGCTGATGATATCGCGTCTTTACTTCCACTTTGGCAACAGAATGCTTCTATACATTTCAAGAAACCGTTGTCTTCCCTCACTTTCCTCAAGGCAGCCCCTTTACCAATACCATACAGTCGTGAGGTTGTGTCACATCCACAGAGTGCATGGACAACTGGCAGGACACGACAGATGCTTTCACCGAGAGCTTCTGCTACTGAGTTAATATGCCAACATTTCCCACCTTCCTTGCTCGACTTGAAGTACAAATCATTCATCCCTCGTTCCGCATAATGACACAACAGCACCAACAAGTCTGTGTCCTCACCTATCACATATGTCACAGTTTCCCTTGCATGCTCAATTCCCTTCTTCGCAATCATGACATCTGCATCTGCTGGCGCATTGACACAGTCAATTCCATTTGCCTTGAATGTTTCACACAATAAGTCAATGAAGTTTTGCTTATTGTCCGAGTTTGACAAGAAGTTTTCCTTTTTTGACCGAAGGGGCATGGTTGGAGTGAACATCACCTTTTGACCAAAGACTCCTTTTGATCGTCGATTGTATGTCATGTCCTTGGTAGTAGGTCCTGATTTATAACCGTCGAATACAACCACCGGGTTGAGAAAGTTTTTGGAAACATGCTTCATGTACATGCTTGCAATGTCCTCAAATGTGTCACCCTTCTTCCATGGAATCCTTTGCAATAAGGAACCACCATCCAGAACATGGGTCACAGTCCTTTCTTCCTCAAATGATTCCAATGACGACTTGGGAACAACAGCAGCTATCTCATCTCCTAGCTGTGGTTTATTGGCTTCCCTGAGCCTCCCCCACTTATCGAACAGAGCAGTAGGGTAGCTAGACAACTCATACGCAAAGACCTCTTCAACACCTAAGTCCCTGTTATTAGCAAAGATGAGGAGCCTCTGGAAAAGGAGCTGTGGGTCGATTGGTACTTTTTCAGCACTGATTGTAACCTTTGCACCCAACGACTCAACTTGATCTTTCTTCCTAAATGAAAAGTCAAAAGCATTGCTACCTTCCATCTTCTGCACAATGTTCATACCAACCTCATACAGTAAATGAGGATTGGCCGAGGCTGGTCCTGTCACACCGTTGGCAATATTCCTGAGTTCATTTGATTCTTGAAATGGATCATAATCCTTGAAGAATGCGAGAACCTTCTCTGTGTCCTTCCTATCTCGTTCACGCCTTGCTTCAGTCATTTCTTTGTGCTGCTCAGAGGTGTGGAAATGCTTCCCTGTCAGTTCTTGCATAACTTCACTCACCTCAGCGCAGGCTGGCATAGCAAGTAACCAGCGCAGGCGTTGCGTTTCCTGCATGCCCCTACCACGTGTCAATCCACCATTCGTTTTCAAAGAGCGCATCAAAACCTGCTCTATAACCAAGTCGCTTGGCAGTCCTGCCCACAGCCGATCACTTCGGCGGATCACAAATAGACCGGAGTTCAATTGACAGAACATGTCTGGGTTGAGCTGCTCAAGTTCAATCATGTCTTGAATGTACACATGGGCTGACTTGGCATAATTGTTATGACCACACGCTGCAAAGTACGGCAACATCTCCTGGAGTGTTGTTGTTGTTGTTGTTGTTCCCTAAGCTGCCTGGCCGAACAGCCCCGAGTCCCTGAGAAAGGCCATGGCCACGATCGGGCTTTCCCACAGAGCTCTCATTGAGTGTAGATTGTGTTGTTGGCGTAAGTGGTTGTGTGAAATGCAGTCTTCTATGATGTGTTTAATGGTATGGGGTGCTGTGTTACATCCCGGACAGGCGTCGACAACGGAGTCATCTCCTGGAGTGTTCCGAGGTACAGTAGGAAATCGCCCATTCTCAGTGCCCTCAGGAAGCGACGCAGCAGGTCAATCATGTCCATGTATTGAATCCATAGCTTTCCCATCTTATGCTCTGCTAAGGAGCTCTTCTCAGCTTTAAGTTTTTCAGAAATTCTGTTGAAAACGTCTTTACTGCAGACTTCATCCGGTGAAACGTCTTCACGCAACAGCTTATCCAAAAGATCTGCAGCCTCCTGGAAGTCCTTGCATGCGTCACTTTCCTCATCTACCATTGAGAGGTTGACACCGTATGCCCTGCCTAACACAATCGAACTCAAGGCTGTGTCAACCAAGAAGTGGCCTCTGATTGCTCGTGCATAGGCTTTCCCACTCAGCATTTGGGTCACAGCATTTTCAGCGTATATAAGTTCCAAAACCTCCTTAAGCCCAGATGCTTCCATAACATGGCCCATGCATCCCAAAAAGCTCATCACAGAGTGAAAGCCACCAAGGTTCAAAACAATGGGTTTCAGTTCGCTTCCTTCCTTCTCATGAACAATGATCGTCTTCGCTTTCCAATAAAGCGGTTGGTCGAATGTCAGCATTGGCGTCGTTCCCTGGCGATGGCTTTCCGCAGCAACGAAGTGAAGTGTTGAGTAAATACAACTCATGTCCGTAGGGTCCATGTCAATCATGGGCAAGAAATGGACGGATGATTTCCCTGGGTGTGGTCCATGGCACACACTCTGCATTAAGCCGGACCAGCCTGGTCGTTTTGGTCGAAGCAACCATGACGTTTTCCACAGTATGTCCAGATTTTCAAGCTTGTCAGATGCTGACGATCAAGCTTTCTAAATTCGAGAGGCCCACCCTTCTTGCGAACACTGCGGTTGTATTTGATTTCAATTTGAGCTGCCGTGAAGTTGTTTTCAGGTGACTGCAATCTTGGTATTGATGTTGTGTCTCTTACTTCAGGGGTGACAGCAACAATTATACCCATACCATGGTATGTTCCTCGCCCATCAAGCGTACGCAAGTTGTGATCAACATTGTCTGCAACGAACTGTCCAAACCTGCCTGCAGTGGATATGTTGGTGCCCCTGAAATTGGCAGCACACTTCGAAAACCTCAAAACTTCTGCGTAAGGCAGACAGAAGCCGTGGCTGTGTAAACTGTCCACAAGAAAGCGGGAACCAAAGTGCTGGTGCATTTGAACCGCCAATCCATACTGAATGGGTGCTACAATGGCCCTTGGTCTGGTAAGTTGCACGATACTTTGTCCAATTGATGCAACTTCAAGATCACATGACTTGCCACTGAACGTCTCTTGCAGCAATATACGAAGGGACTGCGGAACGTACGCCACATTCTTTTCCAGCGACCGGAGTTCAGAAGGATCTGGATAGAAATCTCTACAAGTATCAATGTTCTTTATATCTGCTTTGATCAACCGTGCCGCAAGGATCAATCAATATTTCTATTATCCTATGAGTTAGACTGCTTTAAACTTCGCTTTCCAGGCATTTTGACCCGAACATCCCTTAAATTTGGCTCTGCCACTCTGTTGTCTTAGAGCAGCGGTTCCCAAACTGCGGGTCATAACCCTCAAATGGGTCATGAGCCTTTTTCTGGGGGTCATGGAGGGTCCAAGATTTTGAGGAAAATTGTTATGATTTATTTTTATTTTTATATTTTTTTTATATTTAGGTTTTGTCATACGACTATTTACGTTCCTAATGCATTAATATATATATATATTTTTGTATTGCTCTCTCTGCTGTGATTAAACTTTAAAATGTATCTGCGCCATTGGAAATTAGTATTTTTTCGGAAGGCTTATAAAGGTGGGGGTCATGGTAGGTTTGGTACTACTGAAAGGGGTCACGTACTGGAAAAGTTAGGGAACCGCTGTCTTAGAGTGAGACACTCGCTACAGGCAGCCTGCCTATTTTCTCCTTCATATTCATAGAAAAATATATATAATGATGCTATAAAGTTAATAAAGGCATTATAGTATTATCCTACACTGAATTTACGTAAATGGTGTTATGGAAGTAAAATAAAGTAAACAATTCTGTTTGTGACATTCTAGCCCTGTGTCAGATAGCAACAATGGAGCCAGACCAACAGATATCCACAACAGTTTTTATGTAATTGAATTTCAGTGGAACCTGTCGGACTTCCACACACACGGAATTAATAGTCAAAATGTTGAAATGTTTTTGCAATGCTATGTTTAATTAGTCAGGTATATAAAAGTGTGAAACACATTCTGACAAATTGACTACAAAATGATTCATTACGAGTTAAGCTTTCTAGTTAAACAATTTCAAAACCATATATGATTCCAACTCTTTGAATGTTAGTCTTTAGTTTGCTTCAATGTCAAGATGAGCATACATTAATCAGTCAGGCTATACAAACTATTATTTGTTTCAATTGGTAACATAATTGTACTCTTATAGTTAATACTGGGATGTTTTTATTTTATATCTATGCATTGCATGGCTGAATCAGTGTTTATGAACTTGCATTTAACAAAGAGATTATACTCATGAACAAAGATTTAAAGATAATAACATTCTTAGATTAAGTCATTTATAAACAATAAATTAATGGAAATGGGCCCTTAATTTTGAACACCTAATTATATTTCAACTGTCAGTGAACTAGTATCAACCTTTATCATCTGTTGTAAGCAGCAATAGAAACAGAAGTCAAATATGCAGCCCAATACCCACCCCTTAAAAAGGAAATATGCTATATACAGTACATTAATTGATAATAAAATGCACCTGTGGTACTGTCAACAAGGTCAGAGAAGTTACCAAGTTGGTCTTTCGAAGGGTTTCCCCTACCATGCCTTGCAGGTTGGAGACTGCTTCGGCTCGCCTCCACATTGGACATACCAGGGTCACACATGAGTTACTTATGTTTAGAGGAGTCCAGGTCATGTCAGGTGAAGGTTTTGGGGATAAGCCTTTACAACGGCACGTCATATCTACTTTTAGAAGAGCATTGCCATTTGGCCAAACACCCACTGGTTGAGTGTCCCCATAAGAGTAACCCTTCCACGTTAGCCTGCATCCGGCATTATTCACGGACATCGTTTTATGTTCACTGTATTATACCATGAAAGACGTGCTTATCATTTTAATGTTGAGTGGATGTGGAAACGGGGAATGTAAGAGGGATTTATATCTCCACTCTAATCCTAATAATTGAAAGCTGAATATGCGAACATGTTACGTTGTTTCTGAAGCAAGTGTGGTGCCGGAATGAGAGAAGGAAGAGGGGAACATTTTGTATTCGTTTTGTATTTGATAGAATTTGTAATTGTGTGTTTGTATGTGTGTTTAGTTTGTTGAAATGTAATTTATGTGCAAGAATATTGTATGTATAAGATAAATATGCGTCCGTATGGGAGGATATGCCTATCTAGTGTCATCTTGAAGCTCTCTATCGTTCTTTATCCCACCATAGCACTCGGTATGCCCACATGTCTACAACTCTGTTACCAAACCAATATTTGCCTATATCTCTTATGAAACGAAACATCAAATTTGAAACCATTTGTTTGAGTAATTTCGCTATCACTGAGGTTCAGTACATCTTTAATGTCCCCATATTAATCCCACTAACCCACTTGAAAACCTCTATCATATCCCCTCTAACTCTGCGTCTCTCTAACGAATGTAAGCCTAATTTCTTCAACCTTCTTAATATGAAAGATTTCTATTAATATGGATAATTTTTGTCATTCTACGTTGTACTCTCTCCAAGGAATGTATGTATGGAAGGACATATGCGAAGAACCCAAGCGCTTATAAATATATAATACCATGTAAGACATGCTCTAGTTTATATATAGGTCAGACAGGCAAAGCTCTAACTCGAGTTAAACAACACCAAAAAGATGTATCGAAGGGGAAGGAGTCGAGCTTAGAGATAAGGATCATAATTATTGACTGGGATAATGCTGTTTCTGGGGTGCCCTGTATTTGTTTCGTTTGGCGTGATCTTATGTTCTTATGTTCTAATATTTTTCACCAACCAACTTCACTTCTAAGCTCAATTAGTGAAATCAACAAATACATGTGGCACTCCAAGGACTCGAACCTAGGATACTCACACTGAAATTCCGCACACTTATGCATTAGTCTATCAAGACAGTTAATGAAATATGCACAAGTCTACGATTTATTACGCAGTTTCGAATCCTGCATAGTAATCTGAGCATGTACACTGTACTGTACATATATTCCAAATGCGATATGGTAGCCTAATGTATAGACGAATGGAAGGAGCAATTAATGGGGCACTTAACCCTAGGGAAGGCCTAGCTTGCTATAAATTGCTCCAGTTATATTAAAAAGACGTATGATACCAATATAACTTTGAGCCTATGCATGTATAAATTAGATCAATTAATCATAGACACTATTTGTAAACAACTAAATCTATAATACGGTACTGTTTGAACAATTATGCTTCGGAGACACGGTTTTGTTTTTAGCTATGGTATAATATTATTCGCTTATATTATGATATTTATTTATAGATAGAGTCGAAACAATATTCGACCAATATTTTTATAGCAATATGTGTAGCTTTTAAATCACATTTGCTTCATATGAACCATACCAGATATTTCACCGTTATTTTAATATATAGTGTGTATGTATTTAGCCTGCTTATATATCATGTTCAGTACTTCATTTAAATCTGCCTTTTAGTACTATATTTTTAATCTATAGATATATTTGTTCACATTATTTTACTCAATCACGTGACCTGTGGCGCTTTTTTTTTTTTTTAACTTACGCTATGTAACCTCACTCTGTCAATTAACCCTGAAGATGAAACATATGAAAGCGCTTGTGTTCTTCTCGTACTTCCTTCCTTCCTTGTGGACTTCTGCATCATTTACTGTTCACGTGCTTCTATGACTTGTTATGCATATACACACACACAAACACATATATATATATATATATATATATATATATATATATATATATACCTTACACGAATGGTCAGTAAATTGGCAGATTAATTTTAACATTGCCAAATGCAAGGTATTAAAGATAGGGAAGACGAATACAAATGCAAAATATAAACTAGCTAATACGGAATTAGAAAACTCAGACTGCGAGACAGATTTAGGTGTGTTTGTTAGCAATGATTTGAAGCCTAGAAAATAGTGTATAAGCGTTCGTAACAAGGCAAACAGGATTCTCGGATTCATCTCAAGGAGCGTGAGTAACGGAACTGCCAATGTTATCTTAAAACTTTACTTGTCATTAGTGAGACCTCATAAGGATTATGCTGTCCAATTTTGGTGTCCTTATTACGGAATGGACATAGATTCGTTGGAGAGAGTACACCAAAGAATGATACAAATGATCATAATATTAGAAATCTACCATATGAAGAAAGGTTGAAGAAATTAGGCTTACATTCGTTAGAAAGACGCAGAGTTAGAGGGGATATGATATAAGTGTTCAAGTGGGTAAGTGGGATTAATAAAGGGGACATGAAAGATGTACTGAAGCTTAGTGATAGCGAAAGAACTCGAACAAATGGTTTCAAATTAGATCAATTTCGTTTCAGAAAAGATATAGGCAAATATTGGTTTGGTAACAGAGTTGTAGATGGGTGGAATAGGTTACCGAGTGATGTAGTTGGATCGAGAACGATAGGGAGCTTAAATTAGATAGGCATATGGACGAGATGGGTTGGATGTGAGGGGGATCTGCCGGATGTGGGCTAATCGGCGCTTTGTAGACCCCCGTAATCTTGTGTTGATCTCTGACCGTTTTGGTGAGGTCGATCCTCATCGTGTTAGTGAGTTGGGCCTATAATTAGGCCTTATAACTAGGGTTGGGTGTGAGAGGGATCTGCCTTGCGTGGACCAATCGGCTTTCTTCAGAATCCAATTTTGTTGTGTTCTTATGTACTTTGACACATACACGTATTATATATATATATATATCAGAGTTGGGTCGATTAACTTAACTAGTTAAGTTAAGTTAATTTAAGAAGTTGATCGACTATGTTATCAATTAAAATGTATTTATATTTCAATGTTTTTACTCTCCAAGCTGGAATTTCTGCTTCTTTCATAGTTATTTGCTCCTATTATTTAACTTGTGGTCATCAACATCCATTTTATATAAAATAGATATATACGATATACAGTATACAGCAGATAAACTATCACATAATATTTATCTCTTATATACTACAGATCTATGTTATTTGGAAAACAAACACAATAATTATATCATAAAGGCGCATTGTGTACTCGAACTTATCACTCTTATTGCTTGTTAACTGGTCAGAAAAATAACCAAGACGGACCATAATAATTTGAAAATGTACATGGATTTAAAGATTAATGAGTATTTAATGTACATGGATTTAAAGATTAATGAGTATTTAAATACAAAAGAGCATGACAAGTATTTTCCTGTTTTCATTTATGTAAATTACTTTTTCATTATAATATTCCAAGACATTTGAGAATATAATAGTTTATCAAATTTAAACAGCTATCTATCTATCTATATGCTCAGGCCCAATCCCCATTTTGGGGGTAGCCGACTCAAGACAGAGCAAGAACAGGGAAAACACAAAAACAACATAAAACAAAAAATAAACACAGATAAAAAACACAAACTCTCACACATCCAGGTCACCCAGGAGAAGACCCAGAGACCAGGGTTACCAAGGTCGCTCCAGCACTCCCCCGGCCCCTGACCACCAGGAGAGGTTCCGATCTCGGCAGGCAGACATGCAGCGGAGCCAAAGCGACAAGCCCTCCCACCACACTTCCAGGCACACCCTTCATATTAATCGTCTCCCCGGGCCAGGCGCCTGATGGACTATTATCTAGTCCAACTTGCGCCCGACCCCTTACTCCAAATGACCACGTGTTCACTCAACTATTCACAAGCATTCTCCATTCACTCCTGTCCACCACCACTTCCCCTGCCTGATCTATAGTCATTCCTCTATCATCCAAAGCCTTTCTTACACAGTCTCTCCATCTCAATGGGGGTCTTCCTGCCCTTCTATCTCCCCTTGTACCTGACTCACATATTCTCTTTGTAAGCCTTTCATCTCCCATTCGTTCAACATGACCATACCAGCTCAGCACCCTTCTGTCCACTCTGGCTGACAAATGTTCCTGCTGCCCCACTCTCCTACGTATCTCTTCATTTCTCAATCTGTCTCTACGAGTAACTCCACACATACTCCTCAAGCAGCTCATCTCCATCACATCCAGCCCTCTTTTCTCCTTTTTCTTCAGAGCCCATGTCTCAGCCCCATACATCACTGTTGGCACAACAATTCCTTGATACAGTGCACTTTTTACTTTCACTCCGAGATTTCTCGTCTTCCACATACTTCCCATTGCTCCGAAAACCTTCCTTCCTTCACACACTCTCTGTTTTACCTCCACTTCCATACCTCCACTCCTGCTTATTGTTCCTCCTAGATATTTAAAACACTCTACTTGTTCCAATATTTCCCCATCCAGCCTCACATCTAGATTCACCCTATGCTCTCCCCTATTACACACCTTTACTTTTATTGACGTTCACCTTCAGTTTCCTCCTTCCACAAACCACACCAAACTCTTTGACTACCCGCTGCAGTTTCTCATCAGAATCCGCCACCAATGCTGTGTCATCAGCGAACAGCAACTGATTCAACTCCCAATCTCTACCATTCTTTCCTACTAAACCCAATCCTCTTCCCATAGTTCTCCTTTTCACCTCCCTCACCATAAACATATTAAACAGCCATGGTGACATTACACAACCCTAAATTTAAACAGGAATTGGTGTAATATTCAGTAAATATATAGTGTTCTTCAGAACTTTCTCAATTTATACCTCCTTCCTTACGGATAGTAGGTGGCACCCCTTAATACACTCCATGGGTGTCACCCGCCTTTCAACACAACCCACCCCTATTCTGTCCAGCTTTCTAAGCCAAGAATGAACCAAATTTTCCACTCTTTCTTCCACTCAACAATAAACTCTGGAACTCTCCCCCTCAGTCTGTGTTTCCCTCATCCTATGATTTTAGCTGCTTCAAGCTACACGTGTTCAAACATGTTTACTCTAACGTACCTTGAATTTGGCTCTCTATTCTCTATCAATGTTTTGAGAACACAGGCGGTTTTGTCTCTGTCATACTCAGAACAAAATATGGTCTGTGTGGTCCATTTTCATTAAAAACATACTAAAAGTATATCCTCTCTTTGGTACTTTGATTGGCATACATATACTTAGTTACGATTCTCAATATTATTTTAATTTCCACTTGTAGCATGTAGGCCAAAAATAAACTCTTTGAATTCGGAAGTCAAGCTGTACTTTACAGAAGGAGATAGTTGGCCTAGTTATATTCCTCTTGCCTATGAGACGTATTTTCTACTCTGGGAAAAATCGTCTGAATTTATAAAGAATTTAATACAAATATCGTCATTAAATTGATTTTCTAGATAAGGTTGCAATGATATACCATAGCCTACTGTATAAAGGTGATTTTTTGTCAGTGTATTATTCTCAAAACTACTACTGGTAGCTATTAAATATTAGCATTCTCTGCCTGTTTCTACTTCTGCTTAGCATTGTTGTGTGTGTGTGTGTGTGTGTGTGTGTGTATGTATTTGTGCCTGACATTGGACAGATGCTCCAACCGCTGGAAGAAGCAATCAGAGGAGCATTCATACCTGCTTTATCAGAGATGGAAGGCATCACGCAAGAGCTAAGAGATCTATTAGCTCTTCCGCCAAGGTTCGGAGGTATGGGGATCATAAACCCAGTGGAGGCGGCACCTCATGAGTACCAAAATTCCCTTAAATTTACTACGTCTCTGACAGAAAAAATAAGGGAGCAAAATGAAAATGATGAGGTGGACGAAGAGGAACAACGAAATGCAAGACAGGAAAAACAAAGAGCAGAGAAGAGAGACAGAAACATAGCCTAGAACAAATTAAGACCGGATGTAGTGAAGAACTGAAAATGAGAGTTGAGATGGCACAAGACACAGGGGCTTCAAATTGGCTCACATCATTACCAATAAAGGAAAAAGGCTTCAGCTTAAATAAACAAGAATTCAATGATGCTGTAGCCTTGAGGTATGGGTGGCCAGTTTCGAACCTGCCGCTGAAATGTGCATGCGGTAAAATAAACAACTCAGACCACTGTATGACCTGTAAGAAAGGAGGATTCATCTGTATCCGGCATGATGAAGTACGAGACATCACTGCACAAATGTTGGACGAGGTGTGCCATGATGTCAGAATCGAACCGGAACTTCTGCCTATGGACGGACAGCGCTTGGCCCACCATACTGCAAATACTTCAAATGAAGCAAGAGTGGACGTAAGTGCTCGAGGTTTTTGGACGAGGGGACAACGGGCTTTTTTCGACATCAGAATCTTCAACCGAAGAGCACAAACATATCGTGAGCGAAGACACAAGGCGGCATACTTGAGAAACGAAAGTGAGAAAAAACGCGCTTATGAAGAAAGAATTTTGAACAGGGATCAAGGAAGCTTTACTCCTCTGGTCTTCTCATCGTCGGGAGGAATGGGACCTTCTGCAAGTGTCTTCTATGCCAGATTAGCTGAACAAATATCGGAGAAAAAGCGCCAGCATAGAAGCCAAGTCACAACTTGGATGAGATGCCGGCTCTCTTTCTCTCTTCTCAGGTCTGCACTCCTATGTCTCAGGGGTACAAGGTCCTCCCCGCTACAGAGGACAAGAGTGAGAGACTTGGACTTTGAAATGGTCGTGGCGGAGGGACGAATTGGGGAACAACTAGGTTGATTGTAGGGAGGTACTGGTACAATAAGATAAACTACAATGTAACTAGAATAAGATACATCCGTCGCGGTCCGGGATTTTTCGACTATCCCGCGGGATACTGGTGATTAAACTTTCAAAAAATCACACACAAAAACAAACGTAGTGTCGCGGTTCTGTGAAGTGCAAAATCGAACCGATTGATAAAATATCTGGAGAGATATACGCGTTTTGGAGAAAAAATCCGTTAACTCCTACAGCAGTGCCACGGCGCTGGTCTAGGACAGGCCTAGGGCAGGCCCATAAGGCGGGTGGAAAGAAGAAGGGAAAGAAAAAACCGTTACGTCCCAAAAGCAAAGTGTTAGCTATATAGTCCTATGAAATCAAACAGGGCTATGGGAAAATAGGAAGCCTAAGTTAAAAGTGATAGTGAACATCGTATATCACGTAAATAAACTAGGAAAGTATAATACAGAGAATTAAAGTCAGGGGAACTTTTAACTTTTAGCTTGGGAACAGGACGTATGCTGTAAACAAAATACCCTCGGTGACCGCAAAGACCATAAACACATATATCCCCTCGCTCTCCTGGACACGTCCCCTCCCCTCCCCCTATACGATTTTACCAAAAGCGAAACTTAACCTCGACAGGAAAGGGTACCGACAAAACAAATATCGTAAATAATAGCAAACAGAGAAAAACAATATTTAAACAAATTAATCAGTGCAGATTATTTCTCGACCATATCGCAGGTTAGTAGTGACGTTATTGGAGAGAAAGATCTCCCACGCAACCAAATGTGGTGAAAATTCGAACCTGAGCAGTGTTGAATCAAGTTGATAGGTAAGATATGAAAATTAAAATAGATAATAATAATAATAACTATATAAATACTATATTATACAGGTATAGGTAGCCTGGAAAGTTCGTTATTTTCCTAGAGTGCCTTATATTCCGTTAAACAGTCGACCAAAAACGGGAAAAGTGGTTAGGGCAGTGAGAATTCTGTTTCATAAGATAATTATTGAAAGTGTTACTTAAAGTTACCTAAAGTTTAAACATAACGAGTGTAAACGAGTGGCACTCCCCCCCCCCACCCCCCCCACACACACACACACTCCCCACAAACCGCGTAACAAACACCTCCTTGTCCTCCCTCTCTCTCTCTCTCTCTCTTCTCAAATGTGTTGAACATTCGAACCTGAGCAGTGTTGAATCAAGTTGATAGGTAAAATATGAAAATTATAATAGATACTATATATACTGTAGGTAGCCTGGAAAGTTCGTTATTTTCCTAGAGTGCCGTATATTCCGTTAAACAGTCGACCAAAAACGGGAAAAGTGGTTAGGGCAGTGAGAATTTTGTTTCATAAGATAATTATTGAAAGTGTTACTTAAAGTTACTTAAAGTTTAAACATAACGAGGGTAAACGAGTGGCACTCCCCCCCCCACCCCCCCCACCCCCCCCCACACACTCCCACAAACCGCGTAACAAACACCTCCTTGTCCTCCAAGACCCCCCCCCCCTCTCTCTCTCTCTCTCTCTCTCCCCCATGTAAGGGTGGGTGGGGGGGGAAAAAAAAAAAAAAAAAATGTTTACCAGAGACAACTGTACGAGTTGTAAGATGAATATACACATCCATGAAGGCACCGCATGTCGGATATGCAAGCAACCATATCACTGGATTTGCATAGGATTGACACCAATAAATGAGGCGTACAATACAAGAGGGAAGAACCTCCATTTCTGCGATAGATGTTTCGATATCACATGGCAAGTCATACAGACTGTAGAAAATACAGAAGTACAAGATAGACGGAAATATAGCCAAGACATAGCTACCTTTCACAGAAAATGGGGAACTATTGGGGCCTCAGGGCCCATACAAATATCACAACCCACACACACACCTTCCCATGATAATGCCCACATTGCCTCCTGCACATCAACACACATCGCCTGCCGAACAACAACCTTTCGTACCCTACATATACACAAACCCTGTCGCACATCTCCCCACACCTCCCCAGACCCAGAAAACACCCACATTAATCCCATCTATGGCCATTGACCACCCTACTGCTGTTGATCAAATAAAATTGCAGGATGAACGTAGGATGCAACAAGCCCCCATATCAGGCTCCCCTTCCACATCGCCTCCCCCCTCACCACTGCCACCTGCCCACCTACAACCGACCCGTAACTCCACCCCCGTGCAGGCCTCACCCACCCATACACCAAGCCCACTATCACCCACAACCACACTTAGCTCACCACATAACCCCTTGCAGCCCCAGCCACACCTACTGGGGTTGTCTACACCAGTGTGCAGATATTATCTGGAAAGAAGGTGCTACTTTGGTCAAAAGGGCGAATATAATGGGAATTCATGTAGATTTGCTCATCCCAAAATTTGCAACAACATAACCAGTCATGGAAAATGTAGATTTGGTAAAACCTGCAAATATCACCACCCATCCCTTTGCAAGACATCACTTGAGAACAAGACCTGCTACAATATGAAATGCCCAGCTTTTCATATTAAAGGGACTTGGAGATATGCTAGACCTAACACGAATGGTAGCCCAAAAAACTCTCTAGCTATGCGAGGACGAGACAGAGGAAAAAGGCAAGGAGGGAAAGGGCAGATGAAGATGAAGAGACTGAGGGAGATGGAAGAGCACATAGAACACCTCGAGCACCTCCTGGCCTCCCAAGAGTGGCCAATACATC
Source organism: Paralithodes platypus (assembly GCA_032716605.1). NCBI lineage: Eukaryota > Metazoa > Arthropoda > Malacostraca > Decapoda > Lithodidae > Paralithodes > Paralithodes platypus. The sequence goes on along the minus strand of CM064565.1, from coordinate 12,698,970 downwards.
CCGAAGACTATTAGGTACACATAGTACTCCAAACAATCCCTCCCCAATCTTGTTTGCAAATATCCAAGGCCTAAAAAATAGAACCACGAACAAAGTACCATTTATTAGGGGCCTGCTAGAAGAAGGAAACGCTATATTTGCGGCTCTCACAGAAACTCACATTAAAGATCAGGAAGATAGTGAGGTATGGATTCCTGGTTACAACCTACATAGGGCGGACAGAACGCATAGATCACATGGAGGTGTAGCCTTGTACATACATGACTCACTGATATGTACTGAATTCCTAAATAACAGTAATGAAGTGGTGGAAATACTTGGAGTTAAAATAGAATCCCTAAATTTAGCAGTTATTGTTACATACAGGCCTCCAGACTCATCCCGAGAAGAATTCAAAACCCAGCTCAACGAAATAAAATCAGAAGTGGAAACCCTGGGGAACCCAACACCAAATATTATATGGCTAGGAGACTGTAACCTACCAAACATTAAATGGAGACAACTAGAAAACCAGTTAGTGGCAAATAACAACGGAGAAGCAAATACTAATACGAGAGAGCTTTTTGAACTTTGTGATTTTTTTAGTCTTACCCAACATATTGCTGAACCCACACGGGAAAACAATATCTTAGACCTGGTCTTCACTAACAACGACTCTCTAGTACACAGCATTAACATATCGGACACAACATACTCAGATCATAAATTAATTGAGATCAAAACAACCTTAGAAAGTGTACAGACAACCTCAGAATCGAGAACAAAAACCGGCCCCTTCAGTAAATTTAACTTCAATAACAAAAACATTAGGTGGGAAGAAGTAAATCAAGAAATGGAAGAAATAGACTGGGAAGATTTAATGGATAACCTGACACCAGCAGAATGTCTAGTCTTAATAACAGAAACCATGACCCAAATCTGTAGCCACCATATACCTGCAAGACAAACAAAACGAAGAAGCAAACAAGATCGGGAAAGGAGGAGGCTGTACAGAAGAAGAAAATTACTCACACAAAGACGCACACATCAAAATCTACAGGATAGGCAAAAGGTCGAAATAGATAGAGAAATTGTGGAAATTGAACAAAGGCTAAGAATATCATATGAACTACAACATATGGAAGAGGAGAGGAAAGCTATTGCAGGTATAAAGGAAAATTCCAAATACTTCTTTTCATACGCCAAACAAAAGGCTAAAACAACATCAAACATCGGCCCACTGAGCAAAGGGGACGGCTCTTTCACAGGGGACAAAAAGGAAATGAGCGAACTCTTAAGCAGGCAGTATGAAATGGCATTCAGTGAGCCTGATGAAACAAAAGTCATCAGAGACCAAAATATATTTTTCATGGAAACCTTCCCCACGGAAACCCCTCAGATGCTGGATATTGATTTCGGTCCAAAAGACATAGAAGAGGCCATTTCCAACATGCCATCCCACTCGGCACCAGGCCCGGACTCATGGAATTCGATCCTAATGATAAAATGTAAGGAAAACCTCTCAAAACCCTTGGCTATAATGTGGAGAAGGAGTCTAGACACTGGTGACATACCAGATAGCTTGAAAAATGCAATAATTGCCCCACTGCATAAAGGAGGGAGTAAAGCACTACCAAAAAACTACCGCCCGGTAGCTCTAACCTCTCACATCATTAAAGTTTTCGAGCGAGTCCTGCGAAGCAAAATTTCAACATTCATGGAGGCAAATGAACTACACAACACCGGTCAACATGGGTTTAGAGCGGGAAGATCATGTCTCTCACAACTTTTGGAACACTATGACAAAATTCTTAAAGCGCTAGAAGAAAAGAAAAACGTGGATGTCATTTACACCGATTTTGCTAAGGCATTTGATAAATGTGACCATGGTATAATAGCCCACAAACTGAAAGCAAAAGGTATAACTGGGAAAATCGGACGGTGGATATACAATTTCCTCGTAAACCGAAAACAATCGGTAGCAGTAAACCAAGTCACTTCTGAGCCTTCGGATGTCAAAAGCTCAGTGCCCCAAGGAACAGTGCTAGTGCCCCTTCTGTTCCTCATACTAATTTGCTACATAGATACCAACACCAGACACAGTACGGTGTCGTCTTTTGCTGATGACACAAAATTAAGTAAGATAGTAAACACACAAGAGGACACGGGCCGACTGCAGGAAGACATGAATGTAGTGTTCCAGTGGACCAGGGAAAACAACATGCAATTCAATGAGGAAAAATTCCAATTAACCTGACAAGCGCGATATGACAGTAGGTGCTAGGGTAGTTATTTGTGCATTTCTAGCCCTGGATTCTGACAGAATTCGTTATATTTACAATATAAACCATTATTTGTTTTCGGTATGCTTTTATTTTACATATATGATGTATATATGAACCTTCAAGAGTGCTAAAATAAGTGGGAAAAGCATTTGGGTGGTGAAAAACGAAGATATTGGCCACCCGGTCATAATCTCAGGCGAGAGAGAGAGACAGGCAGCCTTCCCCTCTCGCTGTCTGGGAGTCAACTGAGGAGAGCGGGGCGGTGTGTGCCGGTGTCTGGGTGTTGCATAACGATCTTTTATGCAACCCACTTGTGCTACATTATCGCGGGAGAGAAAAATAACCGATAAATGATGATAATAAGAGGAAAAATAGGTGATAATTGAGGAGGGGAGGGAGGGGGGAATAAGGTGGGGAAGGAGGGGAGGGGGGTGGGTGAGATTTACATGGATGAGTACTGGAGGGGAATTATCTCACCTAGAGACAAATTCCTTTGTTTTGATAGGCCCTTTCTTTTTATGGAAGGCTTTTTTTATGGTCCTGCTTCCGTGAGGCCTATCGCGTTCCCTATAGGAAGCCTTCCGTGAGGCCTATCGCGCTTGCCGGGTTAATACGGTACAGAGATAATAATGGTGTTAAAGAAATTACAAATTACTTAACAGAATCTAACCACATAATAGAACGGAAAGACAGTGTGAAAGACCTTGGGGTATTAATGTCTGAAAATATGGGTTTCAAAGTACATAACCAGGTCAAAGTGGCGGCTGCGAAACGTCTAACGGGTTGGATTCTGCGTACTTTTAAAACACGCGGTGAATTGCCTATGATAACGCTCTTCAAATCTCTAGTGCTACCGTGGCTTGAATACTGTAGCGTATTAACATCCCCATACAAAGCAGGTGAAATAAATGACGTAGAGAGTGTACAAAGAAATTTCACTTCACATATAAGTTCGATAAAACATCTACACTATTGGGAGCGTTTAAGAGCACTGAATCTGTACTCACTGGAACGTAGAAGAGAACGTTACCTAATAATATACACATGGAAAATCGCAGAGGGTTTAGTACCAAACCTACACACTCCGATAGTCATGAAATTCAGTGATAGGAGAGGCTGGGAATGCGAAATCCCCCGGATGAATAACAGGGGGGCTATGGGCTCTCTGCGAGAGGGCTGGTTATCACACAGAGGCCCACGTCTCTTCAACAAACTCCCACGGCGAGTAAGAGACATGAGGGACATCTCGTTAGACAACTTCAAGAGAGCCCTAGATGTCGAACTGCAAAAAGTGCCAGACGAGCCCATCCTCGCAAGGGAGCGAGCTGTCGCTTCAAACAGTCTACTGCACCAAATCACCACCCATAACGAGGGGCGTCGCGCTCCTTGGTGCCGCTAGAGGAGCGGCGAACACATCCAAAGAAAGAAGAAAGAAGAAGAAGACACCACTTTGTAACTGTCACCTTATTTAAAAAAGAAAAAACAAAATAGAAGGAAGCATGCTTACATTACTGAAATGTTTGTGGACATGCAGTAATGCAAGTAATGGTCACTCTTCTGTAAATTTAAAATCGCTTACTTAAGAATGGGAAAGGGGTGGGACCTTCTATTTTTTGTTTTTTATTATATAAAAGAACAAAAATGTATTTGTGTGTGTGTGTGTGTGTGTATTTCCATTCTTCCTAACTCATTGTGAGGTATGAATAACCTCACCTGAGGTCACACGAACGCTTTACCTCACTTTAGGGCCGAGTCACGCGAATACTTTTACTGCAACTTTTGATTGGCACCTTTATTTCTGACAGCATTTTGGGACTCTCATCATCGGTATCGGCATGAATACTAACGTAAGATTGATATAGTTAGCTGGATTCTTGTGATAATATATATCGGTACCTACTAGACCAGAGTTAATGAAGAAAGTTGCTGGGAAAAACTGACCGTGTGAAGCCTCCTTAATTAATTTGACTACGGACTCCACCCCTAATGATCTCTACTGTCCAAACATTCATACTTTCTTTCTGCATATCTATAGCTATTTACATCTTTCTTTCTTTCTCTCTCTCTCTCTCTCTCTCTCTCTCTCTCTCTCTCTCTCTCTCTCTCTCTCTCTCTCTCTCTCTCTCTCTCTCTCTCTCTCTCTCTCTCTCTCTCTCTCTCTCAATGAGAAAACAACCTATCCAATGAATGGCAGTCAGCTTAAGAGTGTACAGTAGACATATAAACTGATTTGGGCGTAATAAAATCGAGTAACCTAAAACCCAGTCAACAATGTTTAGAAGTTAAGAAAGCAAATCAAATAATTGGCTTCATAGGCATGTTATTCGAGCATCAATCCAAAGATGTAATCCTCATACTTTACAATTCCCTAGTCCGTCCTCTTACGGAATATTGCGTTCAATCCTGGTGCCCCTACTACCAAAATGATATTGCTAAACTTGTGCTAGTTCAACGTAGTTATCAAAATTATACCTAATCTAAAAAACAAACCATACGAGGAGCGTTTTAGATAAGTAAGTTTATTTCCTTTACCACCTTAAAAGCGGGTGGTGGAGTATATTTGACCGTGCCGCCCAGCGGGTTTTTTTTACCATAAATGGGGTTGTTTCCGTGCTCTTTTTCATGCATAAACAAGAGCCAGAGCGTAATACAAGTATGTATCCCTGAAAGGGCGTAAATTTAGCTTTCCAATGACACCCGCACCATCCTTCTACGATCACTGGTTGTCTTGCAACGATCGTGCAACCGAAGGGCAAAATCGCTAAAATACGGTCATTTTGTTACATAATTACGTGTGTAGCGAGTGAGAGAAGGGGGAGTAGAGTGGAGTAAATGTCAGTGGGCCCACGACGGTCGTGGCGAGTGGTCATGAGGTAACCTATGCTCCTCCCACCGCTCGGGTCTCTCTCAGAGCCAATATTGCGCCAAAATTGCACACAGACTTAAGTCGGGCCCCGCCACATTGTCCAGCTTTTTAGATACGGACTTAAGTCGGGCCCCGATAGACAAGGGTTAACCCAGCGCATATTAAGAGGTGACCTACTTCAAGTCTTCAAAATTATCAAAGGCATCGACAACATGAATTGTAATAAGACCAATCAAACTACACGCAGGGAAATGGTTGCAAAATCTTTTAAATAGCATGAGTCCAAGAATTTCTTCTTCAGTCGAGTTGTGAACTTGTGGAATGGGCTTCCTAGAGATGTTATAGACTGCAGCACTGTTGATTCCTTTAAACATTGCCTCGACAAGCACCTCGCCTTGAGCCCGCGACTGATTGCATTTGTAAATGAATTATTTTTTTCGCAGATACATCGAGGATCACTTGTAGCTGTGTAATGTTATTAACCCAAATTGTTTACTACTAACATCTATCCCTGCCAAGGACATTGGTCTTAGGGCAGTTCTTCCCTTTCCTATTGTCCCTTACCCTCTCTGAATCACTGTTGGACACTTTGAACAGCAGTGATTTAGAGAGCAAGCAACCTCGAGGGGTCGCTAGAGCTGATGTTGTTTCACTTCCTTTGTACTCCCTTTGTACTTTCTCTCTCTCTACTGTAAGAGACAAACAAAGGAAATATGGTCAAAGGTCTAGTATTCCGACAAGACGATCATAGGATTAGAGTATTCTGTATATTAACACTCCACGAGCGGCTAGGTCGGTAACTTCTACTACCTGCCAAGCGGGTGGTTTTTACCCTAAACGAGCTTATTTCCGTGCTCTTTTTCATGCATAAACAAGAGCCAGAGCGTAATACAATTATGTATCCGTGAAACGGGGATAATTGAGCTTTCCAATGACACCAGAACCATCCTTCTACGACCACGGGTTCTCTTGCAACGATCGTGCAACACGAAGGAAAAATCCCTAAAATACCGTAATTTCCTGTCATAATTCCCTGTCTAGCAAGACAATGGGTGTGGGTGTGTGTGGAGGGGAGGGCAGTCGCGGCGCGGGAGCCGTGCCGAACGGTCAGAGCCAACCTACGCTCCTCCCACCGCTCGTCTCTCTCTCAGAGCCAATTATGTGCTCAAAATTGCATACCGCCTTAAGTCGGGCCCCGCCACATAGTCCTTGGTTCTCTAGACCGCCTTAAGTCGGGGCCCGCTAATAAGGGGTTAACACGTGATTGTTAAATTTACTTCCTCGCTCAATGTTCTCCCAGTCTCCCATCACACACAGTAGGAAATATAGAGGACAATTAATCGGAAATTAGTTGAAGTTGACCGATTAATTTGAAAATATTTCAACTAAGTTAAGTTAAGTCAACCCATGTTTCAAAATTAACTAGTTAAGTTAAAAGTTAATTAACTTAGATGGTTAATCGGTAAAAGTTAAGTTAATTAGCTTAACTGACCCAACTCTGAAATGTATATATATATATATAGTAAAACTCGCTAGGAAAATTGAAACAATGGAACACCAAGCTTTCGTGTATCCTCTCAAAACATCTTCAGGGTAATACAAGAAAACAGGGGGAGAGTGAGGCTTAACCCTTGTCTAGCGGGGGGTTTTGGGCTATTTTGGGCATATTCAGGCCCTCCTGAATGATCAATCAAGTATCTGCATGAAACGAAATGTATTTAGCAAAAAACTAGGCGCTAAAAGCTTCAAAATGAGACCAGAATGAGCTACGTAGCACTCGTGGTTCTCACGCAGTGGTACCACTAACATGGGAGTTTAGCATATATCGGCATATTTTTTCCCGCTACGCTCACTACTGGCAGCACTGCCGGCCTCTCGAGAACAGAGGGAGCGTGAGTCAGTGGGCGGCGGTAAGCCCTGGGTGTCGGACATGTGGTCTGCTGCGCTCCTGGCCATTTGCACTCGATTTTAACCCTTTAAAAGCCTTAATAATGCTCCTAACTTGCTGCAAATTGGAGCCCGACTTAAGGCGGGCCCCGCCAGTTAATACCCGTCCTAAATCATCTGCGAGTTGCTAACTAGCATATACATACAAACAGTGTTGCCATCCTACTGCCTGTTGCCATATTTTTAGGAGCATACTTCTTTTACATACACAATTAATGTCTTACAAATTAGATATACTAATACAGATATGCATATACATTGAAATATGGCTAACAATACAATCTAATCTTATCATATATACAATTTGATACAAATCAATGAACTTAAGAAAAACAAAAATCAATCCAATGCAAAGCATAATATTTAGTATGAACGTATACAGAATAGCCTATATGAAACTATAACATGATACGCACAACACAGGAACAGATAAAAATATATAATAGTAATGATACAGTATGTACTGTAATACACGATGAACGCCACTATATATACGAATATAAGAACACAGGAGCCTACAGAGAGCTGCTTGACCCACACAATTAAGGCAGATCCCTATCAAACTTTTATTTAACTATTTAAATATGAAGAAATAAATATAGATATACATATAATAACATATACATACACATATACATACATATACACGCATACATTACAAACATACAAATACAAATGACATAATTATATAAGAACAAAAGCAAAATGGGAGTCTGCAGAAAGCCGATTGGTCCTCACAGCAGTTCCTTCCCACACCCAACCCTAATTAAAAGGCCGCATTATAGGCCCAACTCACTAATACTATTAGTCCAGTTGCTTACGGCCCGATTTTTGAAGTTAGTGGAAATTCCGGACAAAACACCAAACTTGGATCAAATGTTGTTCAGGACCTTAGCTTCCAATTTTTACCCGGAACCAATTCGCACAACTCTATCTTGGCGGCCATTGTGGAAATTCAATATGGCTGCCAACTAAAAATCAACATATTACTGCTAAAAGTAATTGTAAAGCAATAGTTCCAAAACCTACATATTTTGATGTCAGGAATGCAATTAAATAATAAAAATTGTCCTTAACCCATTGGCTGCGGGAGTCGTTTCCAAACGCCATGGCAATTTACAGGCTTTTAACCCTTGTCTATCGGGGCCCGACTTAAGTCCGTATCGAAAAATTTGGACTATGTGGTGGGGCCCGACTTAAGTCCGAGTGCAATTTTGGCGCAATATTGGCTCCGAGAGAGAGACGAGTGATGGGAGGAGCATGGGTTACCTCATGACCGCTCGCCACGGCCACCGTGGACCAACTGAGATGTACTCCCCTTACATCCACCCTCACACCCTCGCTTCATATGTAATTATATAAAGAAATTACCGTATTATAGCGATTTTGCCCTTCGGTTGCACGATCGTTGCAAGACAACCAGTGATCGTAGAAGGATGGTTCGGGTGTCATTGGAAAGCTCAATTTACGCCCTTTCAGGGATACATACTTGTATTACGCTCTGGGTCTTGTTTATGCATGAAAAAGAGCACGGAAACAACCCCATTTATGTTAAAATAAAAACGCTGAGCGGCACAGTGAAATATACTCCACCACCCGCTCTTTGAGCGTTAAAGCCTCTAAAAGCCTGTAAAATCGAGTGCAAGGAAGCAGGAGCGCGACAGGCCACACATCCGTCTCCCAGCCAAGCGGCCGTGGCACTGAAGGCTCTGAGTCAGAGTCTGCCAAAGGCAAATGTAGCGAGACATTAGCGAGAATTGCTCATTTTAGCGAATGTCTATGGTAGCCCTGCAGGTGAACCCTGTGAGCTACGAAGCTCGTTTTGGTGTCATTTTGAAGCTATTTTCTTCTAGTTTTCGGCTAAATGCATTTCATTTCATTCACACACTTGCCTAATCAATCAGGAGTGCCTGAATGAGCCCTAATATGGCAGAAATATGCCCGTACCGTAAGTGTTAAATGCTTATATAAAGTAAAAACATAATAATATAATTATATAATAATGTGTTCTTCTGTTTTGCGGGTGGATTGTGAACATGGATTGGAGCAAATGCCTGGTTTGTCAAGAGAACAAGGGTGAGACCATTAAATGTCAACTCAATGGTGTCAGTGGTGAAAAAACTGAATCATATGCAACTTTTCTAGAGATTGTCAGCACTTTCAAGAATCTGGGAAGCCTATCAGTTCCTCTTCTCTTCGATGAAAAGTTGACCGTTGACGATCTAGTTCAAAATAAAGTTGTGTGGCACAAGTCATGCCATGTTAAGTTTAGTACACAAAATATGGAAAGGGCAACAAAGAAAAGAGAAACGGTGGATGAAGGTGAAATAAGTTCATCTGAGGAGAAGCGGGTTCAGCGGAAGCCTATGGACAAAGCAGCTTGTTTGTTTTGTCAACAAACACATGGGCATCTCCACGAATTCAGCTCATTTGGGGCTGATGTCAATTTACGAATAATGGCTACAGAAGTCGGTGACACAGAACTAATTTCTAGAATAGGAGGTGGGGATCTCGTGGCCATTGAAGCCAAGTACCATTTGCAATGCTTGACATTTTATCGGAACCGTTACTGTTCACTTTTGAGACAAAAAGAGAGTGAAGAAGAAGGTTGTGCAGAAAACTTATTTAAAGCAAAAGCATTAGTTGAAGTTGTTAATAACTTAGAAAATTGTATAGAAGAACCAATCTTTCAAATGAGTTTTTTTGTGTTATTTGATCTGTATTAAAAACGACTATGGGACTTAGGTGTTGATAAGGAAATGAACAGGGGACGATTCAGAGAGAAGATTCTGGAATGTTTCCCATATGCCCAAGAACAGAGTGATGGTAAGAACAAAATCTTAGTTTTTTAGCAAGAAATTAAAGAAATCCTCAGAGAAACGTTGAGACAGGATTATGAAGCAGATACTTTGATTCTTGCAAAAGCTGCTAGGATCATACACAAGGAAATCATCAACTTTACTGGATTCAAGTTTGCAGGGGCCTTTTCATCTGGTTGTCAACAGGAATAAGTTCCTACTCCACTGAAAACCCTTGCATCCATGCTAACAAACGGCGCTGACGTGAAGGACCAAACACCAGAAGACTCACTTGCAACTCACAGTCTCTCAACTTATCCTTTTTAACTTTAGGAAACATGCATCATCATTTATAGTTCGCCATTCTTTAGAAAGAGAACCACCGTTGCCTCTGTATCTTGGCTTTAAAATTCATACTGAAATTCGTTCTAAGTTATTAATTACTCAACTATATGACTTAATGGGTCTCAGTGTGAGTTACAACCGAATTTTTCAAGTCGAAAGCCAACTTGCAACAACAGTGTGCCAGAACTATTAAACCAAAGGAGTGGTTGTACCAGTGCAGTGTCGTCATGGACACTTTATCGTTGGGGCACTTGACAATCTGGATTACAACCCATCTAGTACAACTGCAGTGGATAATTTCATGGTACAGGGATATGTCTGTTTCAGTTCCCGACTGTCTCAAACTGTAGAACCAAGCAAGATTACGGCATGGGAAGCATGGCGCCATTACCCTGAAGTAACACATGCATTCTCATTCATGGCACAAAATCCATTTGCACATGTTGATGCCGAAACTTCCCACTTTAGACTTCTTGAATGGTACACAGTTGTCCTCTATGACAAGAATAGTGACATTGAATGTGTAGATGAAGCAAGAAAGGTCATGTACTGTCAGAAGGGAAAAACTATGGAGACTATCCCACCAACTCAGGATGCTCTTCTCCAACACACCAGGATGATCACATACCAAGAAGGAATATGGTCGACCTGTGAGAAAAGTGAACAAAATCTTTCAACTCCTGAAGGATGGGGATGGACCATCAGCAAAGAGTCCTAGTCATTGACACCGGTTTGGATCACAAAACCTGTAACTTCTAAAGCTTGCAGTTAATTGGTTAAATGCAGCTACAAGAGCAAGAGTGGATGTAGCAACAGGTCTGCTGGCAAGAAGGCCAGGTGGAACTGTACAGAACTGTGTAGCTGCATCTGTGAAAAATGAATGGGACATACAGGGATGCAGGACATTTAGAAGCGTGATAAATATATCTGATATACATTTAATATACCTGCATTCTACCCACCGGAAAGGGTATTTTATACAAGCATGGCTTTAATACTACTACTATACCATCAATTAGGGTAGAAACATTATGAACAATTTTAATACCCTTCTCATACCTATATGTTTTAAGTGTACCTACAGTAGGCCAATTTAACACGCCATTTTTAGTATATTGTAGCTACATTAAGACGATTTCATTGCACTTGGAACTGATATATTTTACTTTAAGGGTAATTTCAAAGCCTTTGATTCATATACGTTCTCTATAAACTGAATAACATTCTGGAGGTAGCTATAAAACATCTGAATGAAGGGGTTAACAAAACTAAATTCATTCAGCCAGCCATATAAGTCATGTATCATGTCTTTATATTTGGCTCACTATGCACTGCAGTAATGCTTGCCAGATCTTTAATATGTTGTGTAGATGTGGAACAATATCTGAAAGACACCTTCACAATAACTTAGGTGGTTCCTGGTAATTGTTAGATGCTATGTTCTTATCAAGAGGTAATATTATGGTTAATTTAGATAAGTGGACTGTATATTATTGATAATGAAGAAACATTAACCATATAGAACATTTATCCTTAGATGAACTCAGCTGGTGATTGGAGGATGGCGGAAAATAGGCTAGATGACTGGAAGTGGTTAGTATAGTAAACAGAGTATGAAAAGAGGCTACAATAGGCTAGATATTTACGTTAAGTTGTGCTAAGTAACAAAGATGATGATGTAGTGACTATGGAGTATGAGATGAAAAGTGAAGCGAAAACACCTGGTGAAATAACTAGGAGAAAGAAGGCTTAGCATGTGTAGCTGGGACGGAGGTTGGTTGGAGAGTGAGCGAGCGCGTTATGTTTGTCTCTGTCGTGACATACCGCGCACGCGCATAACATATGGAAAATGTATCCCATCTTCTTTACAATGAGAGACTTATGAACAATCTTAAATAATACAGATATATATATATATATATGGGAATTATAATCCTACAATACTTTCCCATATACAACTATAGAATAATATATTCTACCCAATCATGGAACGTTCGACTAAGGTTATGGAAGCGTTCAACTTAAGACTACGGAATGATACGTAACGCTATATCAACCCAGATTACGTAACATTGAGACTGTTCATACTAGTTTGAGTACACTAAGTATGGACATATTCCCACCAACAGAAAATATACAAAATTTACATGATTAGATTTGCCCGGAGGCAATCTTATCCCGCCAAGCTTGGGAGGATATCTGGGCTGCCTATCGACGTGGGCATTCGCCAGACGCGTCAACAGGCTGCGCCGAAGTAGAAGCCAGAGAGGGGACTTCAATGGATAACTGATCCGAGGGGGTGTCCTTGCGATCGAGGTCACCCTCAAGAGGATATAGTCGGACTGTTGGCCGTGTGATTACTCCAGTCCTGGTGCGAACCTTTGCTACCCGAACCTCACCATGACGACCTGGTAATAACTCCTCTATCCGACCCAATTTCCAAAATGCGCGCGGGCCCTCCTCATGGATGGTTACCACGTCCCCTACCCTAGGCCAATGACCTTTTAATGGTGTTAGTTTATTCCTTTGCGCTTCCCTTAAAGTCACCAGATATTCTGTTGACCAGCGATGCCAAATATCTCGCGATAATTTACGAAAGTATTTGTAGCGGGCCGATATCACTTCCTTACTTATGTAGTCTGGATCTTCCATAGTATCCTCGTCATGCTCTTCAGGAAGATCCCGCAGTCTGTATCCACGTACCAGTACTGAGGGTGTGATAGGGGTAAGGTCTTCCAAATCACCAGAAGCATAGCATAGAGGGCGATCATTTACGGTGGCTTCAATCTCCAAGAGTATGGTGTTGAGTTCCTCAATCGAGATGAGAGCTCTACCCAATACCTTCTTCAGACCCGCCTTCACGATGCCTATGGCTCTCTCCCATATGGCGCCAAACCAAGGCGCTCTGGCGGGAATGAAACGCCATTCGCATTTTACATCCGCTAGGCAGGTCTGAATCTTAGGATTGTTGCTCACTTCTTTGAGATAATATTATGTAGATGCCCCTATGAAAGTCTTTGCATTGTCACTCAGCATGATACGCGGATATCCCTGTCTACTGCAGAATCTTCGGAAGGCATGTAGGAAGCTATCACAAGTGAGGTTGGTGACCAGTTCCAGGTGAATTGCCCTGGTAACAGCACAAGTGAAAAGTATCATATACACCTTAAGATTGGGTGAATCTTTCACAGGGATTGCTCCACTGTAGTCAACCCCGGTAACTTTGTAAGGGTCACCTGGGGTAGTTCGCAGGTTTGGTAAGGGAGGAATTCCGACGGGATCATAAGGTGTTCCCTGTACTCTTCTACACTTTAAGCATTTGCGAAGGACTTTCTTGACCACCTGCCTGATTCTAGGCACCAACCATCGTTGTCTTACATAGGTGACTATATGACCAACCCCATAATGACAACAGAGTCGGTGATACCTATCGATGATAAGATGGGTGAAGGGATGATTGGGGGGCAGTAGTATTGGATACTTACTTGCCTCAGAGAGGGCTGCCAATCGTAATCTGCCTCCGCAATTTATCAAGTCCCCCTTCAAGTGTAAGCCCAACTGATTGATCAGGTTATTCCTAGACTTTGTTCCCTTAACCAGTATTTTATATTCCTGCGTATATATTTCTTGTTGACAAAGCTTATGTAATAATTGATCTGCAATTCTGATCTCCTTCACATTGAGGTAAGCACTACCTGTGGGCGGTGTGCCTTTAATTTTTGATTTTACATTTTCTACAAATCGTAACACCCATGCTGTAACACGTTTTAACTTTTCATAGCTGCTGAATCTATCCCAGTCCCATAACCGTGTGTCTTCGTCAGGTACCGAGTCAATTACCGGTGCCACAATAGCAGTGTGTTACTCGCTCAAATCTATATTCTCTGGCCATTCGTTGGGATCATTAAGCCAGCATGGGCCATTCCACCACAACGCAGAAGATTTGAGAAATTTAGCAGAACCACGAGTAATGCAATCACTTGGATTCTCTTTGGTAGACACATACCGGAACTGTGCGGTTGGGAGCAGGGTACGAATTTCGTCGACACGGTTGGTGACATACACTGGTAGCTTCTTATGGCTATGTACATATATACTATCAGACTCTATCAAGACAGGTCAAAAAGGAAATCAGGAAAGCAAAAAGAAATTATGAAATAAGGATAGCCAGTTACTCAAAAAATAACCCTAAAGCTTTTTACCAACTATATAAATCTAAAGTTAGAGATGTAATAGGCCCCCTAAAAACTTCAATAGGAGAAATAACAGAAAATGATTTAGAAATGTGCAGTACATTAAATAGTCAGTTTCTTTCCGTTTTCACTAATGAAAATTTGGCACAGATTCCAGAAGTCAATATGGTATATAGTGATAGTATAGAAAATATGTTAAGTACAGTTAGTATAAGTAGAAATGATGTGCTTAAGGAAATTGACAGACTGAAACCTCAAAAATCGCCTGGTCCTGACGAGGTATATGCTAGAGTATTAAAAGAATGCAGAGATGAGTTAAGTAGCCCATTAGCATTTTTATTTAACAAGTCTTTAGAAACAGGTTTAGTTCCAGAAGCTTGGAAGCTTGCAAATGTAGTTCCGATCTTCAAAAAAGGTGATAAATCGATAGCATCCAATTACCGGCCCATTAGTCTCACATCAATCATAGGAAAGTTGCTAGAGTCTATTATTGCTAGGAAAATTAGAAGCCACTTAGACAAATTTAACTTAATAAATTCTTCTCAGCATGGATTCACTCAGGGACGCTCTTGCCTTACTAATTTGCTTAGCTTTTTCTCAGAGGTATATGAAGCAGTAGATAGTGACAAGTCATATGATATTATTTATTTAGATTTCAGTAAAGCTTTCGACAGAGTCCCTCATGAGAGATTGATGAGAAAGGTTGAGGCACATGGAATAGGAGGATCGTTGTTGGGATGGATTAGGTCATGGCTAATTGGTAGGAAACAGAGAGTCAGCATAAATGGTACCAAGTCAGAGTGGGGAGCAGTCAAAAGTGGTGTCCCCCAGGGATCGGTATTAGGTCCCCTGTTGTTTCTTATATACATAAATGACCTAGATTTAGGTATAACTAGTAGGATAAGTAAATTCGCAGACGATACTAAAATGGGGAGATCAATTGATTCAGATAGCGATATAGAGTGCCTCCAAAGGGATCTAGATACCTTACATGAATGGTCAGTAAATTGGCAGATGAAGTTTAACATTGACAAATGCAAGGTATTAAAGATAGGGAAGATGCATACAAATGTTAAATATAAACTAGCTAATTTAGAATTAGAAAATTCAGACTGTGAGAAAGATCTAGGTGTGTTTGTTAGCAATGATTTTAAGCCTAGAAAACAGTGTATAAGCGTTCGTAATAAGGCAAACAGGATTCTCGGGTTCATCTCTAGGAGTGTGAGTAACAGAACTGCTGATGTTATCTTAAAACTTTACTTGTCATTAGTGAGACCCCATATGGATTATGCTGTCCAATTTTGGTGTCCTTATTACAGAATGGACATAGATTCATTGGAGAGAGTACAGCATAGAATGACAAAAATGATCCATAATATTAGAAATCTTTCGTATGAAGAAAGGTTGAAGAAATTAGGTTTACATTCGTTAGAGAGACGCAGAGTTAGAGGGGATATGATAGAGGTGTTCAAGTGGGTTAGTGGGATTAACAAAGGGGACATGACAAATGTACTAAAGCTCAGTGATAGCGAAAGAACTCGTACCAATGGTTTCAAATTAGATAAATTTCGTTTCAGAAAAGATATAGGCAAATATTGGTTTGGTAACAGAGTTGTAGATGGGTGGAATGGACTACCAAGTGCTATCAAGTGGGGTCTAAAACCGTAGGGAGCTTTAAGATAAAATTGGATAAGCATATGGACGAGAAGGGTTGGGTGTGAAGGGGGATCAGCCGGGTTGGGGTTGCATACCCCCATAATCCTGCGTTAATCTCTAACCGTTTTGGTAAGATGATCCTCAGGGTATTAGAGTGTTGAGCCTATAATTGGGCTTTGAAATTGAACTGGGGTTGTGTGGGACAGGGATCTGCCTTGCTTAGGCCAATCGGCTTTCTGCAGACTCCCATTTTCTTATGTTCTTATGTTCTTATGTAACCAGTAGAGCGTAATTTGGCTGTCACTCCATACAACTGTCTCCGAGATATTTAGCAAATTTTTAAAAGTTTCCTCTACAAAGTGAACGAGTCTAGCAGCCAACAGAACTGCAGTCAGCTCTAATTTTGGGATGGAAAGGGATTTGATCGGGGCGACTTTCGCCTTCGCCATGACTAGACGGCTGCCACTTGTGTCAACAAAGTATATGGCGGTGCCGTACGCGACCTTGCTAGCGTCTGAGAAGGCATGAATGGAAACAGGATGGTCCATGACAACTCTCCGAGGAAAATTAAAACCCTTACAGAGACGAAGATCCGAAATAATGTCATCCCACTCCTGAACCAGATCACCAGTCAAAACCTCATCCCATCCTAATTTTATCCTCTATAATTGCTGAAGGAATAATCTCGATTTGATCGACACCGGTAGAACTATCCCCAAGGGGTCAAAAAGTTTAGCTGTCATACTCAAGCAAATTCGTTTTGTAATCTGCGAATATTGCGCGTACTGAACGCCGAATGAGAGGGTATCGGTGTCCGTTTTCCAAAACAACCCTAGCACTCTAACATGTTCCTGCTGTACAGCCGCCACACCATCCCGTTGCAGTACAATCCGCAAAACAGAATTATTAGTCGCCCATTCACGCAAATGTAGATGGGCGTCATTCATAATCTCTCGGACTACAGCGTAGGTATCAACCAGGAAATCTTCTTCATTTCCTGTACCCAGTAAATTGTCTATATACAACCCTGACCGAATCTGATGAATAATCTGCGGATCTGCACTGACATAAGACAAATGTTTCAAAATGGTGGCGTTTAAAAGGAATTGGGAACAAGTCGCTCCAAATAAAACTGCCCGGAACCGGTAACAAATTAGGGGGGAATCCAGTTGCCTCGGATACTCGGGCCACATAAATCGCGTATAGTCCTGGTCGTCTTCATGGAGCCTTAACATTAGAAATGCCTTCTCAATATCAGACACCCAGGCATACTTACCGAGTCGAAACCGAAGCAAAAACTGCGCTAAATCTGGCACCAGTGAGGGTCCAGTGTACAAGCAGTCATTAAGACTAGGATGACGTTCACTCATCTTGGCGGAACAGTCGAAGACAATACACACTGGCGTAGTTTTGCTCTCCTTGATTACACCATGATGAGCCAAGTAATGCCCGGTATCTGATTTATCAAAAGGCACCTCTTCTATAAAATCCCGGGACACCTGTTCCTTTATGACTTTTGAGTATTCCTCGCAAAAGTCAGGCTCCTTGAGGAATCTTTTCTGAAGTCCCCGAAGACGGCCTATGGCCAAACCCTTGTTAGATGGCAGCTGATCCTTGGCATTGTTCCAGGGCAGTCTCACTTTATACTGTTGGCTGTCGGGATCGTAGGTAACGGTATCCTCATACGACGATAGTGCTTGACGCTTGAGTATTCGTTAGGGGTTATCCCGATATGATCTAATTCCCACAAAACATTTAAGTCATATTTGCATGGTGGAATATTACCAGTGGACATGTATTCGTCCATTGGTGTTACTGCTACTTTCAATACAGTAATTACTTCTGTGCTGGAGCTTGTAGGCTGTGTCACATATGAACCACTGATGGCGTACCCGTACTTGGTAGGAAGCAGAATTAGACTACCTGACCTTTTATACCCAGGTCGCACTATATCGTAGTAGTGATCAGCACCGATGAGAAGCTCCAGCTGATCTGTGTCCGTTGCGTAAGGATCGGCTAATTTTATGCCTTTACTTTGTAAACTAACCAGTTTAGACTTTATGTTAAGTTCACCTTTATGTTCTGGCAATTCATCAACCACTATTGCGTCTAGATGATGAAATTTACCTCTGTGTTTGTATTGCAGTGCCACAACATAGTATTCCCTAGAGGCTTGTTTCCCGGTAAATCCGTGAAGACATAACTCCTCAGTTCCTTTAGAAATGTAGGAAAGGGAGGATAGAACAGAAGACTTCACAAAGGTCCTCTGAGAACATTGGTCAAGTAGCGATCTGATTTTAACACAATTATTATCCTTACCCTTTACCGGCAGCTGTACGGTGGGCAAGATTACTGTATTTTTACCTGTGGCAACGGACATTGTAGTTGAAGTAGCAGCAGTATGCTCTCTCTTGGTGTTATCCTCCGCTGGTCTACTTTCTTTCCCTTGTTTTTGTGTACACAGGGAATGAAAGTGTTTGCCCTTACAAAACTTGCAGCTTCTTACGTTAGGATTAGTACAACCCGAATGGCCATGGTCTTTTGACAAGCACCCAGTGCAGAGACGTAGTTGACGGGCTCTTTTAACTTTAAGAGGCCCTGTCTTATACTTCATACACTTGTACCATAAATGATTGGTGCCACTACACAGAACACAGTTGAATTTCTTGTACTCACTCTGGGCGGTAAATGTTGCCGTAGCCATGGGTGTACCCCCTACTCTGTCTTGACCCGCCATATTGTACACTTCAGCCTGGAGGCAATGAGTGAATTTCTTATAATCCAGGCTCGAGTCTCCCATTTCCCGTTTTATGGTTTCTTTTAGTGGTGATGGTAACTTATTGACAAGAGTCACCACACAAAATTCCTCCAAACAAATACCATGGCTAATGATTGACCTCATCACACTCTCTGTATTGGCATAGAAGTCCTTCAGGTCAGCTGTTTGGTGTTTGGGTGACACTAATTGATTGAATTTGGTAACATAAGATGCCTTGATTCGATCTGGATGCCCATATGTCTCTTGCAGGAGGTCAATTGCTGGGGCATAGCTTGCACTTTCGATAATGAATCCTTCGACTAGCTTATGTGCATCACCCTGAAGCTGGCCCTTTAGATAGGTGAAGCGTTGTATATCTGTGAGGTCGGGATTGTCATGGATGGTACACTTGAACATCTCCCAAAATCCCGACCACATGGTGGCATCACCTTCAAATTTTGGAAGAGTAAGATGTGGTAATTTGACTGCGGATTTCTTTGGCTCTTTCTTGACCTCCTTCATGACCTCTGTAATCAAGATCCCCTTCAGTGTGGCAACGATTACTTGTATGCCCTCCATATATAGGGTATCCTCTCTGATCACCTCGATATACTCGGCGTCCTCGTATGTGTCGGCCAGGTCCTCCTGTGTGACCTCATACTTGTCAAGTTGCTTTTGAATACTGAGCAACCTGGCCTCCACCTCCACTCTAGACGCCGAATCAAGGAATCCGTCAATATCAGAGGTTAAGACCGTCAAAGAGCCCTTAAGTCCAGCCCGACGCATTTGTACACTTTTAGCCATGATTATACGGGAAGGAAATCTAATGACGTTAAATCAAACTATCAATGCCAGACGGAATAAGTTGCGGCCAACAATACAGTACTCCGAGAAATCAAAGAAATCGCGAGCCGAAAATAAAACACCCTCACGAAATGCGGAATAAGAATTGTGCGCAATGTAGACTGGCAATCTGGAGCTGTTCAATTTAACTCCTTACATAATAGTTATGAAATTATAGAATCATTACACCATAAGTTAAGAAAAGCCGGGAGGGAAATTTAGTACAATACAGTATAGGCCAAAAGTCTCCAGATGTAAAAAAGAGAGGTACCGTTTAAAGTTATAATAAATTCAAGAATTTTAAGAGAGAGAGAGCCTATAGGGTAATTGAAACAGGCTAAACTCAATGGGTACCGCTAATTTTATATAATTAAATTTAATAAATGTGAAAATTGTACACAAGAAAAGTTCATCTCAAGAAGTCACAAGGAAAAAAGTTTTGAGTTGGATTAACACACACTCAGCCTATCAGCTATCATATTACCCCACCTCCAGGGCACACAACGAGAGAAGAATTTAGAATGACATGTGAATCAAATAAAGAAGTTATTGGACAGTATAAATTTGATATGGAATGAATAACCTTAACTTTTGAAATTATTATACAGTACAGTATGGATGATTTTAATCTTAGTGCCAATCAATTGTTATATAATTTGGGCCTAAAGGTTTTACAATCAAAATGTAATTAATATACTGTACCGATTTGAAGGATTACTAATCTAGGCTATACTGATTTTGTTGATCAACTCTAACGTCATGGTGGGCAAACATCTCGTCGTATGACCTGGCGACCATGGCATATTCGTCTTGCATAAAGCACCGACGACAGGTGGCCAGGATCTCCGAATAGAGACGCTTTGATGCCTCGTGCGTGAGGTGTACCCCGTCAGAGGTATTCATTGACTGATAGCGCTCCCGGGTGAATGGGATATGGCGCTTTAGCCATCGGTTAACCGCATTTCTAATGCGGTAATGCGGTTCTAATGACTCGTCCGTAGAGACCCCTCGTGGAGCCTGCCGCTTCTCTACCCCAATCACCCCGACTTCTCCCCCCGAGAGCCGCACCACCTCCTCAGCTACGACCTCGATCCCCTCCGCAATCCCTCTCGGACTGACCCCGCTCCTTATCTCATTTCCTCCTATCACCAAGAAGGTCAAGTCGGGCTTCAGCTCTAAAAACTGATCCCAGGCTTCTGTTGATCTCAAGGTGCTGACGCGGGCACCTGGGGCGGCCAGAGGAGTCACGGAAAAGAAAGGCCTGTGGACGGCTTGGTCCACGTACAAATCCCTGACGTAGGAGTGGCCCAAAATTGCCACCTTCCTAATCGGGCCTGGGTACGCAGGCCTATCAACCACCGCAGGATAATCTTCCCCTACCCCACCACCCGCGGCACCATGACGTCAAAAGCCCTAGGCCATGAGGGAAAGACGAAATATGGCACAAAAAAAATGAACCACGTAGGCCACGCCACCACCAACCACAAAAAAGGGGGGGAGGGGGGGGGGCAAACCAGTGAAAGGTCGAAGGACCAATTATATTATATTATAGCCAAAAAAATATTTATTTGGCCGACTGTACAGTGGCTCTTAAAAATTAGTGTACCTGTTATGTTTTTAATTATGGAAGTAGAAGCATATGGATTAATTTATGAAGATATTGTTTAATGAATCTGATTGAAAAGGGTTAATGAATCCTTTTCCTGGTATTGTGTGAGAAGTCATGGGTAGACTATGTAGGCATATGTTATGCATATATCATGACAGCAAAGTAGCATAAACTATAGTTTAACATAAACGATTTAAAGTCAAAATGTTCTTTTGGTCATCTATATTTTCTTCTCTTTATCCTGGATTATGTCAGGATGTCGTTGGTGTACTTGATGCTTGGGGATTGAACCGCCACAGGTCAACTGCCACCTGTCATCCAGTTTAAATAATAATATTATTGTTGTTTGTTTCATGAACATATTATTTTCTGTTAAAAGTTTCATGATTTTCACTGCATGTACTGTAGAAAGTGTGTTTTCTGCCATAATCATACTTCTGGTCAGCATAAAAGTTGTTTTATTGATTTGATCATCCCCCAAAACATATAATTTGACACCAAATATGCCAAGGGAATTGTTTAATGAAAGTCATGACATAAATTCCATTTTGTCTATGGCGGCCATCTTGAAAACTAATATGGCGGCCAAGTAATGGTCTCTGAGAGTGGTTCCGGGGATAATATTAATTGTTGGCCCATAATATCAAAGTCTGCAAAATTTGGTGCTTTTGTCCTGAATGTCCACTTCAACTTGTTTAGCTCCCGGACTATATGGACCCTGGGGACTGACTTCACCAAAATGGTCAGATCAACAGAAGGAAAAGGGAGCCTGTAGAAAGACGAATGGCCCACACCGGGCATATCCCCCTTACAACTAAACAGTATGTATACATACACATACATACAGTATACATACACACACCTACATACACACACACACAAATATACATACATAAACATACATATATACAGTACAATAATTATTATTATATATACACCTTGCAGTACCGGTAATGTGTGTTTTATATTTCAAATATAATTAGACGGCTTTGTACTGCTTAGGAAGGGTCATGTCAGATAAGGTTCATTGAAATAGTTTGTAGCGCTTTAATTGATAGAAGCCTTTCTCGAGCTGAATAAGATCGTTTAATAGGTGGTAAAATATAATAATGCGACCGAACTATTTCATTCGGTACCTTATATTAAATAATTTAAGATATGACAGTGGTTTACGGTCTTTTCGCCCACGTGTCTTTTCGCCCATACCTTGAAGTCTTTTCGCCCACACTTTGGAGTTTGTTAGCCTCCCACACTCTTAAAGGGCTTCTGAAGGATGCACATTGTGTGCATTATATTGACAAACAAATATTGTCCATTCATAATAAAATGATGCTATGAATAATTTGTGTTATCTAATTTCTTGACTTAACTTCGTTAAAATATCTTCAGATTAATTGGTTAACTTTTCATCAAATTCATAATACTAACTCTGTGTAATATTGAGGCTAAGCATTTTGTTTTAATTCACATTTTCTCACCCATTCAGTATATATATATGACTTCCATACGAGAGAGAGAGAGAGAGAGAGAGAGGGGGTGGGGTGGGGTACCCGTGATCGCTGTACAGGACAGTAGATGTGGCAACGTGTGGCATTGAGTTGGCTTGGTATTGAGCTGGTATGGTGATGAAACCGACTGGTGAAGAAAAGGTCTAGTGGTGAGGTGGCATGGTGTTGAGGTGACTCATCTTGTGTGTGTGGTGAGAGCGCCTGGTGTTGAGATGTCCTGATACCTAAGTAATTACGGATACGCATCAAATTGATCAATTCTGGGTGAGCAAAGTGGTATCACGGACACAGATCCGGCCAGTCTACTGTTCACCACTAGTCAGCTTGTCCGTAATCCGTTGTCGTCCGTCGTCCGTCTGTCTGTCCGGAAACTCCTTCTAAACTGTTCGATGGAGTTTTACTAAATTTCACAGGCACATCCAGTTGGTCAATGCAACAATCATATATACAGACTATATATATTAATTTTTGCTCAAAGGTCAAGTTCAAAGGAAAAAAATATAATATGGTCACAATTGCATATTTTTAGTTCTTAGTCAGATGTACTAATTTTCACTGAATTAGTTGCTGGTATTAATGCTAATAAATTTACCAAATGATAAGGCACTATTCTAAAGGTTAAAGTCAATGTCAAAGGTCAGACTACAATTTATATTAGTATTTTGCAAAACACACAGATTTTCATCAAATATCACAGGTATACCTGGTTGGTTAATGTGAACATCAATCAAAATTATAAGAATACTTTATTTGAAGGCCAAGGTCAAATAAAGTGGTCAATATTCTCTAGTTTATAGTTTGTTCCCAAATTTTGCCATATTAAACAAAATAGAACGCTTCCTTTCTTATTGAAATTTTGTTTTAACAAACAATATCTTCATAATCATTATGCTTTGTATAATAGCCCATTAAACGTAGACTAGGTACTAAAAGCTATTGGTAATTTCAAAGATCCAGTACAAATAAACTTACATGAATAATGATGAGCATATGACGAATATACTGCCTGTATATTGTAGGCGTTTTTTTCGATTAGTTTCCGAATTTCTCTAGAATTAAAAATACTTGCATGGTGTAGACACATGTGTCACATGGGGAGGGGCTTCTCCGACAGATTAGCTTGGTAATAGTTTTTAATATTTTTGTGAAATGACCCAGCCAGGGCTCGAACCCAGACCAGTAGTGCATCACTCCAACACCTTAACCCCTAGACTACCGAGGAGCCTAAAAGTAATGGTTTCATTCGGAATCAGATACCATCCACTATCACTCACTCCGACTCGTGGTCACGTAGCTAGAAGCCATCCATACATACACCTCAATACACACAAACACTAGCAACTAACAGAAGGATACTTGTAATCTGGGGCACATTGAAGGCCTCTTTGAATAAACAAGTAATGCCCAAATATATATACTATTTTGGTGATATGACCCAGCCAGGGCTCGAACCCAAACCATTAGTCCAGCACTTCAATACCTTAACCAATAAGCTACCGAGGAGTTTATAACTATACCCTGTTTCTTTTCAACTGACGTTGAATTGCAAAGTTCCCATCAAGATTTCTCCGTTATTTGTAAGATCTTGTATTGAAATATGGCTGTAATTATTTAAACTTGGTCTTACTATGATGTACAGACATTTTAGTTTCATATTTGCCCATTAAGTATAACAAAATTAGCTGCTAAGGGATTCAATTTACAGTCAGTTGAAAACAAACAGTGTATAGTATAACATTACAACACTAATGAAACACTCTGAATCTATGTTGTCAAATATATACTGGACTCTTCTACCTATACATATCACACTCACAATAATGCGCACAATCACGTATGTGTTTATGATTTCCTTCCCACGCCTGGTGTCCCTCGGATTACCAATGGTGTCCTCGGAGAAGTTTATTTGCTTCTTGCTATTTGGTCCCGCGACTCACAAGCAGGAGAATAGCCAGTATAGAGTGAGGAAGGTGTTATGACAGGGACTGAGGGTGGGGCTAAAGGGATGGATGGAATCAGGACAATAAACTAAAATGAAGACTGTATAATGTAGATGGTTGGCAGTGTGAGGAGTTGTATACCTGCAGGAAGCTTTGGCCTTAAAAGAAAGGTCGATAACCTTGACGATTCTCCACAACTTACCCAGAAGTTTGGTGAAGTCTGACTATCCAATATTCTTTGACTATATAACTTCTAAAGTGGAACACATTCTATCCATCTCTCCTTTCGCAGAAATTTCCATCTTAGGAGATTTCAATGTTCACCACCACTAATGGCTCTCCTCTGTTTCCACTGACCAACCTGGTGAACAAGCCTTCATATTTTCTATCTTAAACGACCTAGAGCAGTTAGTCCAGCAACCAACCCGTATCCCAGATCGTTTCGGAGATCGGCCCAACATTCTTGACTTATTTCAAACCTTTAACCCTTCTGCTTTTACTGTAAATCATTTCTCTCCTTTGGGCTCCTCCGACCATTAACTAATATCTGTTACCTGTCCTTATCTCTCCGGTACAGCCAACTGGCGGCCCTTGTGGCAATTTGGCGCTGCCGACTGGTGGGATCTCCGGCAGTACTTCTTTGATTTCTAATGGAATGACTTTTGCTTTCATGGCCGGGGACCCTCGGAGGGTGCTGAACGCATTACCGAAGTAATCCTCTCAGGCATGGAAGCATACATTCGATTTTCTTTCTCTCAGTCTAATGAAATAAAATCTTTGTTTACTCACGCTCGTTCTACTGCTGTCCGCAACAAGGAGGAACCATTCATACGGTACGACGCCTTAAGACTCAAGAATCTCAATCTTCCTATGTTTCTGCCGGAATCAAGCCAAATCTGTTCTTTGACTTGCCAAACACTCTTTCATCAATAATATATGCACTGAACTATCCAACTCTAGCTCTTCCCAAGCTTTCTGGCATCTAGCCAAAAACCTCACCAACAATTTTTCTACCTCATCTTTCCCTCCTCATTTCCACTCTGATGGCACAACCACCACTTCTTCCTCTGACAAAGCAGAACTCTTCGCTCAAACATTTGCTAGAAACTCCACCTTGTATGATTCCGGTGCTATTCCTCCCTCTCCACCCCCCCTCTCTCCTACATATGCCTCATATCCTAATCTCTTCTAAAGATGTATTTTCTACCCTCTCTGGTCTTAATACTAATAAGGCGCACGGTCCGGACTGTGTTCCTCCTGCTGTACTCAAAAACTGTACTTCCGTGAAGACTCCCTGCCTAGGCAAAGTCTTTCGTCTCTGTCTCTCCTATAACGTCTTCCCTTCTTGCTGGAAGTTTGCTCTCATTTAACCTGTCCCAAAGAAGGGTGACCGCTCTCAACCCTCCAACTATCGTCCAATTGCTCTCATCTCTTGTATCTCTAAAGTTTTTGTAACTATTCTTACTTCCAAATTTCTTAAGCATTTCTCTTCTCATAATCTACTCACAGATCGCCAGTATGGCTTCCTCAAGGGTCGCTCTACTGTTGATCTTCTTTCATATCTTACTAACTTTTTGTCACCCTCCTTTCGGGACTTCAGTGAGACCTTTTCTATTACAGTAGACATATCGAAGGTCTTTGATAGAGTCTGGCACAAATCTTTCATTTCTAAACTACCCTCCTTCGGTTTCTATCCCTCCATCTGTGCCTTTGTCTCTAATTTCCTTTCTAGCCGTTCCATAGCTGTGGTTGAGGACAGCCATTCCTCACTTCCTCATCCTATCAACTTCGGTGTTCCTCAGGACTCTGTCCTATATCCCATTTTCTTTCAAATTTTCATAAATGATCTTCTCAAATGTACCTCCAGTCCCATCCATTCATACGCAGACGACTCTACCTTACACTACTCAATTAGTTCTCCTGAACTCCCCAGCTACCAATCCCTCAAAAAACAAACGTAATGAAGCCATGCAAGACTTATCATCTGATCTAACTAGTATTTCTAAATTGGAGCAGAGAAAACCTTGTTGCCTCTAATGCTTCCAAAACCCATTTTTTTCATCTTACTACCCATCCGGAACTCCCATAGGACTATTCCTTACACTTCAACAATACAAAAATCAATCCTTCATCTTCTTTCAATATTCTTGGTGTCTATTTTTCTTCTGCGCTCACTTGGAAGGACCATATTACCAGGCTTGCTAATGCAAGGTTCACACATTGGCGAGTCAGAGCGCGAGGCCAACGTGAGTCACACTCGCCGCATACTCACCATGATGGAGCCCGAACCCAACGCGAGTAGCATCTGATGCGAGTAAACACGCATATAACACGAAAATAACACGAGTTTACACGAGTTTACACAAGTTTACACAAGTTCACAGGAGTATCCGCGAGTGTCGGCGAGTGTAACACGACCCCAACATGCACCGCCGAAATTTGAAAAATAACGGTCACATTCCAGGGTACAAATAGTGCGATTCTACACGAGTTTCACAGGAGTTTACATGAGTTTACACGTGTTTACACGAGATGAACGCGAGTCTACAGGAAGTTAACAGGAGTGTATGGGAGTCTAACATGAGTGTGTGCGAGTGTTGGCGAGTGTCAGGAAACGTATATAAAGAGGCCCCAACTGGCACCATTTCTCACACCACGCAACACCACCACGGACGGACGTACGTGTTACTCTGCAGGATACAGCCCAACCCATCCACCAACCCACCCACCCACACACCATGTCCATCACGAGGCGCAGAGCGGCCGCTGTGGTCATACTCATGCAGATGCAGATGCATCTCGTAGACCTAGAGGAGCTGGAGGAGAAGGAGGCTGAAGAAAGACGTCAAGGGGAAAGGCCACGAAGGACAGTTTGGGCTAGGAGGTGGCTACTGAGACGGCCACAGTTCGGTGTGTACGAACAACTTATGGAGGAGCTAGAGAGAGAGGACCCCAAAGGATTCCGGAACTTCCTACGTGTGGACGTCCACATGTTTAGGGAGTTGGTGGCACGTGTCTGGCCTAGGGTAGAGAAGCAGGACACCTTCTGGAGGCAGGCTTTGTCACCTGGGCTGAGGATTGCAATCACACTCCGGTACCTGGCCACTGGTGCCTCATATCCTAGCCTACAGTACGCGTTCCGTGTTGCCCAGAACACCATCTCCCTCATTGTGCCTGCAACATGCGAAGCCATCATTGCAGAATACCAGGAGGAGTTTATACGTTGCCCCAGGACACCGGCGGAGTGGAAGGTGGTTGGCAGTGAGTTTGCCAAGCGCTGGGATTTCCCGCATACCGTTGGTGCCATCGACGAAAAGCACTGCGCCATCAAATGCCCTCCACATGCTGGTACAGAATTCTACAACTACAAAGGCTTCCACTCCATCGTGCTCATGGCTATTGTAGACGCCGACTACAAGTTCCTCTACTGTGACGTGGGTAATCACGGTAGCTGCTCAGATGGTGGGATCTTTATAAGAACCAATATCAGAGCAGCATTGGATGGGTGCACCCTGGGACTCCCTGCTGCCGAACCCCTGCCCAACGACGACACACCTGTTCCCTACTTCCTGGTGGGTGATGACGCCTTCCCCATGCGAAGGTGGTTGATGAAGCCACACTCTACCCGGCGACTGACTGTACCTGAACGGATCTTCAACTACAGACTGTCCCGGGCTCGCAGAGTTGTTGAGAACACCTTTGGCATCATGGCATCCAGGTATGTGTATGATTATGTGACATGTTTGACCATAAATACAGGTATCGGTGATGGCACCCTATTAATGTGAAGTATACTAGTCAGGTATTAACTATACATGCTCGTTACCATTCTCCCTATGCTCGTAACCATTCTCCCTATAATTAATATGGATTAATACATCTCCCCCACATCCACAGGCTGTGAGTCGTCCACGTCTGCAAGTCGAGTGTTAACTATACATGATCCTAACCATTATTTCCCTATTTAATATGAATTATACAAGTCAGTGTTTAAATATACATGCTCTTTCTCTCCCTAATTCAGGTTCAGGTGCCTCCACACCAGCATTGCCCTCCACCCGCCCCGTGTTGAGTCTGTGGTGATGGCGTGCTGCTGCATGCACAACCTTATGCGGATGAGGTACCCTAATCACCACGCCAACCTAGCGGACGAGGAGGACCCTGTGACGCATGCTATCATCCCTGGGGGTTGGAGGGAGGAGCCGGAGAGGCTGAATCCCCTCCAGAGACTATCCGGGAATGTCGTTACAGCCCAGGCCAAGAGTCAACGCCAGTACCTCACCGACTACTACTCATCACCCAGAGGCAGTGTCCCCTGGCAGAACGACATGATATAAAGGTATGTATCCATATGTTGCCTTTGCTTTTATTAATATTATTGTTGTTTAGATATTTATATTCTGTTGTTATTCATTTTCTAAATCAATTCAACCTCATTAATATATATTCTCTATATGCTATTCGATTTTTATTAAGTCTCATATATTATGGTGTTCATTTTTTTCCATGTCGTGTCATAATGTTTAATATATTCTATTGAATTTAGATCTTCTATTTATTTATATGTCATGTTGGATATCAATCGGTATATTATTATTTGTCATCATATATCCTTTGCATATATTCCACATCATTATTTATGTTAATATACATATTATTCCATAAACCAATGTCAGTTATATTATATATAACTGTTATTATATATATATATTATATATATATAGAGTCTGGCATAAATCTTTAATTTCTAAACTACCCTCCTTCGGTTTCTATCCCTCCATCTGTGCCTTTGTCTCTAATTTCCTTTCCGGCCGTTCCATAGCCGCGGTTGTGGACGGCCATTGTTCACTTCCTAACTCTATAAACTCCGGTGTTCCTCAGGGCTCTGTCCTATCTCCTATTCTCTTTCTAATTTTTATAAATGATCTCCTTAACTGTACCTTAATTCCCATCCATTCATACGCAGACGACTCAACCTTGCACTACTCCATTAGTTTTTCAGAACGCCCCAGCCAGCAATCCCTCAACGACAAACGTAATGAAGCCATAGAACTCTTAAATTCTGATCTAAATACTATTTCCAATTGGGGCAGAGAAAACCTTGTTAACTTTAATGCTTCCAAAACCCAATTTCTCCATCTATCTACCCGTCAGGATCTCCCAGCGGACTATCCCTTATTCTTCAACAATACAAAAATCAACCCTTCATCTTCTCTCAATATTCTTGGTGTCTCTTTTTCTTCTGCTCTCATTTGGAAGGACCATATTACCAGTCTTGCTAAGGCAGCATCCCAGAAACTGGGTGTGCTCAACCGCCTTAGGGGGTTCTTTTCCCCTGCACAGCTTCTTGCTCTGTACAGGGGCATAGTGCGCCCTTGTATTGAGTATTGTTCACATGTGTGGGGAGGTTCCTCTCACACTGCTCTCCTAGACAAAGTTGAAAGGAAGGCCTTTCGTATCATTAACTCCCGTCCACTCACCAACTCTCTGCAATCTCTCTCTCTCCGCTGCAATGTTGCATCTCTCTCGCTATTCTATCGCTACTATAATAATCAGTGTTCCTCAGAGCTATCCCAGTGCATACCACCTCCTTTACGTAGGGCACGTGGTACCCGTCTTGCAACTCAATCCCACCCCTACTCTGTGCAACTCTCCAACCCAAGAGTGAAACGTTACTCTCAAACTTTCTTCTACTCAACAGCTGAGCTCTGGAACTCTCTCCCAGAATCAGTCTTTCCCTCTTCCTATGACTTAAATTGCTTCAAACTCCGTGTGTCCAGGCATTTTGGCTCGAACGTCCCTTGATTTTGGCCCTGTCACTCTTTCAACTATGGGGGAGGCACTCGCTATAGGCAGTTATGCCTTTTGCCTCCCTCAATCACATAGAAAAAAAAAAAAAAAAAAATGGTATTTGTTCTCTCTTCATTATTGATGTTAATATCAATATTATTCATAACACAACTTAAATTCATATTAACTTAAATGTTTTCTCTGTTGTCAAGTCATTTCCACGTTTATAAAAGGAACCTTTGTTGATAATATAAACAGATAAACTATAATAATTATGTTAGGATCCAAAACAACAGCTGGAGGCACATAGTTTATTATCATAAGAAACATAGATATATAGCATGTTAATATATAGCAGAAAGTATAGACATAAGAAGACATATTCATTTGATGTGTAGACTAGTATAACATATATTCGTCATTCGCATCACTGGGGGGTTTATGACTTTATTATTATACACAAAGGTTTCACACATTTTCGTCATCCCCAGGCCTGGGGGTGGTGACTTGCGTGTTCAACCTGGTATATATGAAGTTTGATGTTGCCGGCCTACTAGTAGATGGGCTTGAGGGAACCGGTGTTGGTATGTTGGCGCCATGTGTAGGGGTCAGCGCCCCCGCCCACCATTCATGTGCATGGGCAGGAGACCTGAATGTCGTACCCGCCAGCATCTCTGAGAATGTGGGGCTGGTGAAGGCTGCTTGCATGCGTGACGGTCCTGGCTGGGGTTGCATCTGTGGTGGTGTGGTGTGCAACTGCGGGGGGCCTGGTGGTGTGATGTGCAACTGCGGGGGGCCTGGTGGTGTGATGTGCAACTGCGGGGGGCCTGGTGGTGTGGTGAGTATCTGCGTGGGGTTTAGTGGTATCGCTATCTGGGGTGATGTGGCGAGGCTGACCTCATCCCTGGCCTGAAGGACTTGCTGCATTATCCTCCGTGACAATGTCTCCCCTACAGCGTCAGGGAGCCTCTCGAGCTGCTGCTCCAAGTACCCCACGAACTGTGCATACTTGGTCTCCTTCACAGCCAGGGATGTCACCAGGCGTGACATGTCCTCCCGCATCGCCTCCCGCGTCGCACTCAACTGTAGAAACAAGAGTATGCATGTTAAACACCTTTTGTAGTTATAAAATAATACATACATGTCATGGTAAGTTATGATAATAAACTTTCTATGTTTTTCTCCCCCGGATGCATATATCT
Organism: Paralithodes platypus; assembly: GCA_032716605.1. NCBI lineage: Eukaryota > Metazoa > Arthropoda > Malacostraca > Decapoda > Lithodidae > Paralithodes > Paralithodes platypus. The sequence goes on along the minus strand of CM064565.1, from coordinate 12,667,251 downwards.
TCCTCTACAGGAATTGTTTGCGGTTTCCAGCGTACACGAACATAGGATTTATGTAATACTCTCGTAATGACTAATATAGTCTCGTAATGACATATGTTAAATGTTTTCATATTTACCTCCACAGGTGAGACTGCATCGGCAGACTTCCGGCGCTTCTTCTGGCTGCTGGACCTGCCAGTGGGAGTTGTGTTGGATGGAGGGGGCATGACAGTGTCCTCTCCATCACTCTCGTCATCCAGAATCACCTCCACATCCACATCCGGCGAGACGTCCACGGTCGGGTTGGGAAACTGAAATACAAAAACATTAATATATCCTATATGAATAACACCTTTCACCTATTTTAGTATACTTAAATATATGTACCTTGACAATATAAATAAATATAATAAAATACATTTGATGTTTACATGAAGCCTTCCATTAGAAATGTATGAATTCAAGTATATATGCACAAAATAACCATGATATTGACAGACATGAATTAATAAATGTATAAAATCAAATATATATGCACAAGATAAGCATGTTATTAACAGACATTAATAGCCTAGGTATACATGGTGAAATAATACTTTCCGAATGTGACATTGAACAGTTCTTTAAGTATATATTGATTTCACACATATTAGGTATGTTTATATTAGTTCTAACCTTAGCTGTGACCTTTGTCTTTACGCGGGAGATGTGCCCTTTCAGGAAGGCACACTTCTGCATGATCCAGGCGTCTCTCTCGGATAGTGGCTTGCCCTCGAATGTCCCAGGTGTTCCCGATCCACTCTTGATGTCGCTCAGCTTTGAGTACCTGGACCGCATGTTCCTGACCCAATGGGCCAGATTACCGCCTGTGTAAAGAGTAATATTTATTAAGCAATGTACCTTTATATATATGATTTAAATTGCGTAGTTAACAGGCCAAACATGGGTGGATAATACATTATTAGTTAATGGTGTTAAATACAAATGTAAAGGGATGTAGATGATACTAGCAACACACCTATATATATGGCAATTTAGCACAGTTTAACATAATAGTATTGATGTATTTGAGGTATAAAACACATGGAATCAAACCAAGAACACAACAGTAAGGTATTCAATCACTTATTAACATTAATATATCATGGTGCATGTTTGGTTGGGGGTACTTACCTGTACTTACCTGAGACCCAGGGTAGCAGCCTTCTCATCGTAGGCGCGGAGTTTCCTGCGGGTATCTTTGTAGGCCTTGCTACGCTTCATGTACAACATTGGGGTGTCCTTCACCCACTCGGCCAGCATGTCCTCAGTCTCGTCGCTCAGGATAACCCTTGTCAGCTTCTTCTTCTTGATGGCGCCATAACGAACAGGGTCCGCGCTGCCAGGGGTGTCAGGGGTATCATCATCAGTGTCCTCTAGGCTACCTTGGCTACCTTGGGTGTCCTGACTGGTCAGAGTATCCTGGGTGGGCTGAGTATCCTGGCTGCCGGCATCTTCAATGTCTCCGTCAAACAGGTCCATGTCCTCATGTCCACTGGGCTGGCTGTCCGGCACAATTTCTTCAGAGTCATCCAACTCTTGCGACGCAGCAGGCCTCCTGGCAGGGTGTGCGATGCGGGGTTGTTCGGGTGGTGTAGCCTTCGTGGGTGCGATGCGGGGTTGTTCGGGTGGTGTAGCCTTACTGGTTTTCTTCAACACACCAACACCACCCTTCCGAGACTTGGTGGCCGCCACCTTCTCCTTGGGCAAAGGCATGGTGCAGGGCAGGCAGGTAGGGCAGCGTGGTAGGGCAGGCAGCGTGGTAGGGCAGCGTGGGTCGATGTGCGGCACGGGTCGATGGGTCCTTGCTGGGGTCACTGTGGAGAGTGGAGTATGCAGCGTGGGCGGTCCTTTATATTGGGGGTGTATCACGCGATGGTGCCACCTACTCGCGCGGTGTTGCCAGCAGTCGCACACCGCTCGCGTAGACTCACGTTGCTTTCGCCGTTCCTCGCGTAGACTCACGTTGGTTTCGCCGTAACTCGCGTAGACTCGCATAGACCCGTGTTAATATCGCGTAAACTCCTGTATACTCATGTTGGTTTCGCATTGACTCGCCACACATACTGTGAAATTCAGACCACCACGTGGGTACTCTCGTTTACGCGTGTTACACTCGCGTTACCCCATGTTAACTCGCGTTAGGGGCATGTTGACTCCTGTTTGACTCCTGTTAAACTCGCCTTTGCCAATATTGGCACCCACATGGTTATTTGCATATAGTGTTGACTCATGTTGTACTCGTGTAGACTCACATAGACCTGCGTAGACTCGCGTAGACTCCTATATACTCGCGATCATTTAATTTACAAATAGTACAACGCGAGTCTCCATGAGTGTCACGCGAGTCTACATGAGTGTCACACGAGTCTACAGGAGTCTACGCGAGTCTACGCGAGTCTACGCGAGTCTACGCGAGTCTATGCGGTTTGGCGTCCTACTCCCACTTGACTCTCCAAATTTCACGCATGCATGACATTTTTAGCCCCGTTCGCGAGTGTACGCGGTGCAGCCCGAGTCAACGCGAGTCTGTGCGAGTGTCGGCGAGTGTCGGCGAATTTGGGATAATCATTGGCGAGTGCAAGAATTTCATCACTTGCGTTGGCTTCGCGCTCCGACTAGCCAATGTGTGAACCTTGCATTAGGCAGCCTCCCAGAGGATGGGTGTGCTCATCTGCCTCAAGGGGTTGTTTACCCCTGCACAGCTTCTGGCTCTGTACAGGGGTACAGTGCTTCTTGCTTCTTTGTATTGAGTTTTGTTCACATGTGTGGGGAAGATCCTGTCACACCACACTCCTAGACAAAGTAGAAAAGAAAACCTTTCATATCATTAACTCCCGTCCACTCACCAACTCTCTGTAATCTCTCTCTCTTCGCCGCAATGTTGCATCTCTCTCGCTATTCTATCGCTAATGCAACAATCAATGATCATCTGAGCTTTCCCAGTGTATGCCACCTCCTCTACGTAGGGTATGTAATACCCGTCTTGCAACACAATCCCACACATACTCTGTGCAACTCTCTAACCCAAGAGTGAAATGTTATTCTCAGTATTTCTATTATTCAACTGTTGAGCTCTAGAACTCTCTCCCAGAGTCAGTCTTTCCCTCTTCCTACGACTTAAATTTCTTCAAACTCCATGTGTCCAGGCATTTTGGCTCGAACGTCCCTTGATTTTGGCCCTATCACTCTTTCAACTCTGAGGGAGGCATTCGATACAGGGAGTTCTGCCTTTTGTCTCCCTCACTAACATAGCAAAAAGAAAAGAAAAACGTCCTTGTAAGAGCTGTAGCTGCATGAGTCATAAGGTTAAACCACTGATCTTCCGGATCTTGCCGACATTTACTTGGGAATGATGAACCTCACTCACCATCATGATTGGTCTAGTTGGTATTAACCGTTTCAAGCTCCGGTACGCATTTCTTTTATGTTTTCTGGTAATTATTAGACGATTTTATTAAGATTAGGAAGGGTATATGGAAGTCAGAGGGTTGATTGAGAGAGTCGTTACCCTTTTAATACCCACAGATTCTTCCTAAGCTGCATAAAATTGTCTGATGATAACCAAAATAAACTACTAAAACGCGTGAGACCTTCAAGGGGTTAACAACATACTTCCTTTATGTATTTCAACCAGACGCTCTGTATATACCTGCTAAATAATATCGTCTGTGGCACAGTTGCATTCCAGTGTAAAGTGGAATCTGTTGCTCTCCTTGTCTATTACGCAACAATATTTCTCATATAATTTACTTTATCACCCAACATACCTATGTTGATCCCTTCCTTGATAGTTTTTTTGTCTTATTGCATATATTTATCATCTCTTCATTATACATGCATGTATGTATAGTATGCTTTATACTGGAGTTGTTGGAAAGAATTAACCTGGCAGCTGCCACATGCCTTCAGGAAGGTTTTGTAGAGATGCTGTTGCCTGCCTTCAGTGAGTGGGATTTGAAATGTGTACATAAACCGCGAAAACAGGCCTAGGTAGCTTAAAATTGAATTAGCAATAGGCCTACAGTCCAACTTTCGATACCAAACATTTTAATTCACTTACACCTTACACACACACACACTCACACCTATATTATTGTGGAAGCGGTGGCAGGGCTCTGAGACCTTCTCCTAACCACAGATATATCCCATATACTATACATAATTATATGATGGTTATAAAAGGGAGAGAGTGGAAGTGCCCTAGAGCGAGTGTAGCACTTGCAAGCACCAATCGGTAGCAAGGGGAGTGGGGTAGAAAATATTCCACCCTCCCTCCAACCACTCACTCACTCCCGACTCGCTTATACGTTGCCTCATGGCTTTATGTGCTATATTATTTCTCTACACCTATTTTCTTGGTCCTAATTATTCACATATGCCTTGTGCAATATTATTGCTATATAATGGAGATATCATGAATATTACATAATTCTTCCCCTCCTTACACCTTCCTCTTCCCGTACGCAAGCCAGTTGGAGGGGTGAGTGGGGTGCTTTTTCTCACCAACAGTGCAACTCCCGACCATCACCAGAACACCCACATTATTTGTGTGGTCAGCTCATCGCTCATTCTTTTGCACTATGGGGGCTATTCAACTCAAGATCTCGAAGCTGCTAGGTTAATATCATCAAAAGATTCTAGATTCGATTCTGGGTCAGGTCAAGATAGATGGCAAGTCTCACCATAATCAATGACTTTCCTAATTTTCTCTAGATTGGACGTTTACTTACCAATCCTCATACAGAGTCATGCATTATACCATGGGCATATTTAAAATAATATTCGTTGTGTGTACATTATCGTATACTCATGATATAGGAAAATAGAGGAGCATGAAAGCAGTTCAGAGATAATGTCAGTATTTTTAGGACATTCTCTGGCCCTAGAGGCTTTTGTCAATTGTATAGTATGCCATCATTGTGCACATTGAAAAAGGCATCCAACTATCAAAACATAATATTTGTTGCTTTTAATCAAATGGCGACTGATGTTTTCTATCTATCTCCAGAAAATGTATTTCAACGTTGGAATGACTTATCAAAGTCAGTGAGTTGTACGCATTATCATTGTTTTTATTTCACATAATTCAGGTTTTCCTTTTACAATACCAATATGATAGTGCTGTCAGTTTACAATACCAATATGATAGTGCTGTCAGTTTACAATACCAATATGATAGTGCTGTCAGTTTACAATACCAATATGATAGTGCTGTCAGTTTACAATACCAATATGATAGTGCTGTCAGTTTACAATACCAATATGATAGTGCTGTCAGTTTACAATACCAATATGATAGTGCTGTCAGTTTACAATACCAATATGATAGTGCTGTCAGTTTACAATACCAATATGATAGTGCTGTCAGTTTACAATACCAATATGATAGTGCTGTCAGTTTACAATACCAATATGATAGTGCTGTCAGTTTATTTGCATACTTTCGTGAAGCTAATTGTATCCCACACAATTCTGTATTACTGTGTTCAATGTTCCTACAATCTTCTTCTCCAGTTGTATTCTTGCTTGCATTCTTTGCTCTTCCTTGTATTTTTATCATGACTCCATTCATATACTGAACAACCATCACACATCCTTGCTTCAACTCGTCATTCAGATTAAGGAACTCGCTCCTCTCACGCACTGTTGCCTTTGCATCCTCGTACATGTTCTTCACTCTCAACTCTGTCATAGTCCATGGGGACAGCACGCTCCATGTTAAAACAATATACTTTGTATATTTTTTGGTATTTACAAATGGTTAATGGTTCCCTCAAAGTCTAATGCACGTATCACAGAACTTTACATGCCATCCAGGTGAGGGACTATTCTTGGTCTACTCCTTTGGTTATAATGCTCTTTAACCACATACTGGCAATAGCACTGTGCAGTGAAGTAAGGCTGAAGGGCCAAGTAATAGAAATGATCAGCTTATTTAACCCTTTCCCTGTGTCCAACATATAAATATGTCCTATGTAAAAAATAATCTATACTGCTGTTGACGTATATAATACTGTATATGTTCTGGTAGTACCGGCTGAGTTGGCTGCAACTACTTGCCTTTCTTGTTGCCAGATGCTTCAAGGATGTTCTAAGTTTGCCACCCATACATTTATCAGTGTGCTTAATGTACTGGTTGGGGAAGGGTGTGTATACAATGAATGGGTATTTTAGAGACTGAAAAATTAACAAAAACAGGGCCACTTCTTCATATAATTGTCACAGCTATATACCAGGTGTGAATAAGAGATTCCTTTCATCTTCATTTAAACAACTCATACTGTCTTGTATACACAAGACATGATAAAATACCTGTAAATAGCATTGAGTTATTGTGCCCGGAAAGGAAAGAGAAAATTGCATATATTCGAGTGTAAAGTGGGAAGTCGGCTATCTGCATCGAAACAAGCAAAGTATTGATTGATTTTCTTGGATGGTGTGAGGAGGTAGAGAGTGTATGGTGACTCTTTTAGCGAGTTTCCGACCCAATCTTTATCATGCAAGCACATTCCAATTTGCTCAGGGCTACTGCTATGGTTAATACAAATTAACCCTTCTTCTTCTCTTAACCCTTTATTCGCGGCGACCGTCACATAAGAACATAAGAACATAAGAAAATGGGAGTCTGCAGAAAGCCGATTGGCCTAAGCAAGGCAGATCCCTGTCCCACACAACCCCAATTCATTACAAAGCCCAATTATAGGCTTCACACTCTAATACCCTGAGGATCATCTTACCAAAACGGTTAGAGATTAACGCAGGATTATGGAGGTCTGCAGAGCGCTGATTGGCCCAACCCGGCTGATCCCCCTTCACACCCAACCCTTCTCGTCCATATGCTTATCCAATTTTATCTTAAAGCTCCCTACAGTTTTAGATCCCACTATAGCACTTGGTAGTCCATTCCACCCGTCTACAACTCTGTTACCAAACCAATACTTGCCTATATCTTTTCTGAAACGAAATTTATCTAATTTGAAACCATTGGTACGAGTTCTTTCGCTATCACTGAGCTTTAGTACATTTGCCATGTCCCCTTTGTTAATCCCACTAACCCACTTGAACACCTCTATCATATCCCCTCTAACTCTGCGTCTCTCTAACGAATGTAAACCTAATTTCTTCAACCTTTCTTCATACGAAAGATTTCTAATATTATGGATCATTTTTGTCATTCTACGCTGTACTCTCTCCAATGAATCTATGTCCATTCTGTAATAAGGACACCAAAATTGGACAGCATAATCCATATGGGGTCTCACTAATGACAAGTAAAGTTTTAAGATAACATCAGCAGTTCTGTTACTCACACTCCTAGAGATGAACCCGAGAATCCTGTTTGCCTTATTACGAACGCTTATACACTGTTTTCTAGGCTTCAAATCATTGCTAACAAACACACCTAGATCTTTCTCGCAGTCTGAATTTTCTAATTCTAAATTAGCTAGTTTATATTTAACATTTGTTTGCATCTTCCCTATCTTTAATACCTTGCATTTGTCAATGTTAAACTTCATCTGCCAATTTACTGACCATTCATGTAAGGTATCTAGATCCCTTTGGAGGCACTCTATATCGCTATCTGAATCAATTGATCTCCCTATTTTAGTATCGTCTGCGAATTTACTTATCCTACTAGTTATACCTAAATCTAGGTCATTTATGTATATAAGAAACAACAGGGGACCTAATACCGATCCCTGGGGGACACCACTTTTGACTGCTCCCCATTCTGACTTGGTACCATTTATGCTGACTCTCTGCTTCCTACCAATTAGCCATGACCTAATCCATCCTAACAACGCCCCACCTATTCCATGTGCCTCAACCTTTCTCATCAATCTCTCATGAGGGACTCTGTCGAAAGCTTTACTGAAATCTAAATATATAATATCATATGACTTGTCATTATCTACTGCTTCATATACCTCTGAGAAAAAACTAAGCAAATTAGTAAGGCAAGACCGTCCCTGAGTGAATCCATGCTGAGAAGAATTGATTAAGTTAAATGTTTCTAAGTGGTTTCTCATTTTCCTAGCAATAATTGACTCTAGTAGTTTTCCTATGATTGAAGTGAGACTAATGGGACGGTAATTGGATGCTATTGATTTATCACCTTTTTTGAAGATCGGAACTACATTTGCAAGCTTCCAAGCTTCTGGAACTATACCTGTTTCTAATGACTTGTTAAATAGAAATGTTAATGGATAACTTAACTCATCTCTGCATTCTTTTAATACTCTAGCATATACCTCATCAGGACCAGGCGATTTATGAGGTTTCAGTCTGTCAATTTCCTTAACCACATCATTTCTACTTATAGTAACCGTACTTAACCTATTTTCTATACTATCGCTGTATACCTTACGGACTTCTGGAAACTGTGCCAAATTTTCATTAGTGAAAACGGAAAGAAATTGACTATTTAATGTACTGCACATTTCTAAATCACTTTCTGTCAATTTTCCTATCGAAGTTTTAAGGGGACCAATTACATCTCTAACCTTGGATTTATATAGTTGGTAAAAAGCTTTAGGATTATTTTTTGAATCATTGGCAACCTTAATTTCATAATTTCTTTTTTCTTTACTAATATCCTTTTTTACCTGTCGTGATAGATTCTGATAGTAAGCAAGTAGGTGAATTTCGCCTTTTTTAATTTTTCTATATATTCCTCTCTTTTTTCCTAGAAGATCTAATAGTCTATTATTCATCCATTTGGGTTGGTTCTGTGTTGATCTAAATTTTCTTTTGGGGATATATTTATTTTGCGCATTGAATACTGACTTGATAAAATTATCGTATGTATCTACCAAGTTTGACGTCTCCTCCTGACTTAAGATGACAGGTGCCTGAGAAAGGATACACTCATTTGGACACCTGGATCGACTTAATTTTTTGACCATAGGGTCCGCTAACAGGGCTTCTCTTAACCCACCATAATTGGCTTTTCTGAAGTCAGGTATTAATGTTGTATTCTCTCTGATATTACCTTTCCATTGTATATTAAAATACACAGAATTGTGATCACTATTTCCAAGGTGGTCCCCGATTTCTACACTATTTATCATATGTTCATTGTTACTGAAAACTAAATCGAGAATATTATCACCTCTAGTCGGCGTATCTATGAATTGAGATAAAAAACTATCTTGTACTACCTCAATAAACTCCTTTGAATCAGAGTCGCCTATTTGTTGCTGCCAATCTATATTAGGGAAATTAAAATCCCCCATAATGCACACGTTGCTAAGCCTTGATGCTATTTTAATTTCCTCCCATAATGATGTTCCGTCATTTCTACTCATATTTGGCGGTCTATACATAACTCCAATAACTAAAGTCTCACTACCTTCGTTAACTTCTACCCAAACACTTTCATTTTCATTATTTACTCTAATACCTGATTTAGTACAGCTTTTTAATGAACTCCTGACAAACACTGCTATACCGCCACCCCTCTTACTTGTTCGGTCATATTTAAACAAACTATATCCTGGTATATCAAACTCTGCTAAAAAATGCCTGGTTTCTGTATTAATCCATGTTTCAGTTAGCGCTATTATGTCTATATTTTCTTTGCTAACCAGTGCTCTAAGTTCGTTCATTTTGTTACATAAACTCCTGCAATTTGTATAATAAACACTCAAACTATTACTTGTATTTGCAACTATTTTTCTATTGTTTTTAACTAATTTATTTTTACCTGTTGAACTACTGGACCTAGACGGAAAATCTACGCTATCAGAATGTTCGTTATTACTATCAATTTGATGTGGCTGGGATTCTATTTTACTTACACACCTATGGTTTATTAACCAAACCCCGCAACAAACTTGTCGAGTGAGCTGGCTAAGGTCGAAACTCCTAGTCGAGTGGGAGAGAGATGGGAGAGAGAATATTGGCCTATCCAGCGGCACCCGTCATATATGATGGGCTACATTTTGAGGCTATTATGTGCGCTGAGAGAGAGGCCAAGCGTTGGAGCGAGCATAGACGGGCTCCAACCGCTCGCCACGGCTGCGCGGCGTAAACTGAGGACCGAGGTACTGTACTGTCTCTCGCACACCAAAAACAGCTATTTTACTGATTTTTGCCTTTCGGTTGCACGATCGTTGCAAGATAACCAGATATCGTACAGGGATGATTATGGTGTCATTGGAAAGCTCTAATATTATTGTATTATGCTCTGACTCTTGCTTATTCATAAAAAAGAGCATGGAATGAAGGTAATTTTCAGCAAATATACCCGCCTGGCACTACGGTGATATACACACGACACCCCGCTTCACGAGAGTTAATATTCTTGGTGTCTCTTTTTCTTCTGATCTCTCTTGGAAAGATCATATTACCACTCTTGCTAAAAACAGCTTTCCAGAAGCTGGGTCTGCTCAACCGCCTCCATTTTTTGTTTAGCTCTGTACAGGGGCACAGTGTGTCCAACTGTCCATGTATTGAGTATTGTTCACACGTGTGGGAAGGATGCTCTCACACAGCACTTCTAGACAAAGTAGAAAAGAAAGCCTTCCATCTCCTTAACTCACGTCCACTCACTCTTCGCTGCAGTGTTGCATCTATCTCACTATTCTACCGCTATTACAATAATCAGTGTTCCTCAGAGCTCTCATATGTATACCACCCCCTCTTCATAGAGCATGTAGCACCCGTCTTGCAACACAATCCCACCCCTATTCTGTGCAACTGTCCAACCCAAGAGTGAATCGTTATTCTCAATCATTCTTCTATTCAGCAGCTGAGTTCTGGAACTCTCTCCCAGAATCAGTCTTTCCCGCATCCTATGATTTTAAATTGCTTCAAACTCTGTGTGTCCAGGCATTTTGGCTCGAACGTCCCTTGATTTTGGCCCTGTCACTCTTTCAACTCTGGGGGAGGCACTCGATACATGCAGTTCTGCCTTTCCCCTCCCTCACTTACATAGGGGAACAAAACAAAAAAAATAAAATATATATATACTGTACATATATATACAGTATATAATACAGTATATATATATATAATTATATACCAGTATATATATATATATATATATATATATTATACAATATTTTTGTTTTATTACCGGATACTTACCAATCAATTAAATGACTTTGTTGCACCAGTATAACAGATTACTCAATTAGCTTTCTACAATACAGCATGTGTCCGTATTTAAAACGTGTATTTGCATTTTCACCAGATTACCTCCAACTTCATTAAATCGTTTGAAACTTTTCCCTGCCTATTATCTTTATGGCAGCTATATAAATTATCATACTAGCCCCTTTCTCTCTGAGCGGTACTAGCCTCCCAGTATAATCTATGATATATATATATATATTTATCTTTACCAATCTCCTCTATTTTACGACATTAATCTATAATATTGATAAAGGAAGCAATGATGAAGGAAAATGTACAACTTTCAATTTATGTTCGGTAATAACATTGACATTCTTTTAACATCAGCTGCCTCAGTGGTTAAAGGCCGTGCACCAACCATAGAATACTAGGATCCTGGCTTTCCATGTAAGCCTTTTTTTTTTTTTTTTATATAGGCTATATTCCAGTAATGGATTGTTTGAGTTAAATAAACAGGAAATATACAAAACTATAACATATATAAGAGACAGGAGACAAAACTATAACATATATAAGAGACAGGAGACAAAACCACGTATTGAGAATCCTACAAATATGACATTTTAATGAGAACAAATAATGAAAATGTTAATGAAAAATAATCTTGAGAGAATATAATTATTATGACAAAACAACAAAAAACAGAAAGAAACAACCTGGTTGTGGGAAAGGAGAGGCAGGATAATGCATAACAGGAGAGGCAGGATAATGCATAACAGGAGAGGCAGGATAATGCATAACAGGAGAGGCAGGATAATGCATAACAGGAATCAAAGTAAAAATAAATACGGTAGTTGTATATTTGTATATTTCCTATCCTTAATAATAACTATACACGTTATTATTGAAGAGTTCAATGATGTGCTGCATTCAGTGAGTACAATGGGAGGCATAGATGTTCCTACATTAAATATACACATAGTACAGCTCTCTACAGTAACTATATTATGATCAAACACATACAATCACTATTAAAGGTAATTCTGCCAGATTATCTTAAACCAACTTCCCTTACCAGGAACGAATATCTCTTCAAAGCCTCTACAAAGCTATGAAATTCCAAACAGAGCTCACCGGATTGATCAGATGCTAGCCAATCAGTGCTTACCAACAGTTGCTAATGGGCATTCATATTACCACAATAATGCCTTTTCCAGAAATAAAGTAGATCCCACAATCTAATCTAATATAATATTTCACATCTGACTAACACAAGTCAGATATGATATAGCTATTGCATTGTAATTATTATTAGATGAGGTTTAATGGCATTGGTACACATTAAAGTGTTATAGTTTTTTTTCTTTTTTCTATGTGAGTGAGGAAGACAACAGGCAGAACTGCCTGTATCAAGTGCCTCCCCCAGAGTTGAAAGAGTGGCAGGGCCAAAATCAAGGGACGTTCGAGCCAAAATGCCTGGACACACGGAGTTTGAATCAATTTAAGTCATAGGAAGAGGGAAAGACTGATTGCGGGAGAGAGTTCCAGAGCTCAGCAGTTGAATAGAAGAAATACTGAGAATAACGTTTCACTCTTGGGTTGGAGAGTTGAACAGAGTAGGGGTGGGATTGTGTTGCAAGATGGGTACTACGTACTCTACATAGAGGAGGTGGTTTACACTGGGAAAGCTCTGAGGAACATTGATTATTATAATAGCGATAGAATAGCGAGAGAGATTGCAGAGAGTTGGTGAGTGGGCGGGAGTTAATGATACAAAAGGCTTTCCTTTCTACTTTGTCTAGGAGTGTGGTGTGAGAGGATCCTCCCCACACATGTGAACAATACTCAATACAAGGACGCACTTTGCCCCTGTACAGAGCAAAAAGCTGCGCAGGGTTAAAGAACCCCTAGAGGCGGTTGAGCACACCCAGCTTCTGGGAGGCTGCCTTGGCAAGACTGGTAATATGGTCCTTCCAAGTAAGAGCAGAAGAAAAAGAGTCACTGTGAATATTAAGAGAAGATGAAGGATTGATTTGTGTATTGTTGAAGTGTAAGGGATAGTCTTCTGGGAGTTCTGAACAGGTAGTATAAGATGAAGAAATTGGGTTTTGGAAGCATTAATGGTAACAAGGTTTTCTCTGCCCCAATTGGAAATAGTCATTAGATCAGAAGATAAGTGTTGCATGGCTTCATTACATTTGTTTTTGAGGGACTGCTGGCTGGGGCGTTCAGGAAAACTAATTGAGTAGTGTAAGGTAGAGTCCTCTGCATATGAATGGATGGGACTGGAGGTACAGTTAAGAAGATCATTTATGCAAATTTGAAAGAGAATGAGAGATAGGACAGAGCCCTGAGGAACACCGGAGTTGATAGGATGAGGAAGTGAACGATGGCCGTCCACAACAGCAGCTATGGAACGGCCGGAAAGGAAATTAGAGACAAAGGCACAGATGGAGGGATAGAAACCGAAGGAGGGTAGGTTTAGAAATTATAGATTTGTGCTAGACTCTATCGAAGGCCTTTGATATGTCTAGTGCAATAGAAAAGGTCTCGCCGAAGTCCCGAAAGGAGAATGACCAAGAGTTAGTAAGATATGAAAGAAGATTACCAGTAGAGCAACCTGTAACTCATTGACTGCTGGCTGTTATTTAAAAAGTACGGTCATCACTGCGGCACTTGTCATATGACAATTGCCGAATAGCTGCGTAGTACAAAGCCTGGGAGACAGGCGAGCAAGTATAAGTAGCGCGGATCCGTCCCATCCAACGCCAGCCGTTTCTGGGCGGTGACATAGTGACAGTGGGAGACATCTCCAGCTGCCTTACAGACTTGGGGATAGCGAAAACCGCTCAAACTCACTAATTTTTACCGATTTAGCGTCGTCACAAGTCCAATATTGTTGCACGGCAACCAGTGGTCGCACAGACATGTTTCAGGTGTCATTGGAAAGGTCTATTCCTCTACTTCCAGGGATATATCATTGAAATACGTTCTAGCTCTTGTTTATACATGAAAACGTGCAGGGAATGAAGGTCACTTTTACTCCAAAACCCACGTATGGTACAGTGGTGACCAAGCAATTGTCATATGACAAGTGCCGCAGTCATTGTGTTAAGGAAGCCTTACTTGCAATCTGAGAGTAGATTATGAGAAGAGAAATGCTTAAGAAATCTGGAAGCAAGAATAGTATCAAAAACTTTAGAGATACAAGAGATGAGAGCAATTGGACGATAGTTGGAGGGTTGAGAGCGGTCACCCTTCTTTGGGACAGGTTGAATGAGAGCAAACTTCCAGCAAGAAGGGAAGACGTTAGAGGAGAGACAGAGACGAAAGAGTTTGCCTAGGCAGGGAGTCAGCATGGGAGCACAGTAATTGAGTACAATAGGAGGAACACCGTCCGGACCGTATGCCTTCGTAGTATTAAGCCCAGAGAGGGTAGAAAATAAATCTTTAGAGGATATTAGGATATTAGGTATAAGTAGGAGAGAGGGGGGGTGGAGAGGGAGAAATAGCACCGGAATCATCCAAGGTTGAGTTTCTAGCAAAAGTTTGAGTGAAGAGTTCAGCTTTGTCAGAGGAAGAAGCGATGGTTGTGCCATCAGAGTGGAAAAGGGGAGGTAAAGACGAGGAAGAAAAATTGTTAAAGACATTTTTGGGTAGATGCCAGATAGCTTGGGAAGAGCTAGAGTTGGATAGTTCAGTGCATTTATTATTGATGAAAAGAGTGTTTGGCAAGTCGAAGAACAGATTTGGCTTGATTCCGGGCAGAAACATAGGAAGATTGAGATTCTTGAGTCATAAGGCATTGGTACCAGTTGAATGCTTCCTCCTTAGAACAAGCGTGAGTAAACTAAGATTTGTTTGCATTAGAATGAGAAAGAAATTGGAATGTATGCTTCCATGCCCGAAAGGATTACCTCATTAATGCATTCAGCACTCTCAGAGGGTCCCCGGTCACGGAAGCAAAAGTCATTCCATGGGAAATCAAAGAAGCACTGCCGAAGAGCCTCCCAATCGGCAGTGCCAAAGTGCCGCAAGTGCCACAAGTGCCGCCGTTTGGGAGGATCGAGTGGCCGTACTGGAGAGATAGGACAGGTGACAGATATTAGTTTATGGTCGGAGGAGACCAAAGGAGAGAACAGATTTACAGTATAAGCAGAAGGGTTAGAGGTTAGATATAAGTCAAGAATGTTGGGCTGATCTCTGAAGCGATCCGGGATATGGATGGGTTGCTGGACTAACTGCTCTAGGTCGTTTAAGATAGAAAAGATGTAGGCTTGTTCACCAGGTTGGTCAGTGGAGACAGAGGAGGGCCATTGGTGGTGGTGAACATTGAAATCTCCTAAGATGGAGATTTCTGCAAAAGGAGAGATGGATAGAATGTGTTCCACTTTAGAAGTTAGATAGTCAAAGAATTTTGAATAGTCAGTAGAATTAAGGGAGATATAAACAGCGCAGAAATATTTAGTTTGAGAGTGACAAGAAAGCTTTAGCCAGAGAGTTGAGAATTCAGAAGAATGTAAGTTGGGAACACGTTAGAAAGCAAGATTGTTGCGTACATAGACGCAACATCCACTTTTGGCTCGAAACTGAGGATAGAAATAGTAGGGGGATACAGAGAAGGGTTTGCTGTCAGTAGTCCCAGACAACTGTGTCTCGGTGAGAAAGATAAGATCAAGGTTGGCAGAGGAGAGGTGGTATTCCACAGAGTGGAAATTAGGATCATAATATGTTTTTAATGTAATTTATTGATATGGTATTATTTTAGGTCGATTGTTTTCAGAAATCCATGAGTTTTGACATATTCAAATGGTGTATGGACGTCAACAAATCAAGACAACTTATATCACACTGTGTTTAGGTCTGTAGTGACTCATTCAGAACGAGTGTAAAGGAATAATGTGGGTATTATTATACATGGGTGATGGCATACTTTTGTTCAAGTTTCTATTTATATACAGCATTATTTGAAAATTAATATTATTTTTTGTTAACATAACAATATTTGAACAGGCGTCATCATAGGTATTAGTTCAACACAAACACCACCGTCAACATAGGTAATAGTTCAACACAACAACCACCGTCATCATAGGTATTAGTTCAACACAACAACCACCGTCAACATAGGTAATAGTTCAGCACAACAACCACCGTCATCATAGGTATTAGTTCAACACAACAACCACCGTCAACATAGGTAATAGTTCAACACAACAACCACCGTCATCATAGGTATTAGTTCAACACAACAACCACCGTCATCATAGGTATTAGTTCAACACAACAACCACCGTCATCATAGGTATTAGTTCAACACAACAACCACCGTCAACATAGGTAATAGTTCAGCACAACAACCACCGTCATCATAGGTAATAGTTCAGCACAACAACCACCGTCAACATAGGTAATAGTTCAGCACAACAACCACCGTCAACATAGGTAATAGTTCAGCACAACAACCACCGTCATCATAGGTAATAGTTCAACACAACAACCACCGTCAACATAGGTAATAGTTCAACACAACAACCACCGTCATCATAGGTATTAGTTCAACACAACAACCACCGTCATCATAGGTATTAGTTCAACACAACAACCACCGTCATCATAGGTAATAGTTCAACACAACAACCACCGTCATCATAGGTAATAGTTCAACACAACAACCACCGTCAACATAGGTAATAGTTCAACACAACAACCACCGTCATCATAGGTAATAGTTCAGCACAACAACCACCGTCATCATAGGTATTAGTTCAACACAACAACCACCGTCATCATAGGTATTAGTTCAACACAACAACCACCGTCATCATAGGTATTAGTTCAACACAACAACCACCGTCATCATAGGTATTAGTTCAACACAACAACCACCGTCATCATAGGTATTAGTTCAACACAACAACCACCGTCATCATAGGTATTAGTTCAACACAACAACCACCGTCATCATAGGTATTAGTTCAGCACAACAACCGTCATCATAGGTATTAGTTCAGCACAACAACCGTCATCATAGGTATTAGTTCAGCACAACAACCGTCATCATAGGTATTAGTTCAGCACAACAACCGTCATCATAGGTATTAGTTCAACACAACAACCACCGTCATCATAGGTAATAGTTCAACACAACAACCACCGTCAACATAGGTAATAGTTCAACACAACAACCACCGTCATCATAGGTAATAGTTCAGCACAACAACCACCGTCATCATAGGTATTAGTTCAACACAACAACCACCGTCATCATAGGTATTAGTTCAACACAACAACCACCGTCATCATAGGTATTAGTTCAACACAACAACCACCGTCATCATAGGTAATAGTTCAACACAACAACCACCGTCATCATAGGTATTAGTTCAACACAACAACCACCGTCATCATAGGTATTAGTTCAACACAACAACCACCGTCATCATAGGTAATAGTTCAACACAACAACCACCGTCATCATAGGTATTAGTTCAACACAACAACCACCGTCATCATAGGTATTAGTTCAACACAACAACCACCGTCATCATAGGTATTAGTTCAGCACAACAACCACCGTCATCATAGGTAATAGTTCAACACAACAACCACCGTCAACATAGGTAATAGTTCAACACAACAACCACCGTCATCATAGGTAATAGTTCAACACAACAACCACCGTCAACATAGGTAATAGTTCAACACAACAACCACCGTCATCATAGGTAATAGTTCAACACAACAACCACCGTCATCATAGGTAATAGTTCAGCACAACAACCACCGTCAACATAGTTATTAGTTCAACACAACAACCACTGTCATCATAGGTATTAGTTCAACACAACAACCACCGTCATCATAGGTAATAGTTCAGCACAACAACCACCGTCAACATAGTTATTAGTTCAACACAACAACCACTGTCATCATAGGTATTAGTTCAACACAACAACCACCGTCATCATAGGTAATAGTTCAACACAACAACCACCGTCAACATAGGTAATAGTTCAGCACAACAACCACCGTCATCATAGGTAATAGTTCAGCACAACAACCACCGTCAACATAGGTAATAGTTCAACACAACAACCACCGTCAACATAGGTAATAGTTCAACACAACAACCACCGTCATCATAGGTAATAGTTCAGCACAACAACCACCGTCAACATAGGTAATAGTTCAACACAACAACCACCGTCAACATAGTTATTAGTTCAACACAACAACCACTGTCATCATAGGTAATAGTTCAACACAACAACCACCGTCATCATAGGTAATAGTTCAGCACAACAACCACCGTCATCATAGGTAATAGTTCAGCACAACAACCACCGTCAACATAGTTATTAGTTCAACACAACAACCACCGTCATCATAGGTAATAGTTCAACACAACAACCACCGTCATCATAGGTAATAGTTCAACACAACAACCACCATCAACATAGTTATTAGTTCAACACAACAACCACTGTCATCATAGGTAATAGTTCAACACAACAACCACCGTCATCATAGGTAATAGTTCAACACAACAACCACCGTCAACATAGTTATTAGTTCAACACAACAACCACCGTCATCATAGGTAATAGTTCAACACAACAACCACCGTCATCATAGGTAATAGTTCAACACAACAACCACCGTCATCATAGGTAATAGTTCAACACAACAACCACCGTCATCATAGGTAATAGTTCAACACAACAACCACCGTCAACATAGTTATTAGTTCAACACAACAACCACCGTCATCATAGGTATTAGTTCAACACAACAACCACCGTCATCATAGGTAATAGTTCAACACAACAACCACCGTCATCATAGGTAATAGTTCAACACAACAACCACCGTCATCATAGGTAATAGTTCAACACAACAACCACCGTCATCATAGGTATTAGTTCAACACAACAACCACCGTCATCATAGGTAATAGTTCAACACAACAACCACCGTCATCATAGGTAATAGTTCAACACAACAACCACCGTCATCATAGGTATTAGTTCAACACAACAACCACCGTCATCATAGGTAATAGTTCAACACAACAACCACCGTCATCATAGGTAATAGTTCAACACAACAACCACCGTCATCATAGGTAATAGTTCAACACAACAACCACCGTCATCATAGGTAATAGTTCAACACAACAACCACCGTCATCATAGGTAATAGTTCAACACAACAACCACCGTCATCATAGGTAATAGTTCAACACAACAACCACCGTCATCATAGGTAATAGTTCAACACAACAACCACCGTCATCATAGGTAATAGTTCAACACCACAACCACCGTCAACATAGTTATTAGTTCAACACAACAACCACTGTCATCATAGGTAATAGTTCAACACAACAACCACTGTCATCATAGGTATTAGTTCAACACAACAACCACCGTCAGACTGTCAAACAAGAAGTTGCATACAATCTTTGTTGGAAATGAACGTATGACATTGTGGAATAAGCGAAACCTATCAACAGTGTTCTTTTGTCTATTTTCTGTATACATACATCCACACAATCATGGAATCATAGGTGTGTGTGATTAAAATACGGTCGAATTACGGATTACAACTATCACCCTATATAATAGAGAGGGAGCCATGACTAGCATACGGTCTAAGTATCTTTATTACAATATTAAGATCAACATACAATCCTGATTCGAACACGAGCCCTTTTAAGCATCCTTGGGCTTTAGCAGGAACGCAAGTTTTTTAATTTGTTCCAAAAGACAAATGCATACAAATTAAATAAACTTAAACGTAATAATATATTTTGTTTTGGGGCCATAATAGATGGATGTGCGTGATCATTAGAATGTTGAATATTTGCTTAAGATTAATCATGCAAATTAGAGGAGATGGTCTTGAAATATTGTCTCACGGAATACACGAAATGCCATTACATTAAATATGGACTATTGTCTGGAAATGTCAGCTTACGTTTTGAACTTGAGGGCTTAAGATAATGATTTCCAGCACCAAATTTACTAAAGGAAATTAAAACATACTGTATATATGAAAACTTATATTATTGCCATGAAGATTAAGTCTGGCATAAGTATTACTAGAAAAAGACATATTAGAGGCATGTAATAACGCAGAACACCTACATTACGATATAGAGCCTGGAGGAACTTTTTGCCTGACGCCATTTTGAGGCCTGAAACATTTAACTGCACGCGATACGATTGCATAATTATGCATATATTCTAGGTATTAAGTGACTATATTTCTAATTTTAAGAAGGATAAATGTATTTCTGTAGTATCCCTATGATACCCACATGCTCTTCCTAAATTGGACAATACAAGGTTGTCAAAAATTCAGCTTGAGTCTACCTTGTGATAGTTGAGAGAGAATGCCACCACCCAAAAGTAGAAGAGTATGAAGTGGTCGACTCATCTCAGTAAGGTATTGACAGGGAAAGGACTCCAAGCATATGTGAGTATGACTTTTGAATATTCTAAAGATTGTACAGAGATGAAATAAACTTTATTACACAGGTATACGTAAACTGAAGAAGGATTTCGCAAGACATATAGATATGCTAAACTAGACTCAGATAAAACCGTTCAGCGGTATGTGACATAATATTTAGGGCCTAACCGGAAATATTTACATGCTAAGAAATGAGCTATTCGAGGAAATATTAAAACTTTGTTTTACTTACCGATTTGCAAAATTTAAAGGAGCCTCACTGTTATATACAATTGGCTACTTGCGAGTTTCAGGCTATAAGGAAGTTGGATTGTTTTACATTGATATTTAGCAGAATTACCTTCTAAAATGCGGTTGTAGTACATTTATGAATACATACAACTAAATGCGGTTGTAGTACATTTATGAATACATACAACTAAATGCGGTTGTAGTACATTTATGAATACATACAACTAAATGCGGTTGTAGTACATTTATGAATACATACAACTAAATGCGGTTGTAGTACATTTATGAATACATACAACTAAATGCGGTTGTAGTACATTTATGAATACATACAACTAAATGAGGTTGTAGTACATTTATGAATACATACAACTAAATTCAAAATACGTTTTATCCATTAGACATCTACTGTGCTTTATTATCATATTCCTGTTTAATACCGATGTTTACGGCACCAACTTCCTTATAGCCTGAAACTCGCAAGTGGTCAATTAATCACCTCAACAATATATATGAAAGTAAATAACTAATAGCAGATCATTTGATTTAAGCTTAACATAACAAGTGTAGTCAAATCTAAATGGCCATTACTTCGTGCAAAGGTAGTTCCTCTGCCGCAAACCATGGTTCTCCACATTAAGGGGAGACTGACCGTTTGTTTGCTCTATTCATTCATTTATTCATATTTTTGTTTAGTTTCCTCCCTAGACCTCCATCAAGCTTAGAAAAACACCCCTAGAACCCCCTTCGAGATAAATTTGTAAATTTTTCGGTAGAAAAATGTCCCGGCCTAAGGCCGGTTCCTCTTAAAATTACAGGCTCGCCATCGCTCGCCAGGATATAATCGACACCTAAATGGCACGAAAGGTCTTAAAATTGACAACGAAATGGGGTGCAAGGTGTTAAAATCGCCAAACTAATGGGCGTTCCGAACGTCTTATAATCTCAAAACTAGTGGGGCTAAACATTAGGGAGAAGGGGTTCCAGAAAAACGGTCTGCCTCCCCTTAATATTCTAGAAGTATACATCTGACTGTGGGGTTTAAGGGGAGATGGGCCATTTTTCTGGACTCTTTTCTCCCTCTTGTTTAGCCTCATTAGTTTTCAGATTTTAACATGTTTGCCCCATTAGTTAGTCGATTTTAAGACCTTTCGCCCCATTTCTTCGTCGATATTTAGACCTTTCGTGCTATTTAGGTGTCGATGTTTTCCCTGGCGAACGATAGTGAGCCTGTAATGTTGGAAGAACCGGCCTTTGGCCGGGACATTTTTCTACCGAAAAATGTACAAATTAATCTAGAAGGGGGATCTAATGGATGTTTTTTTTAAATTTGATGGAGGTCTAGGGAGGAAACTAGAAAACTAATGAATACATGCAAAAATCGCCCCAAAAGTGAACCATCTGCCCTTAATGCCCAGGTACGCCGTTGGTGAGTCTAGTTCATTAGTATTTCAAGTTGTGGTTGGATCACTTTATTTTATATTTGACCATGCATGTTACCCCTGTTCATCCGTCTCCGACACTCTCCTCATGTTATCAATTTAGCATCCAAATAATATTGTCATGTACGATGTAGACTGGTGATACTGGCATATACTGCTATTATAAGATTATATATGGAGGGCTAAAGGAATTTTGAGAAGTGTTGGAAATTTGTTGCGATTCCTTATATCACACTGACCTATCATTATTACTCCTTATACCCAAAACGTGATAAAAACAAAGAGATGGGGTAAATTGTAAATATATGGTACCTTGATACATTACTTGCATTGGTACATTGTGAGGTAGTTATGAGTATTTATAAACAATTCAGTATGTCATTGTAGACAGAGAAGGAATACCATAAGTGCTAACAATTTGTAAGAATTTTGAAATTATAAATTGACATTGAACAGAGTGCCGTAAGTGTTCCAGTTAAGAGGGGAACTCAAATATATGTATAGGAAAAGATAAAGCATGTGCATATGTGGTGAAAGATAAAGCATGTGCATATGTGGTGAAAGATAAAGCATGTGCATATGTGGTGAAAGATAAAGCATGTGTATATGTGGTGAAAGATAAAGCATGTGCATATGTGGTGAAAGATAAAGCATGTGTATATGTGGTGAAAGATAAAGCATGTGCATATGTGGTGAAAGATAAAGCATGTGCATATGTGGTGAAAGATAAAGCATGTGCATATGTGGTGAAAGATAAAGCATGTGCATATGTGGTGAAAGATAAAGCATGTGTATATGTGGTGAAAGATAAAGCATGTGCATATGTGGTGAAAGATAAAGCATGTGCATATGTGGTGAAAGATAAAGCATGTGCATATGTGGTGAAAGATAAAGCATGTGCATATGTGGTGAAAGATAAAGCATGTGCATATGTGGTGAAAGATAAAGCATGTGTATATGTGGTGAAAGATAAAGCATGTGCATATGTGGTGAAAGATAAAGCATGTGCATATGTGGTGAAAGATAAAGCATGTGCATATGTGGTGAAAGATAAAGCATGTGCATATGTGGTGAAAGATAAAGCATGTGCATATGTGGTGAAAGATAAAGCATGTGCATATGTGGTGAAAGATAAAGCATGTGCATAGTGGTGAAAGATAAAGCATGTGCATATGTGGTGAAAGATAAAGCATGCATATGTGGTGAAAGATAAAGCATGTGCATATGTGGTGAAAGATAAAGCATGTGCATATGTGGTGAAAGATAAAGCATGTGCATATGTGAAAGATAAAGCATGTGCATATGTGGTGAAAGATAAAGCATGTGCATATGTGGTGAAAGATAAAGCATGTGCATATGTGGTGAAAGATAAAGCATTAAAATATGTGGTGAAAGATAAAGCATGTGCATATGTGGTGAAAGATAAAGCATGTGCATATGTGGTGAAAGATAAAGCATGTGCATATGTGGTGAAAGATAAAGCATGTGCATATGTGGTGAAAGATAAAGCATGTGCATATGTGGTGAACGATAAAGCATATGCATATGTGGTGAAAGATAAAGCATGTGCATATGTGGTGAAAGATAAAGCATGTGCATATGTGGTGAAAGATAAAGCATGTGCATATGTGGTGAAAGATAAAGCATGTGCATATGTGGTGAAAGATAAAGCATGTGCATATGTGGTGAAAGATAAAGCATGTGCATATGTGGTGAAAGATAAAGCATGTGCATATGTGGTGAAAGATAAAGCATGTGCATATGTGGTGAAAGATAAAGCATGTGCATATGTGGTGAAAGATAAAGCATGTGCATATGTGGTGAAAGATAAAGCATGTGCATATGTGGTGAAAGATAAAGCATGTGCATATGTGGTGAAAGATAAAGCATGTGCATATGTGGTGAAAGTAGAACGGCTTCAGGGTTTCCTGATATTACCTGGGCTACCTAACTTTTTTTCCTTTTTTTTTTATGTGGATGAGGGAGACAAATGGCAAAACTGCCTGTGACGAGTGCCTCCCCAAGAGTTGAAAGAGTGAGTGGGCCAAAATCAAGGGATTTTCGAGCCAAAATCTCTGGACACACGGAGTTTGAAGCAATTTAAGTCATATAATTAGGGAAAGATGGGTTCAGGGAGAGAGTTCCAGAGCTCAGCTGTTGAATAGAAGAAAGATTGGGAGTATCGTTTTACTCTTGAGTTGGAGAGTTGCACAGGGTAGGGGTAGGATTGTGTTGCAAGACGGGTACTACGTACCCTACGTAGAGGAGGTGGTATCCATCTTAAATAGATGGAACTTTAAGATGGTAACGATATGATTAGGCAAAAGCTCTACAGATTTTACCATTAGACTACGGAGGTTAATTTATTTACACAAAAACGACTGGTATTAGAATACATGTAAAGCTTTCTAACTTTCTTCTCTCTCACGTACAAGATTATCTCTTTATCTCTCACACACATATACACAGCTCTCACAAATATTTCCTCTCTCATACAAGTACGCTCTGTCTCGCAGGCGTGCATAAATATCATACACTCATAATACATTTCGCACACACACGCACATTAACATACGGGGAAGTACAATGACCACAAGAGAGTGCAACACAAATCAGAAGGGAGAGGGGAGTTGTAACAGATAATGATTTATCTCTCTCTCTCTCTCTCTCCACATCCAGATCAAAGTTATCCTGACATAAAGCGAATACTTGAAGCATGCGAGCCACATCAACATTTATCTCTCTCTCTCTCTCTCCACATCCACATCAAAGTTATCCTGACATAAAGCGAATACTTGAAGCATGCGAGCCACATCAACATTTATCTCTCTCTCTCTCTCTCTCCACATCCACATCAAAGTTATCCTGACATAAAGCGAATACTTGAAGCATGCGAGCCACATCAACATTTATCTCTCTCTCTCTCTCTCTCCACATCCACATCAAAGTTATCCTGACATAAAGCGAATACTTGAAGCATGCGAGCCACATCAACATTTATCTCTCTCTCTCTCTCTCCACATCCACATCAAAGTTATCCTGACATAAAGCGAATACTTGAAGCATGCGAGCCACATCAACATTTTCCCGTCCTATTTTCCACATTCACCTTGACTGTGTGTGTGAAGGTGAATTCCACATTCACCTTGACTGTGTGTGTGAAGGTGAATTCACCTTGACTGTGTGTGTGAAGGTGAATTCACCTTGACTGTGTGTGTGAAGGTGAATTCCACATTCACCTTGACTGTGTGTGTGAAGGTGAATTTCTTGGATGAAGCAGCACCACGCTCTTATCTCGCCTTAAGGGGATATGGGCCGGTTTTCTGGACCACTTTCTCCCTCATGTTTAGCCCCATTAGTTTTCAGATGTTAAGATGTTTGCCCCATTAGCTAGTCGATTTTAAGACCTGTCGCCCCATTTCTTAGTCAATATTTAGACCTTTCGTGCTATTTAGGTGTCGATTTTTTCCCTGGCGAACGATAGTGAGCCTGTAATGCTGGAAGAACCGGCCTTCGGCCGGGAGAATTTGCTAATCAAAAATTTACAAATTAATCTAGAAGGGGGATCTAATGGATGTTTTTTTTTAATTTGATGGAGGTCTAGTGAGGAAACTAGAATAATAATGAATACATGCCAAAATTTGATGGAGGTCTAGGGAGGAAACTAGTAAAATAATGAATACATGCAAAAATCGGCCAAAAAGTGAACCCTCCCCCCTTGACGACAGGAGCATTGGACTGAAATAGCCTAAACACACCCACCGCTCTGCACTTACCCACTTATTTGTATTTACTGTTGTTGTTGTTGTTGTTGTTGTTGTATGTTATAAAAATCGCCACCTGTAAGTGGCACCGATTAGCGTGACGCCCATCGGTAATTTGTGTAGGGTTTTTTCTCCTAGATAGGTTGCCCGCCAAGGCTATCGGGGTCACCGGACTTTTGTTTATCTTTCTCTCCTTTTCTCTCTTTTACTGGCTTGTATCCATTCGGCCCCATTTAGCCAACTGTTTTAAGACGCTTATCCCCATCCAGGTGTCGATTTCTTCCTGGCGGCGATAGCGAGCCAGCATTGTATGGAGAAATCGGGCTTCGCCGGAGACATTTTCTATCGAAAAATATACAAATTTAGCTTGCTGTCAGAACAAAAAATATATATAAGCTGGTTCGCTACCGCTCGCCAGGAAAATATTGACACCTAGATGGGGGTAACCGTCTTAAAACAGTAAGCTGAATGGGGCCGAATGGATACAAGCCAAAGAGAGAGGGAAAGAAAGAGACAAAAGCGAGGTGGGCTCCCTTAATCCGGGAACTGCGGGAAGACTCTTAAGGAAACTAAATTGACAATTTGAAAGTAGGTTATGCTTAAGACATTTTGAATAAAGAATCGATTCAATTACTTTAGAGATGCAAGTAATAGGAGCAACTGGATGATAGTTTGAGGGTAAATTTTTTGGGGGACAGGTTGCATGCGAGCAAACTTCCAGTAAGAAGGGAAAACGTTAGTGGAAAGACATGTATGGAAGAGTTTGCCTAGGTCAGCACGGAAGAACAGTTTTAGTGTACAACAGGAGGAACACCATCAAGGCTGTACACCTTCTTAGTATTAAGGCCCCAGAGAGGGCAGAAAGTACAACCTTAAACAAAATTAGAATATTAGGCATAAGTAAGAGAGAGGAGAGGGAGAGGGAGGAATAGCGCCGGAATTATCCAACGTGGAGCTATTAGCGAAAGTTTGAGCGAAGAGTTCAGCTTTGTCAGAGGAAGTTAAAAAGAGGGGGAGAAAATGAGGAAGTAAAATAGTTGTTGGAGAAATGTTTGGCTAGATGCCATATAGCTTACCAAGAGATAGAGTTGAAAACTTCAAAGCATTTGTTATTGATGCAAGAGTTTTTGACGTGTGGAAGAACAGATTTGGCCTTATTCCGGGCAGAAACATAGAGAGTATTAGAATCTTGAGTTTGAAGGTGATGGTACCGATTAAATGCTTCTTCCTTATTGTGGACACCAGTAAAACAAGCTTGAGTAAACCAAAAAATGTATGCATTAGACTGAGAGAATTTTTTTTTTTTTTTTTTTTTTTTTTTTTTTTTTTTCTATATTCCAACTACTCCCTCTCGGGCATAGGCTGAGAGCCTGTACATTCCACCGCTTAACACGGTGAAGCCCGTGAGGTCTTCTTCCAGTCTGTGGAGTGAGACATGTGAAGCAACCATCATGGCTCGAAGCAGCTCCATCTCTGAAGCGGCCGGCTGCTTCGCTCAAGTGCTTCACCGTCTCACCCTCCAGACTCAGACCCTCACTCTCAGAACGCCACCTATTGAGCAGTGAACTCACTAGGCATTGTCCCCCTGTAACATATTTTGAATATGGGAATATTCATACAGTGTTATTTAATCAGGGAACAATGAGGGTATTTTTTTGGCATTTCGGTGGGCTTTGTGGTAATGCACTGATACTAGGTACAGCACAAATTCAATCCCAATAATATCTTCCCATTGACATATCGGGATTGAACCCGGGTCCATTGGATTACCAATCCAGTGGCATAACCACTCCACCACACCTCCCCTATTCCTTCATCTATCTATCTATCTATTGCCAGAGGCCATGATCCCCGAAGGGGTATCCACGAATGAATTGCCCCGATGCACCTCTGTCCCCTGTCAGCCGACGGCCCTCCTCCCAACCAAAACTGCTTTCACCCATATACCTCTCAACTCCATCCTTCCACCTCACTCTCGGTCTGCCTCTCCCTTTCTGTCCTTCCACCTCACTCTCGAACACTCTTAGTCATTCTCTCACTTCCCATATGTTCAACATGGCCGAACCATCTCAAGGTATTTCTTTTCACACTTTCCACATCCACATCCACACCACACCGCTCTCTTGCTTACTCATTTGTCTGCCTATTCCTCCAAATACAGTAATATCACATGCACTTTTCAAATAACTCATTTCCACACCTCTCATTCTAGATTTGTGCCTCTCCAACAACGTCCATGCTTTACTCCTGTTCGTCAACGTTGGGATTACCACACTATCATGTAATGACATCTATACCCAATACCTTGACACTGCTTTCAGCGTTCCTACAACCCTCTTCCCCTGTTGCACCCCCTCTCATATTTCATCCTCCAACCCCTCATCTTTACTCATTCTTCATAACCTGACCATTCAACCTCACCTCACAGTCTGTGACTGCACCCCTTTCAAAGGCCATAACCTTACTCTTCCCTGCATTTACCTTCAAGTTCCGTTTTTCACACACGGTTCCAAACATATTTACCAGACACTGCAACTCCCACTCATTATCACTTATCAGAACTTTATTATCAGCAAACAGCAGCTAAGGCAGCTTCCACTCATTTCATTCCCTTGTTAGGGGTATACCAGCATCCATTGTTCTTCCTTGAATTTCTTTCATGACATCATCCATATAAATATCGAACAACCATGGGGACATCACAAACCCTTGCTTTAATCCAACATTCAGATCAAAGAGCTCACTCTGTTCATTCTCCACACACACTGCCGCCTTTGCACCCTCATACATGCTCTTCACCACTTTCAGCAACTTACCAGCTACTTCCACAGACCCTTCTCCATCAACCCAGTCATAGGCTTTCTCCAAATCCACAAAGACAGCATACAACTGTTGTCCCTTCTCCAGATATTTCTTAACAACATAATTCAAGAAGATTTGGTCTACACACCATATTCCTTTCTTAAACCTGCCCTGCTCTTTACCTACCCATTTCTCCATTCTCACTATAATTCTTTCGATCACTACCCTACTGTACATCTTCCCTACCATGCTTCGGAGATATATCCCCCTGTGATTGCCACACACTCCTCTCTCCCTTTTACCAAATATATGTACAGGGTGACTATTATGCCTGTATTCCAGTCTTCAGGCACACTTCGCTTCTCCCATGCTAATCTACACATTTTCCATACTCATTCAATCAAATCTTACTACCAT
This sequence comes from Paralithodes platypus, assembly GCA_032716605.1. Taxonomy (NCBI): domain Eukaryota; kingdom Metazoa; phylum Arthropoda; class Malacostraca; order Decapoda; family Lithodidae; genus Paralithodes; species Paralithodes platypus. The sequence continues at coordinate 12,638,015 of CM064565.1, read as the reverse complement.
AGCTCAACATTTCCCCACACCCTCCATCTATTTCTGATGCTTTTCTAATCTTGACCCTTTTCACAGCCTCATACATCTGAACTCCCGATCCCCACCCCCTCATCCACTTCTTCTCATTCCCATAATCCGACCAACTATGTTTGCCGGCGTTTCATTCCCTACATTTAACAATTCATTGAAATGCTGCCTCCATCTCTCAACTCTCTCTTGCTTCTCTATACTACCAACACTCGACCATTTTTATCTCACTCCCTTACTACTACCCTTGCCAACCTCCCTTACTTTCTTGACCTCTTTCTATAACAATGTCTTTAACACCTTACGAGCGGCCTATGCGGTTTATTTATATGTACCGCCCAGCGGGGTGTTTTTAGCCAAAATAGGGCTGTTTACGTGATCATTTTCATGCCTAAATAAGACCCAGAACGTAAAACAAGTACCTATCCCTGAAAGGGCATAAACAGAGCTTTCGAATGTTCCCCCTTTAACACATACCGATCCTTTTATGATGGCTAGTTTCCTTGCAATAACCGTGCAACGCGAGTGCAAAAAGCATGTAATTCGGTACTTTCCCCATATAATTCAGTATGTAGCGAGTGAGAGAGGGAGGAGGGAGCTGAGATTCGTGTCAGTAGGTTCGCCGCGGTGGTCTGGAGTAGTCATACGCTCGCTAGTCTCCTGCCACCACTTGTCTCTCTCTCTCAGCAACATTACGTGCTGAAATTGCCACTCGACCTATGTCGAGCGCCGCCACATAGTCCAGCTTTATTTAACTCGACTTATGTGGTGAGCCGCTAATTAAGGGTTAACTCCCTCCACTTTACACTTAAGTAGGGTGATGAAGAAATTACTCCAGGCCATTTAGGATAGAGTAGATGTAGGCTTGTTCACCAGGTTGGTTTGTGAAATGAGAGGAGAGCCATTGGCGGAGGTGAACATGGAAATCACTTAAGAGGGAGATTTCAGAGAAAGGAAATGTTGATACCATGTGTTCCATTTTAGAATTAAGGTAGTCGAAGAATTGGGGGAAGTCGGTAGAGTTAGGGGAGACAAAGACAGCACAGAAATAATTAGTTTGAGAGTGCAGGAAAGTTTGTGCCAGAGAACTGAGAATTCAGAGGAGGCAAAATTGGGAACACGAGAACAAGTAAGTTTGCTGTGTACACATACACAACATTCACCTTTGGCCTTAAAACTAGGATAGAGAAAGTAAGAGGAGACAGCTAAGAGTTTGCTAGCAGTTGCTTCAGATACTTGAGTCTCAGTGAGGAAAAGAAGATCAGGTTTATTGGAGGAGAGGTGGTATTCGACAGAGGTAAATTTAGAGGAAAGGCTGCGAGTATTAAAACCATTGACAGTAAGAGTGACACGCCGTTGTGATGTCTACCAGTGTTGGCAGAATCGCCTCTCGTTGGCCACTAGCGCTCGCCAGGGACATCGAAATGGGCTACAGTTATCAGAGAATGTTGTTCTTTCTTTCCTAGTAATCGCATTGTCACAGACAGTCCAGTGGTGGTCTTTGTTTTCGTCTGTGACAACGGGTTATATTTTATATCAACAGTAGTGATAATAGTACCAGCGTGTGAATGAGAAAGACTTTCAGAGCGAGGAGGTAGTGAGTGTCTGTATGTAAGGGTGCATTCCTGCCTCTCGCTCGCCATTGGACGGCGTGTCTGGCAGTGTCCTATGACGCCTGCTGTCTTGTGACGTCTCGGCCCGTGATTGGCCGACCATCGCGCCTTTGCGGTCTCCTGTGTAACTTACCTCCTCCATGAGGGTCCCCAGGAGCTGTCCTCGTCAGGACAGGCTTGGCGCGCGTGCTTCTAACATCCCTTTGCATACTCTCTCCCGATCACCACCTTTATCACTGTTTCTCTCACTCGATTCTCTCTTTCCATACTCTAACCTTTATTAACTGCACAACACTCCCCTTGGGTTCTGCATACGGTTTTCATAGCCGGCCCATTGTATTGCATGCGCCGTCCTCAGAGATATTTATATGTACTTTGAATAGGTTTGAGGGTTCTTAGTTAGTATAGGTTAAGAACTTTGTGTGTCTCCATTATTGATTTAGTGTTTCTGCTCTTTTATTTAATGCTAGACTGGGATAAGGTAACTGTAGTCGTTGTCTCCGATGTGTGTACGGTTTGCTTATACCTACACGACTTCGACCGGTCCTGTGGTAGCCTGGGTTGTCTTTTCAGTTGCGTCCTTTGCGAGTGCAGCATTGTGTTGACTGAGGGTTTTGGCCTGTACCAGTTCCACACTTTGCTGCCTCTTTGCTTGTCTTTAGAGGGTCGCCAGGATAGAACCAGATACTTGTGATCTGGATCTATCGAGAGAGCCCCCTAGTCAATTAACGTAACTTAAGGGATGCAGTCTTAAGGACATCGCTAGGCTACGAGCCTGTCTTGCTCAACCCCAGTTCCTTACCTAGAGTATCCCAGCTAGACATTATTAATCAAGTAGACACTTGTTAGTATTTAATATAAGCTCTTTGATATGTGCGCATTATTATTCACAGTATTTATTAGTCTAGGTTGTTGCTGAGCCGCACAACCATAGCAGACTGTTTCGTTGATGAGGAAGTACTTCTTTTAGTGTCGAGCATTGCTACCGTTGCGCATTTATAGTATTCTCGTGTCAGTTAACATTATATGTCCGATCTTTTAGTGTATTCGATTTACACGTGTGGTGTCCTGCCTCCTGCCTTTATATAGTTCTAAATCAGTACGAGCATCTTATGAGCATCGGACTTTCTTCAGAAGTTTCCAGGTCTATGCTGTAGGACTATACTTCACTTTCTTTCAGATAGGAGTGAAGAGTTTATTGTTGTTTAGAGTAACTGTATTGAAGCATCTTTTTATTGTATTAAATCTTGCAGTGATTTAATTGATCTTTCCATAGATTCCTTTTTACGCATTTTAACGTAACTTGCATCTTGTTTGTTATCAGGCTATACCAGTGCAGGTTAGCCTGAAGTAGAGTACATTTATGCCCAGTTAAGGATACCCCGCTATCGCAGATTAACCCTGGAGGGTATAGGTGTTTTGTTCGCCGGCATATAAGTTCGAGGGTTTGGATCTAGCGTACCGTTGTTGCATAGTGCCCAATTACTAGTCCAATCATTGAGTGCCCTTGTTTTATTCGTAGTCCCGGTCGTGACACCGTTGTCAAGAGCATTTTGAGGGATCAACTGGGAAAGGATGGGTGAGTATAGGGACATTTATGGTCATCCCCCAGGAATTCTGAGGCTGGGTTATGAGACATTATTTTGATCAGGTTTTGGTGTATTGGAAGGATATTTGGTGTGCTTGTTTAGTGTACTGGTAAGAAGAGGTGTTTGTGAGAGCTAGTTTGTTTACTTTCTGTGTAGGGGGAGGCACAAACAAAATAAAAAAGTAAAGCCAAGCAAATGAAACAGGAATTCCAACAACTCATTATAAAATGGTAATGAGGCTTCCGCTGGTCGAGGTGTGGCTACAATCTCCCCCTGATATGAACATGCACACAACATCCTCCTATGGCTTGGATGATAGGATAGAGAAAGTAGGGGGAAACAGAGAAAGGGCTGCTGGCAGTTGCTTCAGACACTTGAGTCTCGGTGAGGTAAAGAATATCAGGTTTATTGGAGGAGAAGTGGTGTTCAATAGTGGGAACAGGCAACATTAGTTATATAATAGGTCAGGTATGTATAATTATGAAAGCCGTGAACTAATATGTTCTTGGTTAGATTAGAGGAACTACGTAACAATAACATATATAATGGAATACACTCAAGAGAATAAACTGGAAGAGAAAGAGCGAACCCATAATGAATGATACATGGGAAAGATATGAGAAGGCGACGAATAACATTATCTGAGAGAGAGAGAGAGAGAGAGAGAGAGAGAGAGAGAGAGAGAAAGAAAGACAGAGATACAGCGTTTATAAGCTTAAGATTCAATCGGAAACTGCAGAGGGAAGGAATCCTCGGCAATACCAATGGACTTCAGTCTCCATTTAATTTCACCATTGCCATGGTTCATTAACTGGTTTAGTCCCGAGTTAGTTGGTGCTCAACGAAAGCCCTTTAACTCAGTTTATTAATTACGTAAATCAGAGGTGTTTTGTGTAATTCAACCTCAGACCAAGGATTTCTGTAGCGTTTTGCAATGCCCAGCGAATTATAGCAGTGCAACAAATTTATGTTGTCACTGAACACATTCACACTATGCATTTCATCTATAAATAATACGAAAGGATGACTGATTTCCTTTAATTTGCTTACTGTAATATACGATCACGTAATGTGAGTTTGACCAATACATGAACATTGCAAATTGAATTACCCTTTTTAAAGTATTTTTCATTCACACGTCGCAATACGAAAGCAGTCCTTGGCCGGTCGGTGGTCTTCAACTCTTACATCCGTGTCCGAGGCTATTCTATATGTTTTAGTTGCTGTATATTATTCCCACTTGGAGGGTCGGAAGCCCAACAACCCAACCTCTTTAGTCGCCGTTTGCAACACGCAGGAGGCATATGGGGCATATTTTAAACCCTGTATCCCCAGTTGGGAGCTCATAAACTAGCGTTGTATGAATTCTCCCAAATTCAAGATATGCAATGAAGGGCAGTATCTAGGGAGTGAGAATCTCAATACACGTGTGTGAAGTATGAGAATCGAGATGACGAGGATTCAAGCTTCACCAAACATCTAACTCTTATTGTCTTGATCAATCAAATGAACAGGTTATAGAAATCCATGGCTGGAGGGAGAGTAGGAACATAAATATTATAATAAAGTGTATTAGCATGTCATCCTCGAATTATTTTACCTGTGCTTGGAATGTAATTATGCACTATCAATGATTATATATTTGTATTTCACTTCAGGGAGGGGTGGTTTAGTTCACAGTGTGCACTATATAATGGAATCATCCATTAAGAGTAGAACACATTTCAAAGAGAAAGAGTGAAAGCGTACGTGTGTGTGTATTTGTATGTTGATATGTGTATTTTACCCTCAAATGATAGAATGATTGCCTCCGGTTATGTATGGATGTAGTTTTTATATAACGATATGTATTCGTATATTTTATACTTTGAAACGTATAACTTTGGGTGAATGAAGAATCATAGTATGATAGTAGGAGGAGGATATGCAGGCGGCCCCAGCTAAACAGAGTGGTAGAGGGAGTTCTATAAGTGGCTTATAAGGATAGCTGGAACTCCTGCTTCACTGACTGGCCTCCTTTGCTAGCCTATTCCAAGCCTCACACACATAAAGGGCAACTCCAGTTTCCCCTCCAAAACACCTTCTCTCTGTATCAATACCCATACTACACTATCTTCTCAAATAAAAACAAATATAAACATGTAAAAATTACACAACAACAACCAGCTTCGGAGTCCGCAGGGGGGGGGGGGGGGGGGGGCAGCAACTAGATCCCTGGTGACGATTCCTCAAATTGAACTGGACAGCTAACTATCAACTTGTGTAATATTCGTGGCCTTTCTTCAACTTTCATTTTGTGGAACACTACCTCTCCTCCAACAAACCTGATCTTCTTTTTCTCACAGACTCAGGTGTGTGACGCTTCTGCATAGTAACCACGTGTGGGCATGCGCGCGCGTCGGCTGCCCAGCCGTTTAGAAACCGGCTAGTGGCAGCCGGCCAGCAGGCTTTCTCTTAGTATATATCCTACGACAATGTAACTAATGTCTGGGATATTCTTATGTTGTTTCACAGCTTGAAGCTGCCCTTATTCTTAACCAACGCATCTTAGTATATTTTATTCTCGATAGTGATTATTTCATTATAATATACAAGATGTAAGTCTAGTGAGAGCGGGAGAGAGAGACCGGCTTGGGACGTTGCTTCGCTTGGTTAGCTTGGGACGGGCCTGAAGCGCTGCCACATGCATTTGATTGCAACGTTAAGCTTAGTTTCGACTCACTCACGGGGTAGAGGATTTTGACCAGGCAACAGTGTTGAGTGTTGCCAAGCCTGGGATGTATTCTGCATGCCTAGGGTGGGGTTCAGACAGATTCAAGACTCAGAGCTCACCTCATTGTCGTATCCTTCAGACCCCCTTGATATCTATCCCTCTCAACCCCACTTAGAAACTTTCTCTCTTACTTTGTATACCTTCTTTCCACTACTTCACCAATCTATTTAATTATCCCATCCCCTTGATAGACCTTATATCTATTATTGTATTAACGACGAGCTCTCAGATAACTAGATAGGATTTTGGGTCTTATGCAGAGATGTAATTGTTAATGAGACCTAGGAAGCTTTTTTGTTGTCTCATATTTGGTGGTTTCATGCTTGCTAGTGTGTTCTTGTGTCAGGTTAGCAGGGGCTAGACCGGAGGGGAGGCTTTTTGCGATCCTTTAAGTAAAGTCTGCTGGTGCGAGTCCCGTGGACCCGCACGACTTTACTAGGATACCCGTGGGAGTCTGGGGGCATTTTCTTGTCTGTGTCCCTGTGTGTCTAGCGTTGTGTTGTGTGAGGGCCCTTGCCTAGTCCACTCAGCACTGCGCTAGCACGTCTTGCTTTTGTTTTAGGGTCGCCAGGAGAGAGTCAGATACTTGCGATCTGAGTCTCTCAAGAGAGCACCCTTTCAATTAGAGTAATTTGGCGCACAGACCTGGGAACGTCCCTAGGCTAGAGCAGGTGGCTCAGCCCGGGTATCCGAAGCCTATATCCTTCCGGCTAGACCTCTGCCACCTGGCAGATTAACAGCTAGGGGTTATCATCTCTGTATGCTTGTTATTGTGCCACAGTTTACCGTTTTTGTGAGCATTGGGAGTCAGGGTGTGTCTTAGAGACTCTGTCCGAGCAGGCTTGCCTGACTAAGAGAGAGAAGCACACCTGTATGTGGTTATGTTGCGAGTTGCTGCCTTTATTTAATTATACCTATGCCATTATACACTGTATGGCCTATCACTAGTATTTATTCCTGCTTATGAGTTAAGAGTTCGCTAAATCCGTAACGTACTTTCTTTGCTAAGCATCAGATCCTACAGTAGCCGCATGCAGTTTAGAAACCCGCATCTTGTCTACCTGTACGATGTTTTGAGGACTGTTTGCTTTCACCTTCTTTCACGCAGGGGTGATTAGTTGTATTAATTAGCGTAACGTTAAATGTACTTTCTTCTTGTTTGTTATTAAATTGTTTCTGCAATTTAATTCCGTTATCTATCTTTTCCTTGAAGCTTTAAGTCAACTTAATTGTGTGATCTTTTATATAGCCTGCTTGACTATCAGCAGTCTATAGTGCGTGCACCCTGTAACCGAGTCATAGGATACCTCGTTGTCCAGGCAGGACTCTTGACGTTTTAGGGTGGTTTGTTGCCTGGGTTTATAGATAAGGGTTGGATCTAGCGTTTTCCGTTGTTGCTTGTTGCCGCATACCTAGTCCAATAGAAAGAGCCCAGTGTTTATATATCCCAGGACGTAACAAATGGCGAACCTTGCATAGGATTTACTGAACAGAAGAATATAGTGGTCATTTGTTTTGAGATTCCTTATGATTAGAGGAATACAGTGGACATAGAGTTTTTTTTTGGAGCAACCAATATAACACATTAAAAGACTTTAAATAACATTAGTATATACATACTTGCATAGGAGATAAGGCACATTCTATAACTGTGATAATTACTGCAGTACACAAACATGTCTAATACATCAGAACACAGTGATGGGTCAGGTCACGATACGGGCTCGGAGGGAGAAAGACCTGTGGAGTGGCTAGTCGATAGCGAGGAGGGTGCTAGAAGATTTTTAGAGGTGCCCCTTACCGCTGCCAGGGTGTTGAAGCTGAATAAGTATGGCTTAAAGTGTGTGGCAGGTCTTCAGGGTCACCAGGGTTTAAGTGGCATGAGGAAAGATCAGCTGAGGACTTTGATATTGGGTTTAGAAGGGAGAGACCTGGGTGGAGAGGTGACTGGGGGCCCCGGTCCCCAGCCCACCCTCCACTCTACCCCCATATCAAACGTCAGGGTGCCTGAATTTAGTACATACCCCCAAGTTGATGGTCAATGGCAGCGTGGAATTCAATCACAGGGACCCTCTCCATTAAATGCACCTTCCCCTCCTCAAGGGTTGGCTCCAGATTTGTTGTTTCGGCTTGAGATGGCCAAGGTTGAGGCCGCTAGAGCTCAGGTTGAGGCCGCCGAAAGACAGGTTAGTGTGCAGGCTGAGGTTGCTAGAGCTCAGGCTGAGGTTGCTAGAGCTCAGGTTGAGGCTGCAGAGAGAACAGCTATACGAGAGGCTGAACTGCAGGCAGAGTCTACTAGGTATCGGGCTGACAGGGAGCTGGAGAGACTCGAGTGGAGGTATCAGGGCGAAATATTGGGGGAGGTAACAGACATCGGGACCAATCATTGTCGCACCTGCTTAAACTAGTTCCTGTGTTCGATGAATTATGTGTGGCTGAGTTTTTTATGCGATTTGAGAAGAAGTGTCAGGAACACCAGTGACCTCAGGAAAAGTGGGCAGCATTAGTTTCATCAAGACTCCTAGGAAAGGGGCTAAAAGCGTATGATGCACTACCTTTAGAGTCCTGTGTAGTTTATGATGAGCTAAAGAAGGCTGTGCTACGGGCCTATGAGTTACAACCAGAAACTTACCGCTTGAAGTTTCGGGGTGTTACTAAGGCCAAGGATAGTACCTTCCTAGAACACGCCCGGGACTTGTCTGATGCACTACGACAATGGCTGCGTTCTGAGAGGGCAGCTACTTTTGAGGAGTTGAGTGAGCTGGTTCTCTTGGAGCAGTTCTTTAAGTGCACAGGCACTTAACATTAAATATAAAGGAAAAAAATCCTAGAACTCTCCAGGAGGCAGCAGAAATGGCTGACCGCCGGCTGTCATTAATTCGAGGGTGCGAAGCAGCAGCTAGGAGTGAGTCGGGTGCAAAGGATCGTACCCCTCCCCCTCCCAAGAATTTTGATACACATAAATACACAAAACCATCTAGCACTGACAATAAAACTGAACATAAACCAAATACCGTCCCGTATAAGAAGTCTAATGGTACCTCCCACTCCCAAGGGAAACCAAAGTGTAAAGAGTGCTTTGCATGTCACAAGGAGGGTCACTTTGCAAATGCTCGTCCGAACAAGCCACCAAACAAGGTTGTGTCATTGGCCCGCAGCATAGGGGTGTCGCCTATATCTTCTGAGTTTGCCCAGGGTAGTTCGTCAGAGGGTGGGACACAGCCTGTGCTCAAGAGTCCGGAAGGCTCGAACCCTGTCCGCGACGTCTTTGGGGGTCATAGAGGGCATGGTTTTGTGAGGTGGGCTGGCAAACGGCGAGGAGTTAAGCTATTGCGTGATACGGGGGCTTCTCAGACCTTGTTAAAGAACTTTACTGGTAGACCGATTAACGCTGCTCGGGTGGTGGTAGTTCAGGGGATCAATGCTACGAAGTCCTACCCGCTGGTGCGGATGGAGCTGAAGGTGGGTGGTGTGGCGAAGGAGCTGGATGTAGGAATTGTAGAGAACTTGCCTGTTGGGGGCGTCGACCTCCTCCTCGGCAACGACTTTGTGGTGCCTGCTTCTAAGGTTTCACCCTTGGTCGTTGCCGAGAAGGCGGCCGACGTTAGTAGGGAGGAACAGGAGTGGGTTGAGAAGTGTAGTGTACAAACCATGGCGTGTGTTGTGACGCGTTCTCAGAGATCCGGAGCCTTGCAGCCACCACCTCAGTCTATCAAACCGCGGAGGAAAGGTCACAAGAAAACGGGAAGTGTTGGTCAATTGGAGAGTTTTGAGCCGGCAGTGTTTCTTGGTGACTCATTATTGGCACCTATGTTAGAGTCTGGAGAGGCCCCGGGGCCTGTCACCGCTAGTGCATGTGCAGGGCAGGAAGAGACTCTGCGACAGCATCGTTATGCGCAGCGTGAGGAAAGGATGGCTCAGCGGGACATTGGAGGTGGAAATAAATTATTTAAGATGAACTTGGATAATCTCGCACCTGCTGATATATGTTCCTTGCAGCTGGAAGATCCTGAAGTCAGGGAGTGTGGTAATGGTGCTGTCGAACTGGAGAGCGATGGGGATGCGCAGCCTGGTGATTTTTTCTTGTCCGAGGGGATCTTGTATCGGAGACATCAGGATCCCAAGAAAAAGTGGGATGGCGGGTCAGGATTAGTGGACCAGTTAGTAGTACCGAGGGTGTGCCGTGAGAGCTTATTGAGATTAGCTCATGATGTGCCTTTGGCAGGGCACCTGGGGGCACGTAAGACGGAGGCAGCTCTGAGCAAGCTTTTCTGGTGGCCTGGGTTAAAGGCGAGTGTCGTGTCATGGGTGTCACAGTGTCACACTTGTCAAGTTGTTGGGAAACCCAATCAGGTCATCCCGAGAGCCCCGTTACAACCCATCCCTGTCATTGGGCCGGCCTTCAGCAAGGTAGTGATCGATATGGTTGGCCCCTTGCCCCCCACTAGTGCCGGCAATAATTTTTACTAACTGTAATGGATGTAGCAACACGGTATCCAGATGCTTACCCCATGCGCAACGGGATGGCTAAGACTGTTGTCAAAAACCTACTTGTCTATTTCTCTCGTTATGGCTACCCTCAGGAGATCCAGTCTGATCAGGGATCCAATTTTACTTCTGCTCTGTTTAAGCAGACCATGCAGCAACATGGGATAGTGTCTGTGGTGTCATCTGCCTACCATCCCGAGAGTCAGGGAGTTTTGGAAAGGTGGCACTCGACTCTAAGAGTATGTTGCGGTGTTATTGCATGGAAAATGGGAAGGACTGGGATCTAGGTCTCCCATACGTTTTATTTGCTGCGAGAGAAGTACCTGGGGAGAGCTTGGGATTTAGCCCGAACGAGTTGGTTTTTGGACACAGGGTCAGGGGGCCCCTCCACATAGTCAAGGAGATCTGGGAGGGAGTCACAAAGCCATACTCGCTTCTAAAGTATGTTGTTGAAAGCCGTGAGAGAATGCTAAAGAGCCTGGAGGTAGCAGGTCGGAACCTTAAGAGTTCACAAGCTCAGATGAAGGACAGATACGACCAGAAGGTGAAGCTGAGGGAGTTTTGAAGTAGATCAGGAGGTACTGATACTACTGCCTCTGGTGGGACACCCCTTGTCTGCCAAGTATTCTGGTCCGTATCGGGTTGAAAGGAAGGTTTCTGATCTAGACTATTTAGTAGCTACTCCTGATCGTAAGAAAAAGAACCAACTTTGCCATGTAAATCTGATGAAAGAGTATGTGAGGCGCCCCTCCGAGCCTCTCACTGTCCCGGTGTTGATCTGCAGCGATCGAGGTGGAGAAGGAGGAAGGGACAGTCAAGCTGCGGGGGAGGATAATTGGGATTGTCATGTTTCCGCGGATCAGTGGGCGGGGAATTCTAGACAAGTGGCTCACGAGTTGATATTGCACCTGCCTGAGCAACAGCGTGTAGCTGTGCAGCACTTGTTTGATTCAAACCCAGCTGTTTTCGTGGAGCATCCTGGTCTCACTACTCAAGCGGTGAACAATGTCGATGTTGGGGACCACCCGCCCTTTAAATCAGTGCCATACCGTGTTCCCCCTATTAAATTACCAGCACTTAGGGAAGAGCTGGATTATATGCTGAAACGTGGGCTGATTTCTGAGGGTGCAGTAAGGTGGACTTCCCCAGTCACACTGCAGCCCAAACCAGATGGCAAGGTGCGGTTTTGTATAGATTTCCGCAGGTTGAATGGTTTAACCCCACAAATGCCTACCTTCTCCCTCGCGTGGACGGCAGTGTGGATAAGATAGGAAAAGCCAAGTTCCTCACTAAGATAGACCTTGTTAAGGGTTATTGGCAAGTGCCCTTGTCTGAGCGAGCGCGAGAGGTGTGTGGGTTTGTGGTGGACGGTGCCACATATCGTTGCCATGTTATGCCATACGGGCTGAAAAATGCCCCTGCAACGTTTCAGAAATTAATGAACGACATTGTAGCCGACATTCCCAACTGTACGGTGTACCTAGATGATGTCATAATATACGACGATGATTTTAACAGTCACTGTGCTCACATCGGACAGCTTTTTAATAAACTGAATGAAGCAGGTTTGGTGGTAATCCTGGGTAAGTGCGATTTTGTCAAAGCCACAGTTTTGTACCTGGGGTTCGAGCCTACGACTAAGAAACAAATCATGCGGTTTCTAGGTATGATAGGCTATTATCGTCGCTTCATCAAAGGCTATTCGACTGTACTTGCACCTTTAACTGACTTATTATCTAAGGACAAGAAGTTCCGGTGGTCTCCTGGGTGTGCAGAGGCGTTTTCCTTGGTGAAACACCTGTTATGTACCCACCCCATACTCAGGGCCCCGGACTTCAGCAGACCTTTTCAGCTGGTGACTGATGCCAGTGGCGTAGGGGCTGGGGCTGTCTTGTTACAGACAGATGATGAAGGTATCGAACATCCAGTGAGTTTTTACAGTAAAAAATTCAATAGTGCACAAAGGAATTACTCTGTAATTGAAAAAGAACTCCTGGCGATAGTGCTGGCGCTCAGGCACTTCGATGTATATGTTCCTGCTTTCGGACCAGTCGTAGTGGTTTATACCGATCATCACCCTCTGAAATTCTGAAGCGGAATTTCATAAGCGGAATATGAGGCTGACCAGGTGGTCACTCATGCTTCAGGAGTATAATCTGGACATACGCCATATTGCCGGTTCTGATAACGTGATAGCGGATTGTCTATCAAGGGTGGATGATGTTGGTTAGACTGCCACAGGATTGAGGGTTGAGTGTGAAGGTAAATAGGCTGTCACTGTAGTTCAGCCGAAAAAAACAAATTAAAAAAGCAAAAACCTTATAAAACTCTTTATTTTTTATAACGTGTAGAATTTTGTATAAGATGTTGTAGCAGTATCTAAGTTGAATGTTTTCGCTTATTGTCGCTGAGTTAGTTGAACCTGCTCGGTGGAGCGCAACAGTCTTTATTTTTATTTTTTTATATATATTGCCTTGTGTCGCAACAGTGTGTGGTACTATGAGAAGCTTTCTGTTAGATATGAAGAACTTAGTCAAGGGTCTTATATCTTGGGGGAGGTGTGACGCTTCTGCATAGTAACCACGTGCGGGCATGCGCGCGCGTCGGCTGCCCAGCCATTTAGAAACCGGCTGGTGGCAGCCGGCCGGCAGGCTTTCTCTTAGTATATATCCTACGACAATGTAACTAATGTCTGGGATATTCTTATGTTGTTTCATAGCTTGAAGCTGCCCTTATTCTTAACCAACGCATCTTAGTATATTTTATGCTCGATAGTTGATTGTTTCATTATAATATACAAGATGTAAGTCTAGTGAGAGCGGGAGAGAGAGACCGGCTTGGGACGTTGCTTCGCTTGCTTAGCTTGGGACGAGCCTGAAGCGCTGCCACATGCATTTGATTGCAACGTTAGGCTTAGTTTCGACTCACGCACGGGGTAGAGGATTTTGACCAGGCAACAGTGTTGAGTGTTGCCAAGCCTGGGATGTATTCTGCATGCCTAGGGTGGGGTCCAGACAGATTCAAGACTCAGAGCTCACCTCATTGGCGTACCCTTCGGACCCCCTTGATATCTATCCCTCTCAACCCCCCTTAGAAACGTTCTCTCTTACATTGTATACCTTCTTTCCACTACTTCACCAATCTATTTAATTATCCCATCGCCTTGATAGACCTTATATCTATTATTGTATTAAAGACGAGCTCTCAGATAACTAGATAGGATTTGGGTCTTATGCAGAGATGTAATTGTTAATGAGACCTAGGAAGCTTTTTTGTTGTCTCATATTTGGTGGTTTCATGCTTGCTAGTGTGTTCTTGTGTCAGGTTAGCAGAGGCTAGACCGGAGGGGAGGCTTTTTGCGATCCTTTAAGTAAAGTCTGCTGGTGCGAGTCCCGTGGACCCGCACGACTTTACTAGGATACCCGTGGGAGTCTGGGGCATTTTCTTGTCTGTGTCCCCTGTGTGTCTAGCGTTGTGTTGTGTGAGGGCCCTTGCCTAGTCCACTCAGCACTGCGCTAGCACGTCTTGCTTTTGTTTTAGGGTCGCCAGGAGAGAGTCAGATACTTGCGATCTGAGTCTCTCAAGAGAGCACCCTTTCAAGTAGAGTAATTTGGCGCACAGACCTGGGAACGTCCCTAGGCTATAGCAGGTGGCTCAGCCCGGGTATCCGAAGCCTATATCCTTCCGGCTAGACCTCTGCCACCTGGCAGATTAACAGCTAGGGGTTTATCAACTCTGTATGCTTGTTATTGTGCCACAGTTTACCGTTTTTGTGAGCATTGGGAGTCAGGGTGTGTCTAAGAGACTCTGTCCGAGCAGGCTTGCCTGACTAAGAGTGAGAAGCACACCTGTATGTGGTTATGTTGCGAGTTGCTGCCTTTATTTAATTATACCTATGCCATTATACACTGTATGGCCTACAACTAGTATTTATTCCTGCTTATGAGTTAAGAGTTCTCTAAATCCGTAACGTACTTTCTTTGCTAAGCATCAGATCCTACAGTAGCCGCATGCAGTTTAGAAACCCGCATCTTGTCTACCTGTACGATGTTTTGAGGACTGTTTGCTTTCACCTTCTTTCACGCAGGGGTGATTAGTTGTATTAATTAACGTAACGTTAAATGTACTTTCTTCTAGTTTGTTATTAAATTGTTTCTGCAATTTAATTCCGTTATCTATCTTTTCCTTGAAGCTTTAAGTCAACTTAATTGTGTGATCTTTTATATAGCCTGCTTGACTATCAGCAGTCTATAGTGCGTGCACCCTGTAACCGAGTCATAGGATACCTCGTTGTCCAGGCAGGACTCTTGACGGTTTAGGCTGGTTTGTTGCCTGGGTTTATAGATAAGGGTTGGATCTAGAGTTTTCCGTTGTTGCTTGTTGCCGCATACCTAGTCCAATAGAAAGAGCCCAGTGTTTATATATCCCAGGACGTAACAGGTGTTTGAAGCAACTTCCAGCAACCCCTTCTCTGTTTCCTCTTATGATCTCTATCCTAGTTTCAAAGCCAAAGGCGGATGTTGTGTATATTTGCACAACAAACTCACTTGCTCTTGTGTTCCCCACTTCAACTTATCTGAATTATCAATTATCCGGCTCAAACTTTCCTGTGACTCTCAAACTAAATATTTCTGTGTTGTCTATCTATCCCCTAGCTCTACTGACTTTCCTAAATTCTTTGATTATCTTACATCTAAAGTGGAACATATTTCATTCATCTCTCCCTTCCCTGAAATCTCCATCTTGGGTGATTTCAACATTGACCAGCGCCAATGGCTCTCTTCTAATTTCACTGACGAATCTGGTGAGCAAGCCTATATCTTTTCTCTCCTAAATGACTTGGAGAAGTTAGTCCAGCACCATACCTATATCCCTGACCGCCTTGGCGACTGGCCCAACAATCTTGACATATTTCTACCCTCTAATCCATCTATTTACACTGTAAACCTTTTCTCTCTGTTCGGCTCCTCAAATCATAACTTTATCTCTGTTACCTGTTTTATATTTTCAGCGTGCCATCCGATCTTCCCAGCCAGTGATGCTTATGGCACTTTGACAGTACTTCTTTGGTTTTTCATGGAATGTTTCTTGCTTTCATGGCCGGGGACTCTCGGAGTGTGCTAAACGCATGCCCGAGGTAGTCATCTCAGGCATGCAGGTATGTAGGCATATATTCCACTTTCTTTTTCTCTCTCTAATACAATAAAATCTGGTTTACTCATTTTGTCTGCAATAAGGAGTAAGCATTCAAACAGTACCGTCACTTTCAAACTCAAGAATCTTGTACTTTCTATGTTTCAACCATGAATCACACCAAAACTGTTCCTTGACTCGTCAAAAACTCTGTCAACAATAACAATTGCTCTGAACTTTCCAACCCTAGCTCTTTCCAAGCTTTCTGGCATCTACCCGATAACCTCTGCAACAATTTTGCTTCCTCGTCTTTCCCTCCATTTGTCCATGCTATTGGCACCACCGTCGCTTCTTCGTCTGACAAAGCTGAACTCTTCGCTCAGTTTCTCTTTAAAAATTCCACCTTGTATGATTTTGGGGCTATTTCTCCTTACCCCCCCCCCCTCTCTTACTTAAGCCTAATATCCGAATAACTTCTAAGGATTTACTTTCTGCCTTCTTTGGGCTTAATACTAAGAAGGTGTATGGCCCAGATGGTACTCCTACTGTTGTACTCAAAAACAGTTTTTCCGTGCTGACTTCCTGCCTAAGCATACTCTTCCGCTTCTGTCTTGCCGTTTAGCATCTTCCCTTCTTGCTGGAAGTTTTCTCTCGTTCAACCAGTCCCAAAGAAGGGTGACCACTCTGAACTCGTTACAATCTATTGCTATTTCCACATACATTATATATAATTTGTCTTCCCATAATCTAAATTCAAATCACCAGTATAGCTTCGTTATGGGTGATATCCTTTCTGATCTTACTAAATCTTGATCATGCTCCTTTCGGGACTTCGATAAGACCTTTTCTATTGTTTGAGGCATATCAAAAGCAATTGACAGAGCCGGCATACATCTCTAATGTCTAAAGTACCCTCCTTCGGTTTCTACTGCTCTATTTTTGTTTTGTTTTTTTATATTTTCTATGTGATTGAGGGAGGCAAAAGGCAGAACTGCCTATAGCGAGTGCCTCCCCCATAGTTGAAAGAGTGACAGGGCCAAAATCAAGGGACGTTCGAGCCAAAATGCCTGGACACACTGAGTTTGAAGCAATTTAAGTCATAGGAAGAGGGAAAGACTGATTCTGGGAGAGAGTTCCAGAGCTCAGCTGTTGAGTAAAAGAAAGTTTGAAAGTAAAGTTTCACTCTTGGGTTGGAGAGTTGCACAGAGTAGGGGTGGGATTGAGTTGCAAGACGGGTACCATGTGCCCTACGTAGAGGAGGTGGTATACACTGGGAAAGCTCTGAGGAACACTGATTATTATAGTAGCGATAGAATAGCGAGAGAGATGCAACATTGCAGCGGAGAGAGAGAGATTGCAGTGAGTTGGTGAGTGGACGGGAGTTAATGATACGAAAGGCCTTCCTTTCAACTTTGTCTAGGAGAGCGGTGTGAGAGGAACCTCCCCACACATGTGAACTATACTCAATACAAGGACGCACTATGCCCCTGTACAGAGCAAGAAGCTGTGCAGGGGAAAAGAACCCCCTAAGGCAGTTGAGCACACCCAGCTTCTGGGAGGCTGCCTTAGCAAGACTGGTAATATGGTCCTTCCAACTGAGAGCAGAAGAAAAGGAGACACCAAGAATATTGAGAGAAGATGAAGGATTGGTTTTTGTATTGTTGAAGAATAAGGGATAGTCCGCTGGGAGTTCCTTATGGGTAGATAGATGGAGAAATTGGGTTTTGGAAGCATTAAAGGTAACAAGGTTTTCTCTGCCCCAATTGGAGATAGTATTTAGAGCATAATTTAAGAGTTCTATGGCTTCATTACGTTTGTCGTTGAGGGATTGCTGGCTGGGGCGTTCTGAAAAACTAATGGAGTAGTGTAAGGTTGAGTCGTCTGCGTATGAATGGATGGGAATTGAGGTACAGTTGAGGAGATCATTTATAAAAATTAGAAAAAGAATAGGAGATAGGACAGAGCCCTGAGGAACACCGGAGTTTATAGGGTGAGGAAGTGAACAATGGCCGTCCACAACCGTGGCTATGGAACGGCCGGAAAGGAAATTAGAGACAAAGGCACAGATGGAGGGATAGAAACCGATGGAGGGTAGTTTAGAAATTAAAGATTTGTGCCAGACTCTATCGAAGGCTTGTGATATGTCTAGTGCAATAGAAATAGTCTCACTGAAGTCCCGAAAGGAGGATGACCAAGAGTTAGTAAGATATGAAAGAAGATCACCAGTAGAGCGACCCTTAAGGAAGCCATACTGGCGATCTGAGAGCAGATTATGAGAAGAGAAATGCTTAAGAAATTTGGAAGCAAGAATAGTTTCAAAAACTTTAGAAAGACAAGAGATGAGAGCAATTGGATGATAGTTGGAGGGTTGAGAGCGGTCACCCTTCTTTGGGACAGGTTGAATGTGAGCAAACTTCCAGCATGAAGGGAAGACGTTATAGGATAGACAGAGACGAAAGAGTTTGCCTAGGCAGGGAGTCAGCACGGAAGCACAGTTTTTGAGAACAACAGGAAGAACACCGTCCGGACCGTACGCCTTATTAGTATTAAGCCCAGAGAGGGTAGAAAGTACATCTTTAGAAGAGATTAGGATATTAGGCATAAGTAAGAGAGAGGAGGGTGGAGAGGGAGGAATAGCACCGGAATCATCCAAGGTGGAGTTTCTAGCAAAAGTTTGAGCGAAGAGTTTAGCTTTGTCAGAGGAAGAAGTGATGGTTGTGCCATCAGAATGGGAAAGGGGAGGGAAAGACGAGGAAGAGAAATTGTTGGAGAGGTTTTTGGCTAGATGCCAGAAAGCTTGGGAAGAACTAGAGTTGGATAGTTCAGTGCATTTATTATTGATGAAAGAGTGTTTGGCAAGTCGAAGAACAGATTTGGCTTGATTCCGGGCAGAAACATAGGAAGAATGAGAGTCTTGAGTTTTAAGGCGTCGGTACCGTTTGAATGCTTCCTCCTTATTGCGGACTGCATTAGTCTGAGAGAAAGAGACTGGAATGTATGCTTCTATGCCCGATAGGATTACCTCGGTAATGCGTTCAGCACTCTCCGAGGGTCCCCGGCCACGGAAGCAGAAATCATTCCATGGGAAATCAAAGAAGTACTGCCGGAGAGCCTCCCAGTCGGCAGCGCCAAAGTGCCACAAGCTCCGCCGGCTAGGAGGATCGGGTGGCCGTACTGGAGAGATAGGGCAGTTGACAGAGATAAGTTTATGGTCGGAGGAGCCCAAAGGAGAGAACAGATTGACAGTATAAGAAGAGGGGTTAGAAGTTAGAAACAAGTCAAGAATGTTGGGCCGATCTCCGATGCGATCCGGGATACGGGTGGGATGCTGAACTAACTGCTCTAGGTCATTTATGATAGAAAAGACGTAGGCTTGTTCACCAGGTGGATCAGTAGTGTGAGAGGAGAGCCATTGGCGGTGGTGAACGTTGAAATCTCCTAAGATGGAGATTTCTGAGAAAGGAGAAATGGATAGAATGTATTCCACTGTAGAGTTTAGATAGTCAAAGAATTTGGAAAAGTTGGTAGAGTTAGGGGAAAGATAGACAGCACAGAAATATTTAGTAAGAGAATGGCAGGAAAGTTTGAGCCATAAAGTAGAGAATTCAGAGGAGTCGAAATCGGGAACACGAGAGCAAGTGAGTTTGTTGTGCACATATGCACAACATCCGCCTTTGGCTTTGAAACTAGGATAGAGAAAGTAGGAGGATACAGAAAAGGGGTTGCTGGATGTTGCTACAGACACCTGAGTTTCGGTGAGGAAGAGAAGATCAGGTTTGTAGGAGGAGAGATGGTGTTCAACAGAGTGAAAGTTAGAGGAAAGTCCGCGAATGTTGCAGAAATCAATAGAAAGAGTAACAGGCCACGGTCCAGGTAATTTTGTGGGGTCGTCAGGGGATGGTCGGTCGGGTGTGGGGGCATTTATGGTCCCCCCCCTAGGGACTCCGAGGCTGGGCTGAAATTCATAATTTTTAAACATTTTGGTGTGGAGGAATGAAGTGTGGTGTGCATGTTTAGTTTAGTGAAGTGGATAGGAGGAGGAGGTGTTTGTGAGAGCTAGCTGGATTGCTCTCAGTGTAAATGAGGCACAAAGAAAATCAGTAAGAGAGGCCAAGCAAATGAAACAGGAGTTCCAGCGACTCTTTATCACATGCCTATAACCTCACCTGGGTCTAGGCCTGATCGATTGGTGCCTACAATCTCCCCACTCTAAATCTGTGCCTTTATCTCAAATTTTGTTAGTGGCCATTCCATAGCTGCAATTGTGGACAGCCATCGTTCACTGCCTCAACCTATAAACTTTGGTGTTACTTACGGTTCTGTCCTGTCTCCGATGCTGTTCCTAGTATTCATTTGTGATCTTCTCAACCTTTCCTCTAGTCCTATCCACCTACATGCTAATGCCTGGACCTTACACTACTCAACGAGTTTTCCACAATAACCCACCATACAATTACTCCAAAACTCCTGTGATGAGGCCATAGCGTGCCTATCACCTGATCTAACAATTATGTCCGATTGGGGCAGAAAGAATCTTGTTACTTTCCATCCTTTTAAAACTAAATTTCCCCATCTATCTACCTATCCTAATCTTACACATAACTATCCCTTACTCTTTACAATACAGTACACAAATCAAGTTTTTTTCAACACTCTTGGTGTATCGATTTCTTCTGACCTTTCATGGAATGAACATATTATCACACTTGTTAAACATCTTCCTGTCTACGTAAGTTTTTCCATGGATTCTTAACCCTCACACAGCTCTTTGATCTGTACAGTGGCACAGTGCGCCCATGAATCGAGTATTGTTCGCAAGTGTAGGGAGGTTCCATTCATACTGCACTTCTCGAAATAGTAGAGTCAACAGAATTTCGTCTCATCAATTCACATCATGGAATCGCTTTCCCAATGAAATAGTATACAGCTGCACGATTGATACATTAAAGGAAAATCTAAACACACTGGTATACCTTTTAAAGAAATGTATGGTATAGCTATGTATCCTGAAATGAGTACAGATATTCAGCAAGGAAAGCTTAAGATGACTAAGGAGAAGATAATATAATATGTAAGAAAATGTAATAAACAAAAAGGTTAAGGCTTGCATGTTTTTACATTTAAAGTTCTGCCTTTCCAGAATTTGCCCCAGGGTTCTATATTTTCTTAACTCATTATGTACCGGCGATGTCTCTTTAATTATAATTTTGCTACTATTAGACGATTTAATTCAGTTTATAAAGGGCCTCCAGCAACTACCAGGCTTTGATTATCTCACCTAACCCTTTTTACGACCATGGATCCTTCTTAACTGCAAAAAATGTCTAAATATAGCTAGAATAAAATTAAAAAGCGTCGCCGGTACAGAAGGAGTTAAAAAGCATGTAAAAAAATAAATATCTAAGTATCTTCATAGTACGTCTTTTTGTCGGAGTATGAGGAGTGAACATTCTTCTCTGCTAGCCTTTTCTTCCGGTATTCTTTATTGGGGTTCTACCATCTCTACTACTATTAAATCCTGACCAGCCCGCAGGAACTGTGTGATCACTGTTTATATGTTAACCCCTTCTGTACCGGTGATGTACTTTTCATTATATTCTGGCAACTATAACACGATTTTACTCAGCCTAGGAAGGACTTCTACCAATTAAAAGTCTACACCATCTCAATTGATCCTTTTAGCTGCCACATATCCTTCCTAAGCTCCATAAAATCGTCTAAATATAGCTAGACCAAATATAACAAGACGTCGCCGGTACAGAAGGGGTTAATATTTGTAAATATCTGTCCTGGTTCATATAAATTCTGCCCCTCTAACAAACTCCATAATTAGATTGTCAAATTTGATCAAAGAAAATGTAATTAACGCACGAAAAAGATTCTCATAAATTATACAGGTGTTGATTAGGCTTGGTGCCGACGCAGAGCTTAACTATTCTACTGACACGGACTCCAAGGTTACATTAGGTTATACATTTTTTGTTCTAGGGTGACGGTCACCTAATTAAGTTTTACTAAATGTTTAATCTGCGTTGGTTTTCTAATTACCCTTTTAATTTAGATATATACCTTGTTTGTTTTCCATCTACCATTAACTCCTGTATTGTATTTTTGTAAGGTTAGTTAAAGATGCAATTATTGATAATCTTACCCTATGAAAGTGTATTAAATCTTTATATTATTGTATTACCAACATACATGCCACAAATTGTTCATATGCTCATTGTATTAATTAGCCTTCACTATGATACTGGAATTTTAAGTCACGCTCTGTGGGTCAGTTCTTTATCTGTCTGTACACATCGCCTGTATGAAGTGCGATTGATATGGGTGGTACGTACCTTCTTTTAGTACCCAAATAGACTTTTTAACCATTAGTGGGGCAGCATAGCTCAAAATATCAGAAGGATTGTTAATTTTTTGATAAAAGTATCAACATTGGCACACCCAATCAAATAGTCATTATATTCAAAATTAGATATTGTGTGACGTTAACCACTCCGTTAGAACCGCATGGCTTGTCCTACAGTGACTCGCTAGGATCGCCAGGGCAGTGGATGTGGCTAGAGTTGGTGTATTGTTGTGTGCTTTATTTCATATGAAACCTCGTGTCATGGGCAGTCCAGAAAGGCTCTTTGTTTTCACCCATGTCAAGGCTTTATATATTTAATTGCAAAGTATATGTTTTATCATTAAGTAGTAATGATAGGAATTGAGAGAGAGAGAGAGAGAGAGTAGAACAGAGTGTGGGGAGGCGCGCAGTGTTTTGCTATACTCGATGACGTCATAGCTGGCTGGCCTCGTGGGGATTCGTTGAAGGAGTTTTTTACCATGCTTGGTGACGTCATGTTTGGCTAGCTTCTTTAGCATTGGCTAGAGGACTTGTTACCGCTTTTCTACACGGTTTGAGCTAGTGCTAGTATATATACAGCTTCCTCGCCACTCTCTCCCTCAGATCTGGTTTCTAGAATGCATCCCTCTTATCCCTTTGATACCTGTCCTCCTTACTGCACCTGAGAACCTTTTCCTCTGCCTATCTCTCTCATTTTCCATATCTTTCACCACCTTTTATTAATATTATACCCCCTCTGGTTAACTCTGCATAATCATCTTCATGCTGGCCAGTTGTATTGTGCGTTAAGGTCTGATATAACCCATTTATGTTAGTTGTTAAGATAAGTTGATCACGAAGCATTGGTTGGCATTCATATTGTTCAGTACTGCTTCCTGTAATTATTAGTGTTCTGTTGGATTAGATAATGCTAGACTAGGAGTCTGATATTATAAGGTATTGTTTCCTATGAGTGCTGGCTTTAGTTAAAAGCTGCACGACATACCTGAGAACTGGAGTTTATTGAGTAAATTCTAGTCTGTGTGCCATTGAGAGTATGGCATGCATGAATGAGGGCTTTTTGCCTATACCATTCTGCACTGTTCTAGGCTCTGTTGCTTGTCTTTGAGGTACGCCAGGAGAACGCTTAATACTTCGGTATTAAGGTTTCTCAAGAGAGCTACCCTTCCCTATAACGTAATATTTGACGCACAGACTTGAGATTTGCACTAGGCTATGCGGCATGCCATGCGCACCAGTATCTCGTATCATTGACTCTAGCTAGACTTTATCAGTCACAGTAGACATTAAGTATATTAAACCAATTACTCTTATTATGCATACCCGTTTATGATTACACAGGCATTTCGCAGCCTAGTTTGATGTGTTGAGACACAAACGACTTAGGCTCTTTTTGTTGATAGGAATACTGCATTGTCGTGGCGATTATTATTATTGTTGTGGCGTTTAGGATATTCTTGGCTCCGACGGCATTATATCTCCTGCCTTTTTGTGTGCATAGCCTGCACGAGCATTGTTCCGCTGCCGGCCTTTTTGGGTTCCATTTCCGATTCGAGCATCTTGACAGCATCTAACATTTAAAGAAGATTCCTTGTTGGTGTTGAAGGACTTTAGTGCACTTTCTTTCATGCAGGAGTGCCTGACATTTATTGATTAAAGTAACGTAAGCTGTAACTTCTCTTACCACCTTACTTTGCCTACCATAACCAAGCACCTTCGGTTATAGGTAGTAATAGGCTGTTTTCACATAACATTAAGCCTAGAGTAGATGCACATTTATTGAGAGTTTGATAACCTATTATTGCATATAGAACTCTGGAGAGTATTTGTGTTCTTTGTTCACTGGGAATATACATCAGAGGTTGGATCAAGCGCTTTCCGTTGTAGCATTTATGCCATTACTAGTCCAATGAATAAGAGCCCTGATATATTTAAACCTCAGTCGTAACAATTGGCACAGCATAGGTTTACTCTACATTGGCTTTGGCTGCCCCCTATCAATTACTTTCCATTAGAGTTCTTAAGCACTGATTTTTGCCCCAAACTGTATACCATAATAGAGATGTGCAAACTAGTTTCAAATTACTTGTCTGGACATGGGTGTGACGTCTACCAGCGTTGGCAGAATCGCCTCTCGTTAGCCACTAGCGCTCGCCAGGGATATCGAAATGGGCTACAGTTATCAGAGAATGTTGTTCTTTCTTTCCTAGTAATCACATTGTCACAGACAGTCCAGTGGTGGTCTTTGTTTTCGTCTGTGACAACGGGTTATATTTTATATCACCAGTAGTGATAATAGTAACAGCGTGTGAATGAGAAAGACTTTCAGAGCGAGGAGGTAGTAAGTGTCTGTATGTACGGGTGCATTCCTGCCTCTCGCTCGCCATTGGACGGCGTGTCTTGCTGTGTCATATGACGCCTGCAGTCTTGTGACGTCTCGGCCCGTGATTGGCCGACCATCGCGCCTTTGCGGTCTCCTGTGTAACTTACCTCCTCCATGAGGGTCCCCAGGAGCTGTCCTCGTCAGGACAGGCTTGGCGCGCGTGCTTCTAACATCCCTTTGCATACTCTCTCCCGATCACCACCTTTATCACTGTTTCTCTCACTCGATTCTCTCTTTCCATACTCTAACCTTTATTAACTGCACAACACTCCCCTTGGGCTCTGCATACGGTTTTCATAGCCGGCCCATTGTATTGCATGCGCCGTCCTCAGAGATATTTACATGTACTTAGAATAGGTTTGAGGGTTCTTAGTTAGTATAGGTTAAGAACTTTGTGTGTCTCCATTATTGATTTAGTGTTTCTGCTCTTTTATTTAATGCTAGACTGGGATAAGGTAACTGTAGTCGTTGTCTCCCATGTGTGTACGGTTTGCTTATACCTACACGACTTCGACCGGTCCTGTGGTAGCCTGGGTTGTCTTTTCGGTTGCGTCCGTTGCGAGTGCAGCATTGTGTTGACTGAGGGTTTTGGCCTGTACCAGTTCCACACTTTGCTGCCTCTTTGCTTGGCTTTAGAGGGTCGCCAGGATAGAACCAGATACTTGTGATCTGGATCTATCGAGAGAGCCCCCTAGTCAATTAACGTAACTTAAGGGATGCAGTCTTAAGGACATCGCTAGGCTACGAGCCTGTCTTGCTCAACCCCAGTTCCTTACCTAGAGTATCCCAGCTAGACATTATTAACCCTTATTTAGCGGCGAGCAACATAAGTCGAGTTAAATAAAGCTGGACTATGTGGCGGCGCTCGACATAGGTCGAGTGGCAATTTCAGCACGTAATGTGGCTGAGAGAGAGAGACAAGTGGTGGCAGGAGACTAGCGAGCGTATGACTGCTCCAGACCACCGCGGCGAACCTACTGACACAAATCTCAGCTCCCTCCTCCCTCTCTCACTCGCTACATACTCAATTATGTACTGAAAGTACCGAATTACCTGCTTTTTGCACTCGCGTTGCACGGTTATTGCAAGAAAACTATCCATCATACAAGGATCGTTATGGTGTCATTCGAAAGCTCTGTTTATGCCCTTTCAGGGATAGGTACTTGTTTTACGTTCTGGGTCTTATTTAGGCATGAAAATGATTACGTAAACAGCCCTATTTTGGCTAAAAACACCCCGCTGTGCGGTACACATAAATAAACCGCATAGGCCGCTCGTAAGGTGTTAATCGAGTAGACACTTGTTAGTATTTAATATAAGCTCTTTGATATGTGCGCATTATTATTCACAGCATTTATTAGTCTAGGTTGTTGGTGAGCCGCACAACCATAGCAGATTGTTTCGTTGATGAGGAAGTACTTCTTTTAGTGTCGAGCATTGCTACCGTTGCGCATTTATAGTATTCTCGTGTCAGTTAACATTATATGTCCTATCTTTTAGTGTATTCGATTTACACATGTGGTGTCCTGCCTCCTGCTTTTATATAGTTCTAAATCAGTACGAGCAGTCGAGCATCTTATGAGCATCAGACTTTCTTCATAGTCCAGGTCGATATATGGAAAATACCCCCTCAACCCCCAAAAAATTGCTACAAAAGGTTTCTCAACTGATTCTGGTAGGGTTTAGTGTACTTTATAACATACTAAAAGTTTACCAAAGTAGGACCCCCGGAAAGGTTTTTTTTTCAAGATGGCGTCCAAGATGGCCGCCGAAACCTCTTAATGATCATAACTATGTAACTATCAACTCAAATTTGATGATCTTGGTGTCTATCCCTAGGTTTTTGGGGGCAAAGAACACATTAAGGTCATAACAAATGATGTTGGCCTATTATGTAACACAAAAATCCAATATGGCGTCAAAAATGGCAGCCAACACCTCCAAATGACCGCAAGTCCATAACTATTGACTCAATTTGATGATCTTGATGTCTATCCCAGGTTTTTGGGGGCAAGGAACACATTAAGACAACTTTGGATATCACTGAGCTGTTGAATCATTATGAAATTGAACTCATGACCTTCAGCTGTCCACTATCACCTAATGCACAAACACCTTTGTCCATAGAATAAGTTTCAGAGCGTTCAGTTTTGAGTGTCATCCTCCTCCTCAGTATCGACCTCTTGAGTGTTGTTTGGATTGTCACAGTTTTCAGTTTGGCAAGGGCCACATGCAGCAGTGCAGGGGAGTCCATAGCGTCTGCAGCTGCATCGAGAGGATTTGCATCCCCCCGAACAGTTGCAATGGATAATTTTCAAGAGTTCGTCAGGCGCAGCATTGTTTTGGGTCATAATTGGAATTAACTGATCATTTTCCTATTTCCATCCCCATTCAGTTGGGTTCATTTCATTTGCCATCCCATCCATACCATAATTTGAAAGTACACACGTTGGCTATGGAATCTTGTTGCAGGTGATGTTCGGGGAAGCCGTTCAGGAGTGACAAATGCTTGAGCAGTTGCCACTTTCTTGGTGAAAATTATATGGCGCAGTGATGATAGCGTATCATTAGACTTGCCACCAAAGAGATCAACCATCAGGTCTTTGCCAAGATCTGATATGTCCTCTTGAGATTTGTTTTGAAGGATGAATGCACTAGCACAGGACTTCATGACAGGATCAGATTTCACTAATTTCCGGAAGGCTGACTTTTTTCCGATGCCGAAAATCCTTGAAGTTGAATCACAGCCTGAGTAGGCATGTACAAAGAGCAACTCATTGCACACATCGTCTCCTAAAGTTTCTTTCAACAGGTTAATGTTATACACTCTGTGTGTTCTTTTGACTGCTTGTTTGCGTCAGAACGGAAGTAGATGATCTCATTGTCTGTTCTGGAGTAATGAAGGAGCAAGATCAGCAAATCTGTATCCTCAACGACCAACGTTGTGGTGCAATGACGGGATCGTTCAACAGTTGCCTTAACGATATCAACGTCTGCATCCCCTGGTGACTGAATGATATGGCATCCCCTTTTAGTTAGTGCTGTGCTGATGAGAGCAATCATGTCTGCCTTGCTTTTGTCACGAGACAAAAAGTCCTCCTTTTTGCCTGAAAACTCTGTTTCTGCAGTGAAACTAACAATAGGGTGCAGGTTTTTTCCTCGTCTCTGATGTGTGTTATCTTTTATGGAGGGACCTTCACCATAGCCATCGAACACCACTGTCGCTTGTCCGTAATGTCTCACAGTGAAGTCTGCATAAGACTCAGCTATTGCATTATATGAGTCGCCTTTCTTCCACAGTAAACGATGGAGCAAAGAGCCACCATCAAGCACGTAACAATCTGTTTTAGGAATAGAGTTCATCACAGCCTCATTTGATAAGTCCGCAGCATGGTCTCGAATTGCCTGAGCAAGCTGAGGTTTGTCTGCTTTTCGAAGAATGTTCCTGGTCTCAAAGAGGGCTGGAGGGTAGGAGCTTAGTTCATACGTCAAAACCTCTTCAAGGGAAAGATCTCCTGACCTTGACACCACAAGGAAACGCTGGAACAGAAGGGCAGGATCAATGGTACGATCAGGAGCAAGCTTCACAGCAGAGATATTCCCAAGGGTTTGGGCTCTGTCTTTCCGCTTGAATTTGTAAGTAAATGCCCAGTTTCCAGTTTTTTCAGCTATGTGATATAAAAAATGGTTAGAATGTGTTCCTTGTCCCCCCAAACCAGGGGATAGATCTAGACCCAAGTTTAATCAAATTAGACTGAAACGTTGGTCACATGGCACATGTTGGACACCATATTGGACTTACTTGTTAGATAATGGCCCACTTTCATTTTTAATGGTCTTAATGTGTTCCTTGCCCCCAAAAACCTGGGGATAGACATCAAGATCATCAAATTTGAGTCAATAGTTATGGACTTGCGGTCATTTGGAGGTGTTGGCGGCCATTTTTGACGCCATTGATTTTTTGTGTTACATAATAGGCCAACATAATTTTTTATGATCTTAATGTGTTCTTTGCCCCCAAAAACCTAGGGATAGACACCAAGATCATCAAATTTGAGTTGATAGTTACATAGTTATGAACATTAAGAGGTTTCGGCGGCCATCTTGGACGCCATCTTGAAAAAAACTTTTCCGGGGTCCTACTTTGGTAAACTTTTAGTATGTTAAAAGTACACTAAAACCTACCAGAATCAGTTGAGAAACCTTTTGTAGCAATTTTTGGGGGGTTAAACTGTATTTTGACCTGACTATCAGAAGTTTCCAGGTCTATGCTGTAGGACTATACTTCACTTTCTTTCAGATAGGAGTGAAGAGTTTATTGTTGTTTAGAGTAACTGTATTGAAGTATCTTTTATTGTATTAAATCTTGCAGTGATTTAATTGATCTTTCCATAGATTCCTTTTTATGCATTTTAACGTAACTTGCATCTTGTTTGTTATCAGGCTATACCAGTGCAGGTTAGGCTGAAGTAGAGTACATTTATGCCCAGTTAAGGATACCCCGCTATCGCAGATTAACCCTGGAGGGTATAGGTGTTTGTTCGCCGGCATATAAGTTCGAGGGTTGGATCTAGCGTACCGTTGTTGCATAGTGCCCTATTACTAGTCCAATCATTGAGTGCCCTTGTTTTATTCGTAGTCCCGTAACTGTTATGCCCTGTTTTTCTACAGGTTTAACTTGGGTAATGTGAGTTCTAAATTGACTGGGTATATAAGGCTGCATGCACAATACAAGATATGAGGAATAGAGAACACAAAGAAACACATGGTAGCAAGTTACATGATCACGTTTATTGATATACCACTGCAGAATACTTGTGTAAGACAATATAATAGAATTGAACAACACTAGCATAAGTGGATCTGGATGGAGCCTAGTCTCCCACTTCCAACGTTCAGGTATTAATCTTCTGATCACTGGCTTTGATTTCACAGGTTTATATACCGAAGACCATCAATGTTACTTATAGATTCATATTCACTGTTAGATTTATTACTGGTAGCTCTGGTGCACAAGTAGTAGTTCACAGACTAGATTAGACACGCGTATTTTAGAGCACGGGAATTCTAGTAACCTCAGGGGTACTGATCTAAGTTTTATATCCTTGTCTCAGAAATACATAGAACGCAAATCAGTGGGCGAACGTTAGATATCACTAGAGTTTTAATATCTGAATAAGGTAATTACGAGAGTCAAGGTCGCCTGTTAATTAAAGAGCACTGATCGCTTAGTACGTCCCAAATGGAATGGTTAAGTATGAGTTACACTGGCAAGGTCTTAGCCACTTCGTAGAAATATTAATTAGTGAATCTCTAACAGCACAGAAATATGTAGTACTGCTAAAGGGAATCTTGGGTAGTATCTGATGGGTCTGGTCCTGGTTATCTTGCGTCCATGATGTTGGGGGCTAACGACTGGTTCCGCGGCCGTCCAGGGGGGCCATATGTGTGAAGTTCTTCAATACGTGGGCAGGTCCTTCTATCCAAATCTGCCACGGAGTCTGCCGTTCTGGGATCTCACTCCGGAACAACACAAGGGCAGAGATAGAAATTAACTGCAGGGTAGTGACCCCTGGTTGGTGTCTAGCTTTCAACTGATTTGACTGGGGGCGGGAGTTAGATTTATAGGCTCGGTTCTGGACCCTGTAGACAGTAGGGATCTCGAGTCTTATGGACTTAATTGAGCTCTCAATAGATATGGGGACTAGGTAAGATGGTATTTACTGTTGTGGCACAGGGCGATAGGAAGCCTTTATATTTTCATATAACTGAGCCTTAGTAAGAGGTACTATTTTGGCTATACTGGACGTATTTAGGGGAGAGAGACTGGATCCTACTTTGCGAGGAGGATGGGGACAGCTGTGATAGGAGCGTCTCTCTAGATTGTTTCAATCTTCATTCTATGGTATAGCTGAGGTGCTAATTTAGTGATCAGAGCATGCAAGAAAGGTAAATGGTTTATTGTGAGTTAATAGAGGTTAGTAAAGGTGTTAGTCATTCATGGTTAGTTCATCGATAGTCAGGATTGCTGTGCTACCTGGCAATGACTCGAAAGTCAAAACAGGGGCCAGGTATACCTCCGCGGGGGTGGGGGTCTCCCTCCTCGGGTGGGCAAAAAGGGGGAGCTGGGCGCCCTCTCTTCTGTGATAGTCGTCCGGCGGCTGTGGCTAGGGGCTTGCCATATCACCAGTGTTTGTAATAACCCTCTATGTATGAGACAGATGTGGGTGTCTTTAATACCAAAACCGAAGGTGCCTTAGCTAGCTGGTTTTACTCGGCTGGTTGTTAATTGTAGGGTTTGCTGGATATGGTGGAGACGGGGTTGCTAACTCTGCCACATTTATCTGGAAGTATTGCAATAGAAGTTAGTTACTGGCGGGGCGGCTAGCCTCGCACCGACGACCATTGGGTGCAGGGGTTGTGAATGTGTTGTAAGAGAATAGATGGCATGCAAGGGGCTAGTAAAGTTCTAATGTTGTTCTGGCCTACTAAGTGAAGGTAGGCTGGATAGGAGTATATATATAAAAGGTTGGAGAGCGTTAGCAACGGACAATTCAAGGATCTTCAAGAGGTATGAGAGAGAGGCTAGGTCGGACAAGAGTCGAGAAGCGCGGGTGTCCTTAATGAGAGGGGGGGGAAGAGTTCAAGGGCTACAGGGAAATTTTGCCCCTAAGGTCCCTGGGCGTGGGGGTGGCATTAGGCTACAATTGATATGCTAGTTTGAAAAGGCAATAGAATACGTCTCCCAAATGCTACCCGGGAATGCAACTATGGGGTGGTATATGAGTCTGGAAAAGATAGAGTTATGTGAACAGTCAGAGGGTTATGGATACTATTAGTTGGCCCTGGGAACTGCGTTTTCTATTAAATATAAAATACCAACCACAGCGGCATTTCGTAGGGGTACTTAGTTATTGTTTTCGGGGTACTTATGACAGATACTGGTAACCAGGTTATCTTATACAATCTCTGGTTGGGGTAAGAGGTGTAAGACACGAAGTAAATTGGCGTAGTGTGGGCTGTGGATACGAAGGAGGCAAGGGGAAGACGTATGACAATTGTGGGAAGGTAATGGAAAAAGGTGAACACAATGGCGGATAGAAATACTTAACCTAAGGATTGCATACATAGATTTATGGGGCGATGGGTCTTCAGAAGCTTAGTCTGGCAAGACAAGATGTTAGGGAATGTTAATATTAATACTTAGTTACTAGAGGAACAATGCAAGGGGCGACTGAGCACGGGTTACACATATCTATACTCGTCATGGAAAATGATATACGAGGTCTA
This sequence comes from Paralithodes platypus, assembly GCA_032716605.1. NCBI lineage: Eukaryota > Metazoa > Arthropoda > Malacostraca > Decapoda > Lithodidae > Paralithodes > Paralithodes platypus. Next base: position 12,606,376 of record CM064565.1, on the reverse strand, counting down.
GGGACAGCGTGGGTGTTTTAACTTCTAAGATATATAACATCTACTTCTCGGATGCAAGAACATACATAGATATAATTATGGCTGTCTGATGTGTTGGCATTGGCTCAACGTCGGGACAGGCATGGGTGTTTTTAATATGAATGTATATTCCTGTTCATCATCTTTGTAGTTAGGAGTGTAGGACACGAGGGGGTTAGTGTACGTGAGGTGTGGAAAATGGTCAGTTTAGAAAAGGTAAATGGGTGTGTCCTGGAGCTGTTTAGCCCTGCGGGCTTGGGCCTGTCTGGAAATGGCGGGCTCGGTCAGCTGGTCCTTTCGTTCTGTGGACCTTTCCTTTGGTGTTTCTGTGTGGTGTTCGTTCATGGCTTCTGTGGTGGGCTTCTCGTTCTGGGGCATTTTACTTCCCTCTCCTCATTATAGGCTCGTCCTCGAGCCTCAAGGGTGAAGTAAAAGAAGCATAGTCAGAAAAGTGTAGGTTAACAAAAAAGTAGTATGACTAAGGGAAAAAAATAATATATACAGTATATGGAAAACATGTAAATTTAAGAAAGGGCAGATAATTACGAACACAGGAAATTAAGAAGAGGTAAAGTGTTTAACAATGTATAAAGCAAATTTAAAAGATAGTCAGAAAAGTGTAGGTAACAAGAAAAGTAGTATGACTAAGGAAAAAAATAATATATACAGTATATGGAAAACATGTAAATTTATAGAATCATGCCCAATCGCTTAGGAATTGAAAACATTCGAAACAATTTAGTACAATAATATCCTCATCATCATCAGGGGGGGGGGGGGGGGGTATTTAGGGTCGCCGTTAGTCTGGGTGACGGTCTGGTAATAGGGGGTGGTGGTTCACTTTCACTTTGGAAGGGCGGGGTGGATATACCGTTAGTTCTTGTCGTTAGGAATGTGGGTCTGGGGGCGAGCTGGCCCGGGGCCAGTTTTGGAGGGGGGGTCTAAGTGGTTTCGGTCGGGGGTAGTGATAGGGGGGTTTTAAAGATGAAATGGGCAGGTCGAGTCGGGGTTGTTGTTGCGGAAGAGGTTGGTGCTGGGGAGGGCTTGAATTGTGTAGAGAGTTGTGGTCGTGAGTGGGGTTTGGGGAAGGGTGAGTAAGGCTGAAGGTTGAGAGTTTACTATGATCGGGTGATTTGGAGGTTTGGGGTGTGGGGATTTGATAGGGAGATGGTGGGGGGGGCCTGGGCAGGCAGGGTTGTGGTTTGAGAGGGGTTGAATTTAGACTGATTTTATTTCCGGGAGAGACATCGATGGGATTTCGAGGAGTGGTTGAGGTTGAGAGGTTGATTATGTTGTTTGGGGCGAGAGAGAGAGTATTTTGGGGTTTAGCCAAGGTGGAAAATGTTTTGTGGTTGGATTGGGAGGGGAGTGGTATTTTGTCGAGCGGGATCTTTGGGGGTGGAATTTGGGGCTGGTGGGGTAACGTTGAAAAGGGGGAGGTTGAAAGTTTAGCTGGGCTCATGATGGTGGGGGACCGACTGGTGAGCAGGTGTTCGGTACGCATTGAGGGGGGGGAAATAACTTTGGTGGGGGTCACGCGTGAGGGGGGGATTAACGGCGCGTGTGGGAGGATCAGAGTGGTGGGGTGTGTCGGTGGCAGTGACGGTTTGCTTAGAGGTTATCTGGGGTTGGTGGGTTTTGTCTGTCATTAGGGGGTGAGTCAAGTGTGGGGTTTTGAAGTTTATGAGGGGTGTGAATTGTGGGCGGGTGGAAGGGAGCTACTGACGGAAAACTGTCACAAGGGAGATTTTGTTGGTGGGGGAATAGCTGAGTATTTCTGGGGGAAGGGGGGGAACATGGTTGGGTCCTTAGGTCGTCACGCGTGAGGGGAGGATTAACGGCGCGTGTGGGAGGATCAGAGTGGTGGGGTGTTTCGGTGGCAGTGACGGTTTGCCTAGAGGTTTTCTGGGGTTGGTGGGTTTGTCTGTCATGAGGGGGTGAGTCCAAGTGTGTGGTTTTAAAGTTTTTTAGGGTTGTGTATTGTGGGGGGTTGGAAGGGAGCTACTGACGGAAAACTGTCACAAGGGAGATTTTGTTGGTGGGGGAATAGCTGAGCATTTCTGGGGGAAGGGGGGGAACATGTTTGGGTCCCTAGGTCGTCACGCGTGAGGGGAGGATTAACGGCGCGTGTGGGAGGGTCATGGTGGTGAGAGGTGAGCGAGTTAGGAAACGGATTTGTTGGGGGGACTGCGGCGGGTTGGTGGGGGAAGAGTTAGGTGTAGAACAGGGGTTATTGGTAGAGGACTGATGTATTGATTTGGGGTTGTTAACAGGACGAATTTTAGGAATCTTCTTGGTGGCAGTCACGGTCTGGTTAGCGGTTATCTGGGGTTGGTGGGTTTGTTTGACATTAACAGGACGAGTTTGGGGAATTTTCTTGGTGGCAGTCTTGGTCTGGTTAGAGGTTATCTGGGACTGGTGAGTTTGTTTGACATGAGAGGGCGAGTCAAGTTTGGGGTTTCAAAGTTTTCTAGGGGTGTGAATTGTGTGGGGGTGGAAGGGAGCTACTGACTGAAAACTGTCACAAGCTACCGACGGAAAACTGTCACAAGGGAAATTTTGTTGGTGGGGGGATAGCTGAACATTTCTGGGGTCATGGGGAAAATATGTTGGGGTGGCCCTAAGAAGGAAGGCATAGCGAGAATACGGGGGTTGTTGGGGGGGCTGCAGAGGGTTGGTGGGGGAAGGGTTCACTGGGGTTGGACTTTCACCGGAAGTCATTTTGGAAGGATGCACGGAGTCTTGGATAGGGGCTGAAGGGTTGGATAGGGGATTCATCGAACTACGTAGGCATTCTTCTCTGATGGAGAGCATATGTTCTTCGAATAAGCCATACGGGTCGAGATGGGCGGTGATGTGGGGTGGGAGGATGTTTAACAATGCGGTGAATAAGAGTTCATTTTGTTGGTCGTAATCTTCATAGCTATACGTGGTCCTCACGTATCTGTAGAGTTGTATGAGGGTCACATTTATATCCCCTTCATACTTGCTCTTGTCTATTTGGATTATTTTGGGGGAGATGAGGCAACCCAAAAGTGGCCCTAAGTTCCGGATCACGAGGGATCGAAACTGGTTCCAGGTACTCTCTGGCGTTACCTGTTTCTAACAATTTGGGAAACGTCTTTTCACATCTGCATAATTTGCGATATTGCGTCGGCGATTTTTTCTCAGTTATTTTGAAGTGCCACATCTAACACTCGTTTTATTATGACTAGGTAAGGCGCAATATCATACGGGTTTACATCATACTTGGGCATGGGTGTGCGTGACTGCCAATTTCGCGATGTTGCCATGCTTCTACTGTTCCAAACTTGCAGTGTAATGCAACCTTTTATCCGAATCAAGAACCACCGCTGCCGCCAATGTTATGCCCTGTTTTACTACAGGTATAACTTGGGTAATGTGAGTTCTAAATTGACTGGGTATATAAGGCTGCATGCACAATACAAGATATGAGGAATAGAGAACACAAAGAAACACTGGTAGCAAGTTACATGATCACGTTTATTGATATACCACTGCAGAATACTTGTGTAAGACAATATAATAGAATTGAACAACACTAGCATAAGTGGATCTGGATGGAGCCTAGTCTCCCACTTCCAACGCTCAGGTATTAATCTTCTGATCACTGGCTTTGATTTCACAGGTTTATATACCGAAGACCATCAATGTTACTTATAGATTCATATTCACTGTTAGATTTATTACTGGTAGCTCTGGTGCACAAGTAGTAGTTCACAGACTAGATTAGACACGCGTATTTTAGAGCACGGGAATTCTAGTAACCTCAGGGGGTACTGATCTAAGTTTTATATCCTTGTCTCAGAAATACATAGAACGCAAATCAGTGTGCGTACGTTAGATATCACTAGAGTTTTAATATCTGAATAAGGTAATTACGAGAGTCAAGGTCTCCTGTTTATTAAAGAGCACTGATCGGTTAGTACGTCCCAAATGGAATGGTTAAGTATGAGTTACACTGGGCAAGGTCTTAGCCACTTCGTAGAAATATTAATTAGTGAATCTCTAATCAGCACTGTAATATGTAGTACTGCTAAAGGGAATTCTTGGGGTAGTATCCTGATGGGTCCTGGGTCCTGGTTATCTTGCGTCCATGATGTTGGGCGGCTAACGACTGTGTTTCCGCCGCGGGCCCTGGTCCAGGGGGGCCATATGTGTGAAGTTCTTCAATATCGTTGGGCAGGTCCTTCTATATCCCAAATCTGCCGACGGAGTCCTGCCGGTTCTGGGATCTCACTCCGGAACAACACAAGGGCCAGAGATAGAAATTAACTGCAGGGTAGTGAACCGCCTGGTTGGTGTCTTAGCTTTCAACTGATTTGACTTGGGGCGGGAGTTAGATTTAATAGGCTCGTTTCTGGGGGACCCTGCTAGACAGTAGGGGGAAGCCTCGAGTCTTATGGACTTAATTGAGCTCTCAATAGATATGGGGACTAGGTTAATATGGTATTTACTGTTTTTGTGGCACAAGGGCGATAG
>CM064565.1:12438409-12601755 GCA_032716605.1 Paralithodes platypus | reverse complement strand
AAAACTAGGCTAGTTACGATTGAATTGACAAAATAATATTCTCTCTAAAAATATTTTCAGAGATTGTACACTAAAGTGAATTGGTCTTGTATGGTGGAGACACGAAACTGGATTTAGAGCCTCTATAACTAGGCTATCTACATGAGATGTAGACAAATAACTGAGCTAAAATCACCCTAAAAACTAGGCTAGTTACGATTGAATTGACAAAATAATATTCTCTCTAAAAATATTTTCAGAGATTGTACACTAAAGTGAATTGGTCTTGTATGGTGGAGACACGAAACTGGATTTAGAGCCTCTATAACTAGGCTATCTACATGAGATGTAGACAAATAACTGAGCTAAAATCACCCTAAAAACTAGGCTAGTTACGATTGAATTGACAAAATAATATTCTCTCTAAAAATATTTTCAGAGATTGTACACTAAAGTGAATTGGTCTTGTATGGTGGAGACACGAAACTGGATTTAGAGCCTCTATAACTAGGCTATCTACATGAGATGTAGACATATAACTGAGCTAAAATCACCCTAAAAACTAGGCTAGTTACGATTGAATTGACAAAATAATATTCTCTCTAAAAATATTTTCAGAGATTGTACACTAAAGTGAATTGGTCTTGTATGGTGGAGACACGAAACTGGATTTAGAGCCTCTATAACTAGGCTATCTACATGAGATGTAGACAAATAACTGAGCTAAAATCACCCTAAAAACTAGGCTAGTTACGATTGAATTGACAAAATAATATTCTCTAAAAATATTTTCAGAGATTGTACACTAAAGTGAATTGGTCTTGTATGGTGGAGACACGAAACTGGATTTAGAGCCTCTATAACTAGGCTATCTACATGAGATGTAGACATATAACTGAGCTAAAATCACCCTAAAAACTAGGCTAGTTACGATTGAATTGACAAAATAATATTCTCTCTAAAAATATTTTCAGAGATTGTACACTAAAGTGAATTGGTCTTGTATGGTGGAGACACGAAACTGGATTTAGAGCCTCTATAACTAGGCTATCTACATGAGATGTAGACAAATAACTGAGCTAAAATCACCCTAAAAACTAGGCTAGTTACGATTGAATTGACAAAATAATATTCTCTCTAAAAATATTTTCAGAGATTGTACACTAAAGTGAATTGGTCTTGTATGGTGGAGACACGAAACTGGATTTAGAGCCTCTATAACTAGGCTATCTACATGAGATGTAGACAAATAATAGAGCTAAAATCACCCTAAAAACTAGGCTAGTTACGATTGAATTGACAAAATAATATTCTCTCTAAAAATATTTTCAGAGATTGTACACTAAAGTGAATTGGTCTTGTATGGTGGAGACACGAAACTGGATTTAGAGCCTCTATAACTAGGCTATCTACACGAGATGTAGACATATAACTGAGCTAAAATCACCCTAAAAACTAGGCTAGTTACGATTGAATTGACAAAATAATATTCTCTCTAAAAATATTTTCAGAGATTGTACACTAAAGTGAATTGGTCTTGTATGGTGGAGACACGAAACTGGATTTAGAGCCTCTATAACTAGGCTATCTACATGAGATGTAGACAAATAACTGAGCTAAAATCACCCTAAAAACTAGGCTAGTTACGATTGAATTGACAAAATAATATTCTCTCTAAAAATATTTTCAGAGATTGTACACTAAAGTGAATTGGTCTTGTATGGTGGAGACACGAAACTGGATTTAGAGCCTCTATAACTAGGCTATCTACATGAGATGTAGACATATAACTGAGCTAAAATCACCCTAAAAACTAGGCTAGTTACGATTGAATTGACAAAATAATATTCTCTCTAAAAATATTTTCAGAGATTGTACACTAAAGTGAATTGGTCTTGTATGGTGGAGACACGAAACTGGATTTAGAGCCTCTATAACTAGGCTATCTACATGAGATGTAGACAATAACTGAGCTAAAATCACCCTAAAAACTAGGCTAGTTACGATTGAATTGACAAAATAATATTCTCTCTAAAAATATTTTCAGAGATTGTACACTAAAGTGAATTGGTCTTGTATGGTGGAGACACGAAACTGGATTTAGAGCCTCTATAACTAGGCTATCTACATGAGATGTAGAGCTAAAATCACCCTAAAAACTAGGCTAGTTACGATTGAATTGACAAAATAATATTCTCTCTAAAAATATTTTCAGAGATTGTACACTAAAGTGAATTGGTCTTGTATGGTGGAGACACGAAACTGGATTTAGAGCCTCTATAACTAGGCTATCTACATGAGATGTAGACATATAATAGAGCTAAAATCACCCTAAAAACTAGGCTAGTTACGATTGAATTGACAAAATAATATTCTCTCTAAAAATATTTTCAGAGATTGTACACTAAAGTGAATTGGTCTTGTATGGTGGAGACACGAAACTGGATTTAGAGCCTCTATAACTAGGCTATCTACATGAGATGTAGACATATAACTGAGCTAAAATCACCCTAAAAACTAGGCTAGTTACGATTGAATTGACAAAATAATATTCTCTCTAAAAATATTTTCAGAGATTGTACACTAAAGTGAATTGGTCTTGTATGGTGGAGACACGAAACTGGATTTAGAGCCTCTATAACTAGGCTATCTACATGAGATGTAGACAAATAACTGAGCTAAAATCACCCTAAAAACTAGGCTAGTTACGATTGAATTGACAAAATAATATTCTCTCTAAAAATATTTTCAGAGATTGTACACTAAAGTGAATTGGTCTTGTATGGTGGAGACACGAAACTGGATTTAGAGCCTCTATAACTAGGCTATCTACATGAGATGTAGACAAATAATAGAGCTAAAATCACCCTAAAAACTAGGCTAGTTACGATTGAATTGACAAAATAATATTCTCTCTAAAAATATTTTCAGAGATTGTACACTAAAGTGAATTGGTCTTGTATGGTGGAGACACGAAACTGGATTTAGAGCCTCTATAACTAGGCTATCTACATGAGATGTAGACATATAACTGAGCTAAAATCACCCTAAAAACTAGGCTAGTTACGATTGAATTGACAAAATAATATTCTCTCTAAAAATATTTTCAGAGATTGTACACTAAAGTGAATTGGTCTTGTATGGTGGAGACACGAAACGGGGTTTAGAGCCTCTATAACTAGGCTATCTACATGAGATGTAGACATATAACTGAGCTAAAATCACCCTAAAAACTAGGCTAGTTACGATTGAATTGACAAAATAATATTCTCTCTAAAAATATTTTCAGAGATTGTACACTAAAGTGAATTGGTCTTGGAGACACGAAACTGGATTTAGAGCCTCTATAACTAGGCTATCTACATGAGATGTAGACATATAACTGAGCTAAAATCACCCTAAAAACTAGGCTAGTTACGATTGAATTGACAAAATAATATTCTCTCTAAAAATATTTTCAGAGATTGTACACTAAAGTGAATTGGTCTTGTATGGTGGAGACACGAAACTGGATTTAGAGCCTCTATAACTAGGCTATCTACACGAGATGTAGACAAATAACTGAGCTAAAATCACCCTAAAAACTAGGCTAGTTACGATTGAATTGACAAAATAATATTCTCTCTAAAAAGTATTTTCAGAGATTGTACACTAAAGTGAATTGGTCTTGTATGGTGGAGACACGAAACTGGATTTAGAGCCTCTATAACTAGGCTATCTACACGAGATGTAGACATATAACTGAGCTAAAATCACCCTAAAAACTAGGCTAGTTACGATTGAATTGACAAAATAATATTCTCTCTAAAAATATTTTCAGAGATTGTACACTAAAGTGAATTGGTCTTGTATGGTGGAGACACGAAACTGGATTTAGAGCCTCTATAACTAGGCTATCTACATGAGATGTAGACATATAACTGAGCTAAAATCACCCTAAAAACTAGGCTAGTTACGATTGAATTGACAAAATAATATTCTCTCTAAAAATATTTTCAGAGATTGTACACTAAAGTGAATTGGTCTTGGAGACACGAAACTGGATTTAGAGCCTCTATAACTAGGCTATCTACACGAGATGTAGACAAATAACTGAGCTAAAATCACCCTAAAAACTAGGCTAGTTACGATTGAATTGACAAAATAATATTCTCTCTAAAAATATTTTCAGAGATTGTACACTAAAGTGAATTGGTCTTGTATGGTGGAGACACGAAACTGGATTTAGAGCCTCTATAACTAGGCTATCTACATGAGATGTAGACATATAACTGAGCTAAAATCACCCTAAAAACTAGGCTAGTTACGATTGAATTGACAAAATAATATTCTCTCTAAAAATATTTTCAGAGATTGTACACTAAAGTGGAGACACGAAACTGGATTTAGAGCCTCTATAACTAGGCTATCTACATGAGATGTAGACATATAACTGAGCTAAAATCACCCTAAAAACTAGGCTAGTTACGATTGAATTGACAAAATAATATTCTCTCTAAAAATATTTTCAGAGATTGTACACTAAAGTGAATTGGTCTTGTATGGTGGAGACACGAAACTGGATTTAGAGCCTCTATAACTAGGCTATCTACATGAGATGTAGACATATAACTGAGCTAAAATCACCCTAAAAACTAGGCTAGTTACGATTGAATTGACAAAATAATATTCTCTCTAAAAATATTTTCAGAGATTGTACACTAAAGTGAATTGGTCTTGTATGGTGGAGACACGAAACTGGATTTAGAGCCTCTATAACTAGGCTATCTACATGAGATGTAGACATATAACTGAGCTAAAATCACCCTAAAAACTAGGCTAGTTACGATTGAATTGACAAAATAATATTCTCTCTAAAAATATTTTCAGAGATTGTACACTAAAGTGAATTGGTCTTGTATGGTGGAGACACGAAACTGGATTTAGAGCCTCTATAACTAGGCTATCTACATGAGATGTAGACATATAACTGAGCTAAAATCACCCTAAAAACTAGGCTAGTTACGATTGAATTGACAAAATAATATTCTCTCTAAAAATATTTTCAGAGATTGTACACTAAAGTGAATTGGTCTTGTATGGTGGAGACACGAAACTGGATTTAGAGCCTCTATAACTAGGCTATCTACATGAGATGTAGACATATAACTGAGCTAAAATCACCCTAAAAACTAGGCTAGTTACGATTGAATTGACAAAATAATATTCTCTCTAAAAATATTTTCAGAGATTGTACACTAAAGTGAATTGGTCTTGTATGGTGGAGACACGAAACTGGATTTAGAGCCTCTATAACTAGGCTATCTACACGAGATGTAGACAAATAACTGAGCTAAAATCACCCTAAAAACTAGGCTAGTTACGATTGAATTGACAAAATAATATTCTCTCTAAAAATATTTTCAGAGATTGTACACTAAAGTGAATTGGTCTTGTATGGTGGAGACACGAAACTGGATTTAGAGCCTCTATAACTAGGCTATCTACACGAGATGTAGACATATAACTGAGCTAAAATCACCCTAAAAACTAGGCTAGTTACGATTGAATTGACAAAATAATATTCTCTCTAAAAATATTTTCAGAGATTGTACACTAAAGTGAATTGGTCTTGTATGGTGGAGACACGAAACTGGATTTAGAGCCTCTATAACTAGGCTATCTACATGAGATGTAGACATATAACTGAGCTAAAATCACCCTAAAAACTAGGCTAGTTACGATTGAATTGACAAAATAATATCAATAAAAATATTTTCAGAGATTGTACACTAAAGTGAATTGGTCTTGTATGGTGGAAACTGGATTTAGAGCCTCTATAACTAGGCTATCTACATGAGATGTAGACATATAACTGAGCTAAAATCACCCTAAAAACTAGGCTAGTTACGATTGAATTGACAAAATAATATTCTCTCTAAAAATATTTTCAGAGATTGTACACTAAAGTGAATTGGTCTTGTATGGTGGAGACACGAAACGGGGTTTAGAGCCTCTATAACTAGGCTATCTACACGAGATGTAGACATATAACTGAGCTAAAATCACCCTAAAAACTAGGCTAGTTACGATTGAATTGACAAAATAATATTCTCTCTAAAAATATTTTCAGAGATTGTACACTAAAGTGAATTGGTCTTGTATGGTGGAGACACGAAACTGGATTTAGAGCCTCTATAACTAGGCTATCTACATGAGATGTAGACATATAACTGAGCTAAAATCACCCTAAAAACTAGGCTAGTTACGATTGAATTGACAAAATAATATTCTCTCTAAAAATATTTTCAGAGATTGTACACTAAAGTGAATTGGTCTTGTATGGTGGAGACACGAAACTGGATTTAGAGCCTCTATAACTAGGCTATCTACATGAGATGTAGACATATAACTGAGCTAAAATCACCCTAAAAACTAGGCTAGTTACGATTGAATTGACAAAATAATATTCTCTCTAAAAATATTTTCAGAGATTGTACACTAAAGTGAATTGGTCTTGTATGGTGGAGACACGAAACTGGATTTAGAGCCTCTATAACTAGGCTATCTACATGAGATGTAGACATATAACTGAGCTAAAATCACCCTAAAAACTAGGCTAGTTACGATTGAATTGACAAAATAATATTCTCTCTAAAAATATTTTCAGAGATTGTACACTAAAGTGAATTGGTCTTGTATGGTGGAGACACGAAACTGGATTTAGAGCCTCTATAACTAGGCTATCTACATGAGATGTAGACAAATAACTGAGCTAAAATCACCCTAAAAACTAGGCTAGTTACGATTGAATTGACAAAATAATATTCTCTCTAAAAATATTTTCAGAGATTGTACACTAAAGTGAATTGGTCTTGTATGGTGGAGACACGAAACGGGATTTAGAGCCTCTATAACTAGGCTATCTACATGAGATGTAGACATATAACTGAGCTAAAATCACCCTAAAAACTAGGCTAGTTACGATTGAATTGACAAAATAATATTCTCTCTAAAAATATTTTCAGAGATTGTACACTAAAGTGAATTGGTCTTGTATGGTGGAGACACGAAACGGGATTTAGAGCCTCTATAACTAGGCTATCTACATGAGATGTAGACAAATAACTGAGCTAAAATCACCCTAAAAACTAGGCTAGTTACGATTGAATTGACAAAATAATATTCTCTCTAAAAATATTTTCAGAGATTGTACACTAAAGTGAATTGGTCTTGTATGGTGGAGACACGAAACGGGATTTAGAGCCTCTATAACTAGGCTATCTACATGAGACGTAGACATATAACTGAGCTAAAATCACCCTAAAAACTAGGCTAGTTACGATTGAATTGACAAAATAATATTCTCTCTAAAAATATTTTCAGAGATTGTACACTAAAGTGAATTGGTCTTGTATGGTGGAGACACGAAACTGGATTTAGAGCCTCTATAACTAGGCTATCTACATGAGATGTAGACATATAACTGAGCTAAAATCACCCTAAAAACTAGGCTAGTTACGATTGAATTGACAAAATAATATTCTCTCTAAAAATATTTTCAGAGATTGTACACTAAAGTGAATTGGTCTTGTATGGTGGAGACACGAAACTGGATTTAGAGCCTCTATAACTAGGCTATCTACATGAGATGTAGACATATAACTGAGCTAAAATCACCCTAAAAACTAGGCTAGTTACGATTGAATTGACAAAATAATATTCTCTCTAAAAATATTTTCAGAGATTGTACACTAAAGTGAATTGGTCTTGTATGGTGGAGACACGAAACGGATTTAGAGCCTCTATAACTAGGCTATCTACACGAGATGTAGACATATAACTGAGCTAAAATCACCCTAAAAACTAGGCTAGTTACGATTGAATTGACAAAATAATATTCTCTCTAAAAATATTTTCAGAGATTGTACACTAAAGTGAATTGGTCTTGTATGGTGGAGACACGAAACTGGATTTAGAGCCTCTATAACTAGGCTATCTACATGAGATGTAGACATATAACTGAGCTAAAATCACCCTAAAAACTAGGCTAGTTACGATTGAATTGACAAAATAATATTCTCTCTAAAAATATTTTCAGAGATTGTACACTAAAGTGAATTGGTCTTGTATGGTGGAGACACGAAACTGGATTTAGAGCCTCTATAACTAGGCTATCTACATGAGATGTAGACATATAACTGAGCTAAAATCACCCTAAAAACTAGGCTAGTTACGATTGAATTGACAAAATAATATTCTCTCTAAAAATATTTTCAGAGATTGTACACTAAAGTGAATTGGTCTTGTATGGTGGAGACACGAAACTGGATTTAGAGCCTCTATAACTAGGCTATCTACACGAGATGTAGACATATAACTGAGCTAAAATCACCCTAAAAACTAGGCTAGTTACGATTGAATTGACAAAATAATATTCTCTCTAAAAATATTTTCAGAGATTGTACACTAAAGTGAATTGGTCTTGTATGGTGGAGACACGAAACGGATTTAGAGCCTCTATAACTAGGCTATCTACATGAGACGTAGACATATAATAGAGCTAAAATCACCCTAAAAACTAGGCTAGTTACGATTGAATTGACAAAATAATATTCTCTCTAAAAATATTTTCAGAGATTGTACACTAAAGTGAATTGGTCTTGTATGGTGGAGACACGAAACTGGATTTAGAGCCTCTATAACTAGGCTATCTACATGAGATGTAGACAAATAACTGAGCCCTAAAAACCCTAAAAACTAGGCTAGTTACGATTGAATTGACAAAATAATATTCTCTCTAAAAATATTTTCAGAGATTGTACACTAAAGTGAATTGGTCTTGTATGGTGGAGACACGAAACTGGATTTAGAGCCTCTATAACTAGGCTATCTACATGAGACGTAGACATATAATAGAGCTAAAATCACCCTAAAAACTAGGCTAGTTACGATTGAATTGACAAAATAATATTCTCTCTAAAAATATTTTCAGAGATTGTACACTAAAGTGAATTGGTCTTGTATGGTGGAGACACGAAACTGGATTTAGAGCCTCTATAACTAGGCTATCTACATGAGATGTAGACATATAACTGAGCTAAAATCACCCTAAAAACTAGGCTAGTTACGATTGAATTGACAAAATAATATTCTCTCTAAAAATATTTTCAGAGATTGTACACTAAAGTGAATTGGTCTTGTATGGTGGAGACACGAAACTGGATTTAGAGCCTCTATAACTAGGCTATCTACACGAGATGTAGACATATAACTGAGCTAAAATCACCCTAAAAACTAGGCTAGTTACGATTGAATTGACAAAATAATATTTTCTCTAAAAATATTTTCAGAGATTGTACACTAAAGTGAATTGGTCTTGTATGGTGGAGACACGAAACTGGATTTAGAGCCTGTATAACTAGGCTATCTAACAGTAGACCTATACTGAGCAATCATAAGAGCTAAAATCACCCTAAAAACTAGGCTAGTTACGATTGAATTGACAAAATAATATTCTCTCTAAAAATATTTTCAGAGATTGTACACTAAAGTGAATTGGTCTTGTATGGTGGAGACACGAAACGGGATTTAGAGCCTCTATAACTAGGCTATCTACACGAGACGTAGACATATAACTGAGCTAAAATCACCCTAAAAACTAGGCTAGTTACGATTGAATGACAAAATAATATTCTCTCTAAAAATATTTTCAGAGATTGTACACTAAAGTGAATTGGTCTTGTATGGTGGAGACACGAAACGGGATTTAGAGCCTCTATAACTAGGCTATCTACACGAGACGTAGACATATAATAGAGCTAAAATCACCCTAAAAACTAGGCTAGTTACGATTGAATTGACAAAATAATATTCTCTCTAAAAATATTTTCAGAGATTGTACACTAAAGTGAATTGGTCTTGTATGGTGGAGACACGAAACGGAATTTAGAGCCTCTATAACGAGGCTATCTACACTACATATAATAGAGCTAAAATCACCCTAAAAACTAGGCTAGTTACGATTGAATTGACAAAATAATATTCTCTCTAAAAATATTTTCTGAGATTGTACACTAAAGTGAATTGGTCTTGTATGGTGGAGACACGAAACGGGGTTTAGAGCCTCTATAACTAGGCTATCTACACGAGACGTAGACATATAACTGAGCAAAATCACTCTAAAAACTAGGCTAGTTACGATTGAATTGACAAAATAATCTCTCTAAAAATATTTTCAGAGATTGTACACTAAAGTAAATTGGTGTTGTATGGAGCCACGATACGGGATATAGAGCCTCTATACTAGGCTACTCAGTTGCCCTCTGACACGATGCGACGTCCCCAGTGACCGCTAGTGAACCGGTTTACCCTTAGTGAGGTCCTAGTGAACTTTCTTAGTGATGGCTGTTGTTGATGATTCTGCTGTCTCCTCCCATTCTCTCCAGCTTTGTCTTGCTTTGCAAGAAAGGCTGGAGAGTGTGGAGCAGGAGATTCAGTGTCTCAAAGATGAAAATTTGGCCTTGAGACTAGCTATGGCTAAACAGAAGTGTGCGGCTACCGGCTGTGTTCCCAGGAATCGTGAGGGCCCTTGAAAAGTGGTGTCCACCAGAGCAACGGCCTGCAAGCTGAAAAGGCAGCCACTCAAGACCCACAACAACTTCAGCACCTTGGCTGATGAGAGTGATGGCGAGGAAGTGGCGATCATCGAGGCAGTGAGAGGGGAGGGGGGGAGTCTGCTGCTGTTGCTGCTACAACTCCTGCTACACGCAGACAACAGAAAACAGCTAAGTCTATTTTAATTGTAGGGGATTCAATGATTAAATACCTTGGTAGGGCTACTAACACACATGTTGGTAAAGTTGTCTGTCTGCCTGGTGCCGGAGTCGAGAAGGTGGCAGAAAAGCTAGATGGTGTCATGGAAGCGAGTGGAGAGGACCCCATCATCTTCCTCAACGCAGGGAGCAACGACATTTGGGAATGCAGGACTGAGGAGTTGCTCACCACGTACCAGGAAATGTTGGAGAGGATCACGGAGAAGGGTGGAGTTCCTGTGGTACACAGTATCCTACCAAGAAGAGGGGTAAGGAAGGAATGGTCCTCCAGGGCTATTGGTGTAAATAGCCGGCTGGAGAAGTATTGCAAGGCAAATACTATTCCATTCCTGGATAACTGGACCCTCTTCTACGGTAAGGATGAACTGTATGCCCAGGATGGAGTACATCGCTCTCGACTAGGAGTTTCGACCTTAGCCTCTCACTCGACAAGTTTGTTGCGGGGTTTTGGTTCATAAACCATAGGTGTGTAAGTAAAATAGAATCCCATCCACATCAAATTGATAGTAATAACGAACATTCTGATAGCGTAGATTTTCCGTCTAGGTCCAGTAGTTCAACAGGTAAAAATAAATTAGTTAAAAACAATAGAAAAATAGTTGCAAATACAAGTAATAGTTTGAGTGTTTATTATACAAATTGCAGGAGTTTATGTAAACAAATGAACGAACTTATGAGCACTGGTTAGCAAAGAAAATATAGACATAATAGCGCTAACTGAAACATGGATTAATACAGAAACCAGGCATTTTTTAGCAGAGTTTGATATACCAGGATATAGTTTGTTTAAATATGACCGAACAAGTAAGAGGGGTGGCGGTATAGCAGTGTTTGTCAGAAGATAATTAAAAAGCTGTACTAAATCAGGTATTAGAGTATATAATCAAAATGAAAGTGTTTGGGTGGAAGTTAACGAGGTAGTGAGACTTTAGTTATTGGAGTTATGTATATACCGCCCAATATGAGTAGAAATGACGGAACATCATTATGGGAGGAAATTAAAATAGCATCAAGGCTTAGCAACGTGTGCATTATGGGGGATTTTAATTTCCCTAATATAGATTGGCAGCAACAAATAGGAGACTCTGATTCAAAGGAGTTTATTGAGGTAGTACAAGATAGTTTTTTATCTCAATTCATAGATACGCCGACTAGAGGTGATAATATTCTCGATTTAGTTTTCAGTAACAATGAACATATGATAAATAGTGTAGAAATCGGGGACCACCTAGGAAATAGTGATCACAATTCTGTGTATTTAAATATACAATGGAAAGGTAATATCAGAGAGAATACAACATTAATACCTGACTTCAGAAAAGCCAATTATGGTGGGTTAAGAGAAGCCCTGTTAGCGGACCCTATGGTCAAAAAATTAAGTCGATCCAGGTGTCCAAATGAGTGTATCCTTTCTCAGGCACCTGTCATCTTAAGTCAGGAGGAGACGTCAAACTTGGTAGATACATACGATAATTTTATCAAGTCAGTATTCAATGCGCAAAATAAATATATCCCCAAAGAAAATTTAGATCAACACAGAACCAACCCAAATGGATGAATAATAGACTATTAGATCTTCTAGGAAAAAAGAGAGGAATATATAGAAAAATAGAAAAAGGCGAAATTCACCTACTTGCTTTACTATCAGAATGTATCACGACAGGTAAAAAAGGATATTAGTAAAGACAAAAGAAATTATGAAATTAAGGTGCCAATGACTCAAAAAATAATCCTAAAGCTTTTTACCAACTATATAAATCCAAGGTTAGAGATGTCATTGGTCCACTTAAAACTTCGATAGGAAAATTGACAGAAGTGATTTAGAAATGTGCAGTACATTAAATAGTCAATTTCTTTCCGTTTTCACTAATGAAAATTTGGCACAGTTTCCAGAAGTCCGTAAGGTATACAGCGATAGTATAGAAAATAGGTTAAGTACGGTTACTATAAGTAGAAATGATGTGGTTAAGGAAATTGACAGACTGAAACCTCATAAATCGCCTGGTCCTGATGAGGTATATGCTAGAGTATTAAAAGAATGCAGAGATGAGTTAAGTTATCCATTAACATTTCTATTTACCAAGTCATTAGAAACAGGTATAGTTCCAGAAGCTTGGAAGCTTGCAAATGTAGTTCCGATCTTCAAAAAAGGTGATAAATCAATAGCATCCAATTACCGTCCCATTAGTCTCACTTCAATCATAGGAAAACTACTAGAGTCAATTATTGCTAGGAAAATGAGAAACCACTTAGAAACATTTAACTTAATCACTTCTTCTCAGCATGGATTCACTCAGGGACGGTCTTGCCTTACGAATTTGCTTAGTTTTTTCTCAGAGGTATATGAAGCAGTAGATAATGACAAGTCATATGATATTATATATTTAGATTTCAGTAAAGCTTTCGACAGAGTCCCTCATGAGAGATTGATGAGAAAGGTGGAGGCACATGGAATGGGTGGGGCGTTGTTAGGATGGATTAGGTCATGGCTAATTGGTAGGAAGCAGAGAGTCAGCATAAATGGTACCAAGTCAGAATGGGGAGCAGTCAAAAGTGGTGTCCCCCAGGGATCGGTATTAGGTCCCCTGTTGTTTCTTATATACATAAATGACCTAGATTTAGGTATAACTAGTAGGATAAGTAAATTCGCAGACGATACTAAAATAGGGAGATTCAATTGATTCAGATAGCGATATAGAGTGCCTCCAAAGGAATCTAGATACCTTACATGAATGGTCAGTAAATTGGCAGATGAAGTTTAACATTGACAAATGCAAGGTATTAAAGATAGGGCAAACAAATGTTAAATATAAACTAGCTAATTTAGAATTAGAAAATTCAGACTGCGAGAAAGATCTAGGTGTGTTTGTTAGCAATGATTTGAAGCCTAGAAAACAGTGTATAAGCGTTCGTAATAAGGCAAACAGGATTCTCGGGTTCATCTCTAGGAGTGTGAGTAACAGAACTGCTGATGTTATCTTAAAACTTTACTTGTCATTAGTGTGACCCCACATGGATCTGCTGTCCAATTTTGGTGTCCTTATTACAGAATGGACATAGATTCATTGGAGAGGGTACAGCGTAGAATGACAAAAATGATCCATAATATTAGAAATCTTTCGTATGAAGAAAGGTTGAAGAAATTAGGTTTACATTCGGTAGAGAGACGCAGAGTTAGAGGGGATATGATAGAGGTGTTCAAGTGGGTTAGTGGGATGAACAAAGGGGACATGGCAAATGTACTAAAGCTCAGTGATAGCGAAAAGAACTCGTACCAATGGTTTCAAATTAGATAAATTTCGTTTCAGAAAAGATATAGGCAAGTATTGGTTTGGTAACAGAGTTGTAGATGGGTGGAATGGACTACCAAGTGCTATAGTGGGATCTAAAACTGTAGGGAGCTTTAAGATAAAATTGGATAAGCATATGGACGAGAAGGGTTGGGTCAAGGGGGATCAGCCGGGTTGGGCCAATCAGCGCTCTGCAGACCTCCATAATCCTGCGTTAATCTCTAACCGTTTTGGTAAGATGATCCTCAGGGTATTAGAGTGTGAAGCCTATAATTGGGCTTTGTAATGAATTGGGGTTGTGTGGGACAGGGATCTGCCTTGCTTAGGCCAATCGGCTTTCTGCAGACTCCATTTTCTTATGTTCTTATGTATCACCGCTGAAATGAGTACAGAATATTCAGCATGGAAAAGCTTAAGATGACTTAAGGATGAAGATAATATTAAATAATATGTAGAAAATGTAATAAAACCACAAAAAGGTTAAGGCTTGCATGTTTTTTACATTTAAAAGTTATCTGCCTTTCCAGATTTGCTCCATGGTTCTATATTTTCCTTAACTCATTATGGTAAACCGGCGATGTCTCTTTAATTAATAATTTTGCTACTATTAGACGATTTAATTCAGTTGTATAAAGTGGGCATCCAGCCAACTACCGGCTTTGATTATCTCACCTAACCCTTTTTACGACCATGGATCCTTCTTAACTGCCAAAAAAATGTCTAAATATAGCTAGAATAAAATTAAAAAAGCGTCGCCGTGTACAGAAGGAGTTAAAAAGCATGTACAAAAAAAAATAAATAATCTAAGTATCTTCATAGCTAAGTCTTTTTTGTCGGAGTATGAGGATGAGTGAAACATTCTTCTTCTGCTAGCCTTTTCTTTCGGTATCCTATTATGGGGTTCTACCACTCTCCGCTACTACTATTAATCCTGACCAGCCCCCAGGAAACTGTGTGATCACTGTTTATATGTTTAAACCCCTTCTGTACCGGTGATGTACTTTTCATTATCTTCTGGCAACGAATAAACACGATTTTACTCAGCCTAGGAAGGAGCTTCTATACAATTAAAAGTCTACACCATCTCAATTGATCCTGTTCAGCTGCCACATATCCTTCCTAAGACTCCATAAAATTGTTCCTAAATATAGCTAGGACCAAAATATAACAAGGACGTTCGCCGGTAACAGAAGGGGTTAATATTTGTAAATATCTGTTCCTGGGTTCATATAAATTCTGCCCCTCTACCCAAACTCCATAATTAGGTTGTCAAATTTGATCCAAAGAAAATGTCATAACGCACGAAAAAGATTCCTCATAAATTATACAGGTGTTGATATAGGCTTTGTGCCGACCGCAGAGCTTAACTATTCTACTGACCACGGACTCCAGTTAAGGTACATTAGGTTATACATTTTTTGTTCTAGGGGGCGACGGTCACCTAATATAATTTTACCTAAATGTTTAATCTGCGTTTGGTTTTTCTAATTACCCTTTTAATTTCGCTATATACCTTTGTTTTGTTTTCCCCATATCTACCATGTACTCCTTTTAATTGTATTTTATGTAAGGTTAGTTAAAGATGCAATTATTGATAATCTTACCCTATGAAAGTGTATTAAATCTGTATATTATTGTATTACCAACAATACATGCCACAAATCTGTTCATAGGCTGGCTCATTGTATGAATTAGCCTTCACTATGATACTGGAATTTTGAAGGCTCACGCTCTGTGGGTCCAGTTCTTTAGCTGTCTGTACTACTCGTGCCTGTATGAAGTTGCGATTGATATGGGTGGTACGTACCTTCTTTTAGTACCCCAAATAGACTTTTTAACATTATTGTGGGGCAGCAGTAGACTCAAAATAAATCAGAAGGATTGTTCTAATTTTTTTGATAAAGTATCAACATTGGCACACCCCCAATCAAATAGTCATTATATTCAAAAATTGATATATGTGTGGACGTTACCCACTCCGTTAGAACCGCATGGCTTGTCCTGACAGTGACTCGCTAAGGATGTCGCCAGGGCAATGGGGGGGGGGGGGGGGGGGAAAAAAATGTGGCTAACAGTTTGGTGTATTGTTGTTGTGCTTTATGTCATATGAAACCTCGGTGTCATGGGTACAGTCCAGAAAGAAAGGCTCCTTTTGGGGTTTTCACCCATGTCAAGGCTTTATATATTTAATTGCAAAGTATAGAGGTGGTTTATCATTAATTTAGTTAAATGTATAGGAATTGAGAGAGAGAGAGAGAGAAGAGGGTAGAACAGAGTGTGGGGAGGCGGCGGCAGTGTTTTGCTATACTCGATGACGTCATAGCTGGCTGGCCATCGTGGGGATTCGTAAAAATTGAAGGAGTTTTTGACCATGCGTGGTGACGTCATGTTTGGCTAGCTTCGTTAGCATTGGCTTAGCGACTGTGTTAACCACCGTCGCTTTTCTACGCGGTTTGAGCTAGCTGCTAGTATATGATACAGCTCTCCCGCCAACTCTCTCCCTCCCTCAGATCTGGTTTCTAGAACTGATCCCTCTTATCCCTTTGATAACCTGTCCTCCTGATCTGTCACCTGAGAACCTTTTCCTCTGCCCTATCTCTCTCATTTTCCAGTTATCTTTTCACCACCTTTTATTAATATTATACACCTCCACCCCCTCTGGTTAAACTCTGGCATAATCTCTTCTTCATGCTGGCGCAGTTGTATTGTGGGCGTTAAGGTCTGATATAACCCATTTATGTTAGTTGTTTAAGAATAAGTTGATCACGAAGCATTGGTTGGCATTCATATTGTTCAGTATGCTTCCCTGTAATTATTAGTGTTCCTGGTGGATTAGATAATGCTAGACTTAGGAGTCTGATATTATAAGGTATTGTTTGTCCTATGAGTGCTGGCTTTAGTTAAAAGCTGCACGACATACCTGAGAACTGGAGTTGAATTTGAGTAAATTCTAGTCTGTGTGCCATTGAGAGTAGAGCACTGGCACGAATGAGGGCCTTTTTGCCTATACCATTCTGGCACTGATTCTACTGGCTCGGTTGCTTGTCTTTGAGGTACGCCAGGAGAACGCTAAGTACTTCGGTATTAAGGTTTCTCAAGAGAGCTACCCTTCCCTATAACGTAATGATTTGACCTCGCACAGACTTGAGAT
Organism: Paralithodes platypus; assembly: GCA_032716605.1. Lineage (NCBI taxonomy): Eukaryota > Metazoa > Arthropoda > Malacostraca > Decapoda > Lithodidae > Paralithodes > Paralithodes platypus. Next base: position 12,584,521 of record CM064565.1, on the reverse strand, counting down.
TTGCACTTAGGCCTATGCGGGCATGCCATGGCGCACCATGGTATCCTCGTATCAGTTGACTCTAGCTAGACTTATCAGTCACAAGTAGACCTTAAGTATAATTAAACCAATTACTCTTATTATAAGCCTCCCCGTTTGATGATTACACAGGCATTTCCACAGCCTAGTTTGATGTATTGAGACACAAACGACTTATAAGCGCTTCTTTGTTGATAGGAAATCAATCCTGCATTGTCGTGTGGCGGATTATTATTAGTGTTTGTGTGGCGTTTAGGATATTCTTGGTTACGACGGCATTATATCTCCTGCCTTTTTGTGTGCATAGCCTGCAACGAAGCATTGTTCCGCTGACCGGCCTTTTTGGGTTCCATTTTCGATTCGAGTCATCTTGACAGCATCTAAATTTAAAGAAGACTTCCTTGTTGGTGTATGAAGGGACTTTAGTGCACTTTCTTTCATGCAGGAGTGCCTGACATTTATTGATTAAAGTAACGTAAGCTGTAACTTCTCTTACCAGCTTACTTTGCCTACCATAACCAAGCACCTTCGGTTATAGGTAGTAATAGGCTGTTTTCACATAACATTAAGCCTAGAGTAGACGTACATTTATTGAGAGTTTGATAACCTATTATTGCATATAGAACTCAGGAGAGTATTTGTGTTCTTTGTTCACTGGGAATATACATCAGAGGTTGGATCTAGCGCTTTCCGTTGTAGCATTTATGCCATTACTAGTCCAATGAATAAGAGCCCTGATATATTTAAACCTAAGTCGTAACAAATTGCGACCTTACCTAGGATTTGGGGAACCTACATTTATTAGCAGGGGATATTTGTTGTTTTGGGGAATATTTTGCGGGGATCAGCAAGAATAATTTTTTTTGCAACATAGTATAGCCCTTTGAGTATTTCCGAGAATTTTTGTGTGTATATTGAGGGTATAAGAGTTTGGGGTGCTTCTTTTCTGAATATTGAGGTGGGAAATTTTTGTGAGCATCATGTCTTATACCGGATCAGAGGAGAATGGAGACACAGTACGTAATGTCGAAACTGAGGAACAGCAGCAGGATGAAAGGGTTAATCAGGTGAACTGTGAGGAGGATGCTAGGATATTTTTGCAATGGCCTGTTACTGCCGAGCGGTTGGAGGGTATGGATCGGTACGGTCTTCAATGCCTGGCCACAGCTATCGGTCATGCGGGTACTAGCAGCATGACCAGGGATAACTTGATAACGTGTGTACTGGGCAGGGTGACTGGTGAGCGAGATGGGTTGAGTGCTCAGAGCCTTCGGCCATGCTTCCCCTACACTCGACTCCCAGCCATCCCAGTAGTATGCCGACCCCGGGTACGCTTCCACAGTTGGGTGGTGACTGGCAGGGTGGGTTGCCCCTGGGGGGACCACCGGTAATTTCAAACATTGTAGCACCTTCACCTCCTCAAGGGTTAACTCCAGAATTATTGTATCAGCTCGAATTAGCTAAGATCGAAGAGAGAAAGGCTATCAGGGTATGTGAGCTTCAGCATCAGCATCAGCAGGAAATAGAGCTAGCAAAAATCCAAGCTGAGTCGACTAGGTACTGTGCCGACAGGGACGTAGAGAAGTCGTGAGTAGAGACAACGGGACAGCGACTTGGGGCTGGTAACCGTGCTCATGATCTATCTCTCTCGCACTTATTGAAACTGGTTCCGGTGTTTGATGAGAGTGGGGTAACAGAATTTTTCGCACGCTTTGAGAAGAAGTGCCAGGAACACCAGTGGCCAGAGAATAAATGGGCAGCACTTGTATCCTCTAGATTAATAGGCAAGGGTCTTAAAGCCTATGATGCGTTACCTTTGGAGTCATGTATTGTGTATGAGGATCTCAAGGAGGCTGTCCTGAGGGCTTACGAACTGCAACCAGAAACGTACCGTTTGAAGTTCCGGGGTGTAAGTAAGGGAAGAGATAGCACCTTTTTGGAACACGCCCGGGACTTGTCCGATGCTATGGGGAACTGGCTCCGATCTGAGAGGGTAACAACATTTGATGGACTTAAGCAGTTAATGATGTTGGAGCAGTTCTTTAAGAGCACGGGCGGTGATCTAACTTTGAACTTAAAGGAGAAAAACCCAAGAACTCTAGTCGAAGCAGCAGAAATGGCTGATCGACAGCTGTCGTTGATTCGGGGTTGCGGGTCCTCACAGAAGTACGATGCAAGTGCTAGGGACCGTTATCCTCCCCCTCCCCGTAGCAATAACACATTTAAACAAAAGAGCAATGAAACTAAAACTGAATACAAACCTAACACCACGCCGTATGAGAAAAGTCAGGGGCCTTTTACATCACAGTATAAGCCGAGACCGAAATTTATGTGTTTAAGTGCCACCAGGAGGGTCATAAGGCAAATGAGTGCCCTAGTCGACCTCCTCCGGCAGCCGTGTCTTTTGCTCACGGCATTGGAGTGTTCAAGAGGACATCGGAGTTTGTTAGAGGCAATTCTTCCGAGGTAAATACACTGCCAGTGCAGAAGGATCCGGAAGGCTTATTCCCTGTCCGTGATGCCTTTAGTGACCACAGGGACTCGGTTGTGTGGAGTGGGGGGGTAGAAGACATGAGGTGAGAAATTTGCGTGACACTGGGGCATCGCAAACATTGTTGAGGAATTTCACTGGTAAACCTGTAAATACGGCGCGAGTGGTTGTGCTTCAGGGAGTTAATGCAACAAGGTCATACCCGCTTGTAAGAATGAAGATGGAAGTTGATGGTGTGACTCGTGACCTGGATGTAGGAATTGTGGAGAAGTTACCTGTTGGGGGCGTCGACCTCCTTCTCGGCAACGACTTTGCGGGGCCTACTTCTGAGGCTCCACCCTAGGTCATTGCCGAGAAGCCGGCCGACGTGAGTAGGGAGGAGCAGGAGTGGGTTGAGAAGTGTCCGGTGCAACCTATGGCGTGTGTTGTCACCAGATCTCTTGCATCCAGGGAGTCACATTCTGGTCAACAGTCTTTAGACAAGCGGAGGAAAGGTACCGAGAAGGGGTTGGAAGTTGATGCGGTTGAGAGTTTAGTATCAACGGACATTCTCGGGAACTCATTATTAGGACCAATTTTCGAGTCTGGAGAAGACCCATTAACTGTTCCTAAGAAGGCAGAGGATGGGCTTAAAAAGACGAAGTGACAGCAACGATACACAGAGAGAGCAACGGGAGGCTAAATTCAGTGTAGGAGGGGGGCATGAGTTGTTTCGCAAACACTTAGATAAGCTTGCTCCTTCGGACATTCGTAAATTGCAATTAAAAGACCCGGAGGTTCTTGAATGTGGTACCGGTGCTGTCGAGTTGAAGGAGGACAGTGATGCACAGTCGGGAGATTTTTACAAGTATCCCCTGACCATCATGGAGGAAGCAACAAGGTACCCTGACGCGTACCCTATGAGAAATGGGTCAGCGGAGACGGTGGTCCGAAACTTGCTAGTGTATTTTTCCCGGTATGGTTACCCGCAGGTAATTCAGTCAGACCAAGGATCCAACTTCACTTCTGACCTCTTTGTTCAAGCAATGCTGCAGCATGGGATTGTTACGGTTGTGTCATCTGCGTATCATCCGGAGAGCCAGGGTGTGTTAGAGCGATGGCACTCAGCCTTGGAATCTGTGCTTCGTTGTTGTTGCTTTGAGAGTGGGAATGGTTGGGATCTTGGCCTGCCATGTGTTTTATTTGCTGCACGGGAGGTACCTGGGGAAAGTTTGGGATTCAGCCCTAATGAGCTCGTCTTTGGACACCGTGTCAGAGGGCCTCTCCATATGGTTGAAGAAATATGGGAGGGCGCAGAAAAACCTTGTTCTATGCTCAAGTATGTCCTCGACAGTCGAGAATGGATGTTGAGCAGTCTGGAGTTGGCTGGCCGTAATTTGTCTAGCTCTCAGGCCCTCATGAAGGACAGGTACGACCTCAGGGTTAAACTCAGGGAGTTTCACGTGGGTCAGGAGGTGTTGATTCTGCTGCCCCTTGTAGGTCATTCCTTATCCGCGAAGTACACTGGTCCTTATAGGGTGGTTGAGAGGCTATCGGACCTGGATTGCTTGGTGGCCGCTCCAGACAGACGTAAGCGCAATCATTTATGTCACGTTAATCTCATGAAGGAGTATGTGAGGCACCCCCCTGAGCCTCTCACTGTGCCTGTGATGACGTTTAGCAGTCAAGGTGGAGAAGGAGAACGGGACAGTCAAGGTCAGGTGGAGGATAACTGGAAGGATAAGAAAGTCAAATGGGCGCCTGAGTGTGAGAAGGCGTTTAGAGTAGTAAAACACCTGTTGTGCACTCACCCGATCCTCAGGGACCCTGACTTTAGCCTACCTTTCCAACTAGCAACGGATGCTAGTGGGGTGGGGGCTGGTGCCGTCCTTATGCAAGAGGACGATGATGGGCTGGAGCATCCTGTTAGTTTCTGCTCGGAGAAGTTCAATTCAGCCCAGGGGAGCTGCTCTGTTGTCGAGAAGGAGCTACTGGCTGTTGTGCTTGGGCATTTCGAGGTCTATGTTCCAGCCTATGGTCCGGTCGTTGTAGTTTACACAGATCATCACCCTCTCAAGTACTTGGACCAGTTTCACAATCGGAATATGAGGCTGACCAGGTGGTCACTAAGGTTATTGGTATATACCCTGGACATACGCCATATTGCCGGTTGTGACAACGTGGTTGCAGATTGTCTTTCAAGTGTATATGATCCTGGGTAGATTGACACACGGGTAGCCTCCTGCTTTAGTTTGAATAGTATTTTGCGCTTGGTGCTTGTTGGCTCGCGGTTGTAGCCCAGCGTATTGGGTCGTAAAGCAGGAGTTGAGCGTTTGGTATAGAAGAAAAAACTAGGCTTGCCCCTATAGTGCAGCCGAAATAAACAAATTAAAAACATAAAAATCAAATAAAAAACTCTTTCTTTGATAGTTGAATTTTTTCAGTATGTTATAGCAGTAATTCTGAGTTGCACTCCTCTCAGAATGCTGGGCTAGAGAAGCTCGCTCTTGAGGAGCATAACTACATATGATTTAACCTATTGTGCTGGGGAGGGTTATAATTTTGTAAAATGTTTTGTTGAGAACTGTGCCAGATATTTTACTGCTGCTGGGTGATGGGAAGTAGAGATATAGCATGTCATGGGCAGTCCAGGAAGGCTCTTTGTTTTCACCCATGTCAAGGCTTTATATATTTAATTGCAAAGTATATGTTTTATCATTAACCTCTGGGGGGGGGTAATTGGAAACGTCCCCCTGTGCTGACGTATTTGAGGTGTTTCCGTCACTAAAATATTCATTGTGCCATTAATAGCATTAATACTTATCCATATGCGCCTATTATGGGTTGATTATAAAGGTATTAACCTGAAACAACAATAAAACGAGTGAAAACAGCGTTTGGATGGTCAAAATCGGAGATAGCCCGCGAGTGTATAATGTATGGGTGAGGCAATCTGCTTTCCCCGCCAATTTCCCCCAAGGCCACTGAGACACAGTTGATCGATACTCTCTCTCTCTCTTGCACTCGCTTGCTATCAGTGATGACCACACCCTCCAATCGGATTTCTAATGTTAGCACGAAAATATACCTCAGAATAAGGGAATAACAGGGAAAATAGGTGATAACTGAAGGAGAGGAGGAAAGTGGGGAAGGAGGTAGAGGACTGAGAATTTGCATGGCCCAGGGGCCAAATTTTTTTTGTTTTTTTTTGTTTTTTTGTTTTTTTTTTCGATGTCAAAAGTTGATTTTTTTTTTCTCTGACTCTTAAGAGTCTCCCCGCAGTGCGCCGGGGGAACTCTTAAGAGTCTCCCCGTAGCTCCCGGGTTAAGTAGTAATGATAGGAGTTGAGAGAGAGAGAGTAGAACAGAGTGTGGGGAGGTGCGCAGTGTTTTGCTATACTCGATGATGTCATAGCTGGCTGGCCGGCCTCGTGGGGATTCGTTGAAGGAGATTTTTACCATGCTTGGTGAGGTCATGTTTGGCTAGCTTCTTTAGCATTGGCTAGAGGACTTGTTACCGCTTTTCTACACGGTTTGAGCTAGTGCTAGTATATATACAGCTTCCTCGCCACTCTCTCCGTCAGATCTGGTTTCTAGAACGCATCCCTCTTATCCCTTTGATAGCTATCCCCCTTACTGCACCTGAGAACCTTTTCCTCTGCCTATCTCTCTTATTTTCCATATCTTTCACCACCTTTTATTAATATTATACCCCCTCTGGTTAACTCTGCATAATCATCTTCATGCTGGCCAGTTGTATTGTGCGTTAAGGTCTGATATAACCCATTTATGTTAGTTGTTAAGATAAGTTGATCACGAAGCATTGGTTGGCATTCATATTGTTCAGTACTGCTTCCTGTAATTATTAGTGTTCTGTTGGATTAGATAATGCTAGACTAGGAGTCTGATATTATAAGGTATTGTTTCCTATGAGTGCTGGCTTTAGTTAAAAGCTGCACGACATACCTGAGAACTGGAGTTGATTGAGTAAATTCTAGTCTGTGTGCCATTGAGAGTAGAGCATGCACGAATGAGGGCTTTTTGCCTATACCATTCTGCACTGTTCTAGGCTCGGTTGCTTGTCTTTGAGGTACGCCAGGAGAACGCTTAATACTTCGGTATTAAGGTTTCTCAAGAGAGCTACCCTTCCCTATAACGTAATATTTGACGCACAGACTTGAGATTTGCACTAGGCTATGCGGCATGCCATGCGCACCAGTATCCCTCGTATCATTGACTCTAGCTAGACTTTATCAGTCACAGTAGACATTAAGTATATTAAACCAATTACTCTTATTATGCATACCCGTTTATGATTACACAGGCATTTCGCAGCCTAGTTTGATGTGTTGAGACACAAACGACTTAGGCTCTTTTTGTTGATAGGAATACTGCATTGTCGTGGCGATTATTATTATTGTTGTGGCGTTTAGGATATTCTTGGCTCCGACGGCATTATATCTCCTGCCTTTTTGTGTGCATAGCCTGCACGAGCATTGTTCCGCTGCCGGCCTTTTTGGGTTCCATTTCCGATTCGAGCATCTTGACAGCATCTAACATTTAAAGAAGATTCCTTGTTGGTGTTGAAGGACATTAGTGCACTTTCTTTCATGCAGGAGTGCCTGACATTTATTGATTAAAGTAACGTAAGCTGTAACTTCTCTTACCACCTTACTTTGCCTACCATAACCAAGCACCTTCGGTTATAGGTAGTAATAGGCTGTTTTCACATAACATTAAGCCTAGAGTAGATGCACATTTATTGAGAGTTTGATAACCTATTATTGCATATAGAACTCTGGAGAGTATTTGTGTTCTTTGTTCACTGGGAATATACATCAGAGGTTGGATCAAGCGCTTTCCGTTGTAGCATTTATGCCATTACTAGTCCAATGAATAAGAGCCCTGATATATTTAAACCTCGGTCGTAACAATTGGCACAGCATAGGTTTACTCTACATTGGCTTTGGCTGCCCCCTATCAATTACTTTCCATTAGAGTTCTAAGCACTGATTTTTGCCCCAAACTGTATACCATAATAGAGATGTGCAAACTAGTTTCAAATTACTTGTCTGGACATGGGTGTGACGTCTACCAGCGTTGGCAGAATCGCCTCTCGTTAGCCACTAGCGCTCGCCAGGGATGTCGAAATGGGCTACAGTTTATCAGAGAATGTTGTTCTTTCTTTCCTAGTAATCACATTGTCACACAGTCCAGTGGTGGTCTTTGTTTTCGTCTGTGACAACGGGTTATATTTTATATCACCAGTAGTGATAATAGTAACAGCGTGTGAATGAGAAAGACTTTCAGAGCGAGGAGGTAGTAAGTGTCTGTATGTACGGGTGCATTCCTCTCGCTCGCCATTGGACGGCGTGTCTTGCTGTGTCATATGACGCCTGCAGTCTTGTGACGTCTCGGCCCGTGATTGGCCGACCATCGCGCCTTTGCGGTCTCCTGTGTAACTTACCTCCTCCATGAGGGTCCCCAGGAGCTGTCCTCGTCAGGACAGGCTTGGCGCGCGTGCTTCTAACATCCCTTTGTATACTCTCTCCCGATCACCACCTTTATCACTGTTTCTCTCACTCGATTCTTTCTTTCCATACTCTAACCTTTATTAACTGCACAACACTCCCCTTGGGCTCTGCAAACGGTTTTCATAGCCGGCCCATTGTATTGCATGCGCCGTCCTCAGAGATATTTACATGTACTTAGAATAGGTTTGAGGGTTCTTAGTTAGTATAGGTTAAGAACTTTGTGTGTCTCCATTATTGATTTAGTGTTTCTGCTCTTTTATTTAATGCTAGGCTGGGATAAGGTAACTGTAGTCGTTGTCTCCCATGTGTGTACGGTTTGCTTATACCTACACGACTTCGACCGGTCCTGTGGTAGCCTGGGTTGTCTTTTCGGTTGCGTCCGTTGCGAGTGCAGCATTGTGTTGACTGAGGGTTTTGGCCTGTACCAGTTCCACACTTTGCTGCCTCTTTGCTTGGCTTTAGAGGGTCGCCAGGATAGAACCAGATACTTGTGATCTGGATCTATCGAGAGAGCCCCCTAGTCAATTAACGTAACTTAAGGGATGCAGTCTTAAGGACATCGCTAGGCTACGAGCCTCTCTTGCTCAACCCCCTATTACCTAGAGTATCCCAGCTAGACATTATTAATCGAGTAGACACTTGTTAGTATTTAATATAAGCTCTTTGATATGTGCGCATTATTATTCACAGCATTTATTAGTCTAGGTTGTTGGTGAGCCGCACAACCATAGCAGATTGTTTCGTTGATGAGGAAGTACTTCTTTTAGTGTCGAGCATTGCTACCGTTGCGCATTTATAGTATTCTCGTGTCAGTTAACATTATATGTCCTATCTTTTAGTGTATTCGATTTACACATGTGGTGTCCTGCCTACTGCTTTTATATAGTTCTAAATCAGTACGAGCAGTCGAGCATCTTATGAGCATCAGACTTTCTTCATAGTCAGGTCGATATATGGAAAATACCCCCTCAACCCCCAAAAAATTGCTACAAAAGGTTTCTCAACTGATTCTGGTAGGGTTTAGTGTACTTTATAACATACTAAAAGTTTACCAAAGTAGGACCCCCGGAAAAGTTTTTTTTTCAAGATGGCGTCCAAGATGGCCGCCGAAACCTCTTAATGATCATAACTATGTAACTATCAACTCAAATTTGATGATCTTGGTGTCTATCCCTAGGTTTTTGGGGGCAAAGAACACATTAAGGTCATAAAAAATGATGTTGGCCTATTATGTAACACAAAAATCCAATATGGCGTCAAAAATGGCAGCCAACACCTCCAAATGACCGCAAGTCCATAACTATTGACTCAAATTTGATGATCTTGATGTCTATCCCCAGGTTTTTGGGGGCAAGGAACACATTAAGACAACTTTGGATATCACTGAGCTGTTGAATCATTATGAAATTGAACTCATGACCTTCAGCTGTCCACTATCACCTAATGCACAAACACCTTTGTCCATAGAATAAGTTTCAGAGCGTTCAGTTTTGAGTGTCATCCTCCTCCTCAGTATCGACCTCTTGAGTGTTGTTTGGATTGTCACAGTTTTCAGTTTGGCAAGGGCCACATGCAGCAGTGCAGGGGAGTCCATAGCGTCTGCAGCTGCATCGAGAGGATTTGCATCCCCCCGAACAGTTGCAATGGATAATTTTTCAAGAGTTCGTCAGGCGCAGCATTGTTTTGGGTCATAATTGGAATTAACTGATCATTTTCCTATTTCCATCCCCATTCAGTTGGGTTCATTTCATTTGCCATCCCCATCCATACCATAATTTGAAAGTACACACGTTGGCTATGGAATCTTGTTGCAGGTGATGTTCGGGGAAGCCGTTCAGGAGTGACAAATGCTTGAGCAGTTGCCACTTTCTTGGTGAAAATTATATGGCGCAGTGATGATAGCGTATCATTAGACTTGCCACCAAAGAGATCAACCATCAGGTCTTTGCCAAGATCTGATATGTCCTCTTGAGATTTGTTTTGAAGGATATGCACTAGCACAGGACTTCATGACAGGATCAGATTTCACTAATTTCCGGAAGGCTGACTTTTTTCCGATGCCGAAAATCCTTGAAGTTGAATCACAGCCTGAGTAGGCATGTACAAAGAGCAACTCATTGCACACATCATCTCCTAAAGTTTCTTTCAACAGGTTAATGTTATACACTCTGTGTTCTTTTGACTGCTTGTTTGCGTCAGAACGGAAGTAGATGATCTCATTGTCTGTTCTGGAGTAATGAAGGAGCAAGATCAGCAAATCTGTATCCTCAACGACCAACGTTGTGGTGCAATGACGGGATCGTTCAACAGTTGCCTTAACGATATCAACGTCTGCATCCCCTGGTGACTGAATGATATGGCATCCCCTTTTAGTTAGTGCTGTGCTGATGAGAGCAATCATGTCTGCCTTGCTTTTGTCACGAGACAAAAAGTCCTCCTTTTTGCCTGAAAACTCTGTTTCTGCAGTGAAACTAACAATAGGGTGCAGGTTTTTTCCTCGTCTCTGATGTGTGTTATCTTTTATGGAGGGACCTTCACCATAGCCATCGAACACCACTGTCGCTTGTCCGTAATGTCTCACAGTGAAGTCTGCATAAGACTCAGCTATTGCATTATATGAGTCGCCTTTCTTCCACAGTAAACGATGGAGCAAAGAGCCACCATCAAGCACGCAACAATCTGTTTAGGAATAGAGTTCATCACGCCTCATTTGATAAGTCCGCAGCATGGTCTCGAATTGCCTGAGCAAGCTGAGGTTTGTCTGCTTTTCGAAGAATGTTCCTGGTCTCAAAGAGGGCTGGAGGGTAGGGGCTTAGTTCATACGTCAAAACCTCTTCAAGGGAAAGATCTCCTGACCTTGACACCACAAGGAACGCTGGAACAGAAGGGCAGGATCATGGTACGATCAGGAGCAAGCTTCACAGCAGAGATATTCCCAAGGGTTTGGGCTCTGTCTTTCCGCTTGAATTTGTAAGTAAATGCCCAGTTTCCAGTTTTTTCAGCTATGTGATATAAAAAATGGTTAGAATGTGTTCCTTGTCCCCCCAAACCAGGAGATAGATCTAGACCCAAGTTTAATCAAATTAGACTGAAACGTTGGTCACATGGTAGTGCCATGTTGGACACCATATTGGACTTACTTGTTAGATAATGGCCCACTTTCATTTTTAATGGTCTTAATGTGTTCCTTGCCCCCAAAAACCTGGGGATAGACATCAAGATCATCAAATTTGAGTCAATAGTTATGGACTTGCGGTCATTTGGAGGTGTTGGCGGCCATTTTTGACGCCATATTGGATTTTTGTGTTACATAATAGGCCAACATAATTTTTTATGATCTTAATGTGTTCTTTGCCCCCAAAAACCTAGGGATAGACACCAAGATCATCAAATTTGAGTTGATAGTTACATAGTTATGAACATTAAGAGGTTTCGGCGGCCATCTTGGACGCCATCTTGAAAAAAAAACTTTTCCGGGGGTCCTACTTTGGTAAACTTTTAGTATGTTAAAAAGTACACTAAAACCTACCAGAATCAGTTGAGAAACCTTTTGTAGCAATTTTTGGGGGGTTAAACTGTATTTTGACCTGACTATCAGAAGTTTCCAGGTCTATGCTGTAGGACTATACTTCACTTTCTTTCAGATAGGAGTGAAGAGTTTATTGTTGTTTAGAGTAACTGTATTGAAGCATCTTTTTATTGTATTAAATCTTGCAGTGATTTAATTGATCTTTCCATAGATTCCTTTTTATGCATTTTAACGTAACTTGCATCTTGTTTGTTATCAGGCTATACCAGTGCAGGTTAGGCTGAAGTAGAATACATTTATGCCCAGTTAAGGATACCCCGCTATCGCAGATTAACCCTGGAGGGTATAGGTGTTTTGTTCGCCGGCATATAAGTTCGAGGGTTTGGATCTAGCGTACCGTTGTTGCATAGTGCCCTATTACTAGTCCAATCATTGAGTGCCCTTGTTTTATTCATAGTCCCGGTCGTAACTGTTATGCCCTGTTTTTCTACAGGTTTAACTTGGGTAATGTGAGTTCTAAATTGACTGGGTATATAAGGCTGCATGCACAATACAAGATATGAGGAATAGAGAACACAAAGAAACACATGGTAGCAAGTTACATGATCACGTTTATTGATATACCACTGCAGAATACTTGTGTAAGACAATATAATAGAATTGAACAACACTAGCATAAGTGGATCTGGATGGAGCCTAGTCTCCCACTTCCAACGTTCAGGTATTAATCTTCTGATCACTGGCTTTGATTTCACAGGTTTATATACCGAAGACCATCAATGTTACTTATAGATTCATATTCACTGTTAGATTTATTACTGGTAGCTCTGGTGCACAAGTAGTAGTTCACAGACTAGATTAGACACGCGTATTTTAGAGCACGGGAATTCTAGTAACCTCAGGGGGTACTGATCTAAGTTTTATATCCTTGTCTCAGAAATACATAGAACGCAAATCAGTGGGCGAACGTTAGATATCACTAGAGTTTTAATATCTGAATAAGGTAATTACGAGAGTCAAGGTCGCCTGTTAATTAAAGAGCACTGATCGCTTAGTACGTCCCAAATGGAATGGTTAAGTATGAGTTACACTGGGCAAGGTCTTAGCCACTTCGTAGAAATATTAATTAGTGAATCTCTAAACAGCACAGTAATATGTAGTACTGCTAAAGGGAATCTTGGGTAGTATCTGATGGGTCTGGTCCTGGTTATCTTGCGTCCATGATGTTGGGGGCTAACGACTGGTTCTGCGGCCGTCCAGGGGGGCCATATGTGTGAAGTTCTTCAATACGTGGGCAGGTCCTTCTATCCAAATCTGCCACGGAGTCTGCCGGTTCTGGGATCTCACTCCGGAACAACACAAGGGCAGAGATAGAAATTAACTGCAGGGTAGTGACCCCTGGTTGGTGTCTAGCTTTCAACTGATTTGACTGGGGGCGGGAGTTAGATTTATAGGCTCGGTTCTGGACCCTGTAGACAGTAGGGATCTCGAGTCTTATGGACTTAATTGAGCTCTCAATAGATATGGGGACTAGGTAAGATGGTATTTACTGTTGTGGCACAGGGCGATAGGAAGCCTTTATATTTTCATATAACTGAGCCTTAGTAAGAGGTACTATTTTGGCTATACTGGACGTATTTAGGGGAGAGAGACTGGATCTACTTTGCGAGGAGGATGGGGACAGCTGTGATAGGAGCGTCTCTCTAGATTGTTCAATCTTCATTCTATGGTATAGCTGAGGTGCTAATTTAGTGATCAGAGCATGCAAGAAAGGTAAATGGTTTATTGTGAGTTAATAGAGGTTAGTAAAGGTGTTAGTCATTCATGGTTAGTTCATCGATAGGAAGAATTCCTGTGCTACCTGGCAATGACTCGAAAGTCAAAACAGGGGCCAGGTATACCTCCGCGGGGGTGGGGGTCTCCCTCCTCGGGTGGGCAAAAAGGGGGAGCTGGGCGCCCTCTCTTCTGTGATAGTCGTCCGGCGGCTGTGGCTAGGGGCTTGCCATATCACCAGTGTTTGTAATAACCCTCTATGTATGAGACAGATGTGGGTGTCTTTAATACCAAAACCGAAGGTGCCTTAGCTAGCTGGTTTTACTCGGCTGGTTGTTAATTGTAGGGTTTGCTGGATATGGTGGAGACGGGGTTGCTAACTCTGCCACATTTATCTGGAAGTATGGCAATAGAAGTTAGTTACTGGCGGGGCGGCTAGCCTCGCACCGACGACCATTGGGTGCAGGGTTGTGAATGTGTTGTAAGAGAATAGATGGCATGCAAGGGGCTAGTAAAGTTCTAATGTTGTTCTGGCCTACTAAGTGAAGGTAGGCTGGATAGGAGTATATATATAAAAGGTTGGAGAGCGTTAGCAACGGACAATTCAAGGATCTTCAAGAGGTATGAGAGAGAGGCTAGGTCGGACAAGAGTCGAGAAGCGCGGGTGTCTTAATGAGAGGGGGGGAAGAGTTCAAGGGCTACAGGGAAATTTTGCCCCTAAGGTCCCTGGGCGTGGGGGTGGCATTAGGCTACAATTGATATGGAAGTTTGAAAAGGCAGTAGAATACGTTAGCCAAATGCTACCGGGGAATGCAACTATGGGGTGGTATATGAGTCTGGAAAAGATAGAGTTATGTGATCAGTCAGAGGGTTATGGATACTATTAGTTGGCCCTGGGAACTGCGTTTTCTATTAAATATAAAATACCAACCACAGCGGCAGTTCGTAGGGGTACTTAGTTATTGTTTTCGGGGTACTTATGACAGATACTGGTAACCAGGTTATCTTATACAATCTCTGGTTGGGGTAAGAGGTGTAAGACACGAAGTAAATTGGCGTAGTGTGGGCTGTGGATACGAAGGAGGCAAGGGAAAGACGTATGACAATTGTGGAAAGTAAATGGAAAAAGGTGAACACAATGGCGGATAGAAATACTTAACCTAAGGATTGCATACATAGATTTATGGGGCGATGGGTCTTCAGAAGCTTAGTCTGGCAAGACAAGATGTTAGGGAATGTTAATATTAATACTTAGTTACTAGAGGAACAATGCAAGGGGCGACTGAGCACGGGTTACACATATCTATACTCGTCATGGAAAATTATATACGAGGTCTAGGGACAGCGTGGGTGTTTTAACTTCTAAGATATATAACATCTACTTCTCGGATGCAAGAACATACATAGATATAATTATGGCTGTCTGATGTGTTGGCATTGGCTCAACGTCGGGACAGGCATGGGTGTTTTTAATATGAATGTATATTCCTGTTCATCATCTTTGTAGTTAGGAGTGTAGGACACGAGGGGGTTAGTGTACGTGAGGTGTGGAAAATGGTCAGTTTAGAAAAGGTAAATGGGTGTGTCCTGGAGCTGTTTAGCCCTGCGGGCTTGGGCCTGTCTGGAATGGCGGGCTCGGTCAGCTGGTCCTTTCGTTCTGTGGATCTTTCCTTTGGTGTTTCTGTGTGGTGTTCGTTCATGGCTTCTGTGGTGGGCTTCTCGTTCTGGGGCATTTTACTTCCCTCTCCTTCATTATAGGCTCGTCCTCGAGCCTCAAGGGTGAAGTAAAAAGAAGCATAGTCAGAAAAGTGTAGGTTAACAAGAAAAGTAGTATGACTAAGGGAAAAAAATAATATATACAGTATATGGAAAACATGTAAATTTAAGAAAGGGCAGATAATTACGAACACAGGAAATTAAGAAGAGGTAAAGTGTTTAACAATGTATAAAGCAAATTTAAAAGATAGTCAGAAAAGTGTAGGTAACAAGAAAAGTAGTATGACTAAGGAAAAAAAATAATATATACAGTATATGGAAAACATGTAAATTTATAGAATCATGCCCAATCGCTTAGGAATTGAAAACATTCGAAACAATTTAGTACAATAATATCCTCATCATCATCAGGGGGGGGGGGGGGGGGTATTTAGGGTCGCCGTTAGTCTGGGTGACGGTCTGGTAATAGGGGGTGGTGGTTCACTTTCACTTTGGAAGGGCGGGGTGGATATACCGTTAGTTCTTGTCGTTAGGAATGTGGGTCTGGGGGCGAGCTGGCCCGGGGCCAGTTTTGGAGGGGGGGTCTAAGTGGTTTCGGTCGGGGGTAGTGATAGGGGGGTTTTAAAGATGAAATGGGCAGCTCGAGTCGGGGTTGTTGTTGCGGAAGAGGTTGGTGCTGGGGAGGGCTTGAATTGTGTAGAGAGTTGTGGTCGTGAGTGGGGTTTGGGGAAGGGTGAGTAAGGCTGAAGGTTGAGAGTTTACTATGATCGGGTGATTTGGAGGTTTGGGGTGTGGGGATTTGATAGGGAGATGGTGGGGGGGGTCTGGGCAGGCAGGGTTGTGGTTTGAGACGGGTTGAATTTGGACTGATTTTATTTTCGGGAGAGACATGGATGGGATTTCGAGGAGTGGTTGAAGTTGAGAGGTTGATTATGTTGTTTGGGGCGAGAGAGAGAGTATTTTGGGGTTTAGCCAAGGTGGAAAAAGTTTTGTGGTTGGATTGGGATGGGAGTGGTATTTTGTCGAGCGGGATCTTTGGGGGTGGAATTTGGGGCGGGTGGGGTAACGGTGAAAAGGGGGAGGTTGAAAGTTTAGCTGGGCTCATGATGGTGGGGGACCGACTGGTGAGCAGGTGTTCGGTACGCATGAGGGGGGGGAAATAACTTTGGTGGGGGTCACGCGTGAGGGGGGGATTAACGGCGCGTGTGGGAGGATCAGAGTGGTGGGGTGTGTCGGTGGCAGTGACGGTTTGCTTAGAGGTTATCTGGGGTTGGTGGGTTTGTCTGTCATGAGGGGGTGAGTCAAGTGTGGGGTTTTGAAGTTTATTAGGGGTGTGAATTGTGGGCGGGTGGAAGGGAGCTACTGACGGAAAACTGTCACAAGGGAGATTTTGTTGGTGGGGGAATAGCTGAGTATTTCTGGGGGAAGGGGGGGAACATGGTTGGGTCCTTAGGTCGTCACGCGTGAGGGGAGGATTAACGGCGCGTGTGGGAGGATCAGAGTGGTGGGGTGTGTCGGTGGCAGTGACGGTTTGTTTAGAGGTTATCTGGGGTTGGTGGGTTTGTCTGTCATGAGGGGGTGAGTCAAGTGTGGGGTTTTGAAGTTTATTAGGGGTGTGAATTGTGGGGGGGTGGAAGGGAGCTACTGACGGAAAACTGTCACAAGGGAGATTTTGTTGGTGGGGGAATAGCTGAGTATTTCTGGGGGAAGGGGGGGAACATAGTTGGGTCCCTAGGTCGTCACGCGTGAGGGGAGGATTAACGGCGCGTGTGGGAGGGTCAGGGTGGTGAGAGGTGAGCGAGTTAGGAAACGGGATTTGTTGGGGGGACTGCGGCGGGTTGGTGGGGGAAGAGTTAGGTGTAGAACAGGGGTTATTGGTAGAGGACTGATGTATTGATTTGGGGTTGTTAACAGGACGAATTTTAGGAATCTTCTTGGTGGCAGTCACGGTCTGGTTAGCGGTTATCTGGGGTTGGTGGGTTTGTTTGACATTAACAGGACGAGTTTGGGGAATTTTCTTGGTGGCAGTCTTGGTCTGGTTAGAGGTTATCTGGGACTGGTGAGTTTGTTTGACATGAGAGGGCGAGTCAAGTTTGGGGTTTCGAAGTTTTCTAGGGGTGTGAATTGTGTGGGGGTGGAAGGGAGCTACTGACTGAAAACTGTCACAAGCTACCGACGGAAAACTGTCACAAGGGAAATTTTGTTGGTGGGGGGATAGCTGAACATTTCTGGGGTCATGGGGAAAATATGTTGTGGTAGCCCTAAATAGGTAGGCATAGCTAGAATACGGGGCTTGTTGGGGGGGGCTGCAGAGGGTTGGTGGGGGAAGAGTTCACTGGGGTTGGACTTTCACCGGAAGTCATTTTGGAAGGGTGCACGGAGTCTTGGATAGGGGCTAAAAGGTTGGATAGGGGATTCATCGAACTACGTAGGCATTCTTCTCTGATGGAGAGCATATGTTCTTCGAATAAGCCATACGGGTCGAGATGGGCGGTGATGTGGGGTGGGAGGATGTTTAACAATGCGGTGAATAAGAGTTCATTTTGTTGGTCGTAATCTTCATAGCTATACGTGGTCCTCACGTATCTGTAGAGTTGTATGAGGGTCACATTTATATCCCCTTCATACTTGATCTTGTCTATTTGTATTATTTTGGGGGAGATGAGGCAACCCAAAAGTGGCCCTAAGGTCCGGATCACGAGGGATCGAAACTGGTTCCAGGTACTCTCTGGCGTTACCTGTTTAGCAATTTGGGAAACGGCTTTTCCCAACTGCATAATTTGCGATAATGCAACGGCGATTTTTTCGCAGTCATTTTGAAGTGCCACATCTAACACTGGTTTTATTATGTCTAAGTAAGTGGCGATATCATACTTGTTTACATCATACTTGGGAATGTGTGTGAGTAACTGCCAATTTCGCGATGTTGCCATGCTTCTACTGTTCCAAACTTGCAGTGTAATGCAACCTTTTATCCGAATCAAGAACCACCGCTGCCGCCAATGTTATGCCCTGTTTTTCTACAGGTTTAACTTGGGTAATGTGAGTTCTAAATTGACTGGGTATATAAGGCTGCATGCACAATACAAGATATGAGGAATAGAGAACACAAAGAAACACATGGTAGCAAGTTACATGATCACGTTTATTGATATACCACTGCAGAATACTTGTGTAAGACAATATAATAGAATTGAACAACACTAGCATAAGTGGATCTGGATGGAGCCTAGTCTCCCACTTCCAACGCTCAGGTATTAATCTTCTGATCACTGGCTTTGATTTCACAGGTTTATATACCGAAGACCATCAATGTTACTTATAGATTCATATTCACTGTTAGATTTATTACTGGTAGCTCTGGTGCACAAGTAGTAGTTCACAGACTAGATTAGACACGCGTATTTTAGAGCACGGGAATTCTAGTAACCTCAGGGGGTACTGATCTAAGTTTTATATCCTTGTCTCAGAAATACATAGAACGCAAATCAGTGGGCGAACGTTAGATATCACTAGAGTTTTAATATCTGAATAAGGTAATTACGAGAGTCAAGGTCGCCTGTTAATTAAAGAGCACTGATCGCTTAGTACGTCCCAAATGGAATGGTTAAGTATGAGTTACACTGGGCAAGGTCTTAGCCACTTCGTAGAAATATTAATTAGTGAATCTCTAAACAGCACAGTAATATGTAGTACTGCTAAAGGGAATCTTGGGTAGTATCTGATGGGTCTGGTCCTGGTTATCTTGCGTCCATGATGTTGGGGGCTAACGACTGGTTCCGCGGCCGTCCAGGGGGGCCATATGTGTGAAGTTCTTCAATACGTGGGCAGGTCCTTCTATCCAAATCTGCCACGGAGTCTGCCGGTTCTGGGATCTCACTCCGGAACAACACAAGGGCAGAGATAGAAATTAACTGCAGGGTAGTGACCCCTGGTTGGTGTCTAGCTTTCAACTGATTTGACTGGGGGCGGGAGTTAGATTTATAGGCTCGGTTCTGGACCCTGTAGACAGTAGGGATCTCGAGTCTTATGGACTTAATTGAGCTCTCAATAGATATGGGGACTAGGTAAGATGGTATTTACTGTTGTGGCACAGGGCGATAGGAAGCCTTTATATTTTCATATAACTGAGCCTTAGTAAGAGGTACTATTTTGGCTATACTGGACGTATTTAGGGGAGAGAGACTGGATCTACTTTGCGAGGAGGATGGGGACAGCTGTGATAGGAGCGTCTCTCTAGATTGTTCAATCTTCATTCTATGGTATAGCTGAGGTGCTAATTTAGTGATCAGAGCATGCAAGAAAGGTAAATGGTTTATTGTGAGTTAATAGAGGTTAGTAAAGGTGTTAGTCATTCATGGTTAGTTCATCGATAGGAAGAATTCCTGTGCTACCTGGCAATGACTCGAAAGTCAAAACAGGGGCCAGGTATACCTCCGCGGGGGTGGGGGTCTCTCTCCTCGGGTGGGCAAAAAGGGGGAGCTGGGCGCCCTCTCTTCTGTGATAGTCGTCCGGCGGCTGTGGCTAGGGGCTTGCCATATCACCAGTGTTTGTAATAACCCTCTATGTATGAGACAGATGTGGGTGTCTTTAATACCAAAACCGAAGGTGCCTTAGCTAGCTGGTTTTACTCGGCTGGTTGTTAATTGTAGGGTTTGCTGGATATGGTGGAGACTGGGTTGCTAACTCTGCCACATTTATCTGGAAGTATGGCAATAGAAGTTAGTTACTGGCGGGGCGGCTAGCCTCGCACCGACGACCATTGGGTGCAGGGTTGTGAATGTGTTGTAAGAGAATAGATGGCATGCAAGGGGCTAGTAAAGTTCTAATGTTGTTCTGGCCTACTAAGTGAAGGTAGGCTGGATAGGAGTATATATATAAAAGGTTGGAGAGCGTTAGCAACGGACAATTCAAGGATCTTCAAGAGGTATGAGAGAGAGGCTAGGTCGGACAAGAGTCGAGAAGTGCGGGTGTCTTAATGAGAGGGGGGGGGAAGAGTTCAAGGGCTATAGGGAAATTTTGCCCCTAAGGTCCCTGGGCGTGGGGGTGGCATTAGGCTACAATTGATATGGAAGTTTGAAAAGGCAGTAGAATACGTTGGCCAAATGCTACCGGGGAATGCAACTATGGGGTGGTATATGAGTCTGGAAAAGATAGAGTTATGTGATCAGTCAGAGGGTTATGGATACTATTAGTTGGCCCTGGGAACTGCGTTTTCTATTAAATATAAAATACCAACCACAGCGGCAGTTCGTAGGGGTACTTAGTTATTGTTTTCGGGGTACTTATGACAGATACTGGTAACCAGGTTATCTTATACAATCTCTGGTTGGGGTAAGAGGTGTAAGACACGAAGTAAATTGGCGTAGTGTGGGCTGTGGATACGAAGGAGGCAAGGGAAAGACGTATGACAATTGTGGAAAGTAAATGGAAAAAGGTGAACACAATGGCGGATAGAAATACTTAACCTAAGGATTGCATACATAGATTTATGGGGCGATGGGTCTTCAGAAGCTTAGTCTGGCAAGACAAGATGTTAGGGAATGTTAATATTAATACTTAGTTACTAGAGGAACAATGCAAGGGGCGACTGAGCACGGGTTACACATATCTATACTCGTCATGGAAAATGATATACGAGGTCTAGGGACAGCGTGGGTGTTTTAACTTCTAAGATATATAACATCTACTTCTCGGATGCAAGAACATACATAGATATAATTATGGCTGTCTGATGTGTTGGCATTGGCTCAACGTCGGGACAGGCATGGGTGTTTTTAATATGAATGTATATTCCTGTTCATCATCTTTGTAGTTAGGAGTGTAGGACACGAGGGGGTTAGTGTACGTGAGGTGTGGAAAATGGTCAGTTTAGAAAAGGTAAATGGGTGTGTCCTGGAGCTGTTTAGCCCTGCGGGCTTGGGCCTGTCTGGAATGGCGGGCTCGGTCAGCTGGTCCTTTCGTTCTGTGGACCTTTCCTTTGGTGTTTCTGTGTGGTGTTCGTTCATGGCTTCTGTGGTGGGCTTCTCGTTCTGGGGCATTTTAGTAACAAATGGCGACCTTGAATAGTATCTTATCTTAGTCGTCATAACAAATGGTGACCTTAGTCTAGGATTTAGTGAAGTAAGAAATAATTGCAGGATTTTTTTTGTGGAGATTTTTTTTTTAATCACTGTTTGGGGGTCGATTGTTATTTCTCACAGTTTGGCAGTGGACATTTGTTTTTGAGGAATATTTTGGACACGTTGGATTTTTTTTTTGGCAACGTAGTATAGCACTTGAGTTGTCTTCAAGCCTTTTTTGAGTGAATAGTGCTACATGAGAGTTTAGGTACTTTTTTTTTTTTATAAACGTTGAGGATTTCTGGTGGACACTATGTCGAACGACGGATCAGTGCACAGTGAGGACACAGTACGGGAAGCAGGCGAGGAGGTGGAGAAGGTGGAGTTGTCTAACGGCGTTCGGGTGGTGAACAATGAGGAGGATGCTCGGATTTTTTTGGAGGAGCCTGTGTCGGCGGATCGGGTGTCGGGGCTAGACCGGTACGGACTGCAGTGTGTAGCCATGGTCTTAGGGTTTTCCGGTACTAGCGGTTTGTCGAGAGGTGAGCTGGTTGCCTGGGTGCTCGGTGGGGTGCATGGGGCTTCGGGTAGAGCGGGAGCTGGGGCACCTTCTGCCCAGCGCCCATTCCACTCGACTCCTATCATGGCGCCCCCTCGGGCTCCGGAACCGGGTACGTTCCCGCAGGCCGATGCCCGCTGGCGGTTGGGTATGCCTCTAGGTGATTCACGGGGTGGGTCCCCAATAGTAGCACCCCCTCCTCAGGGTTTGTCTTCCGAGATGTTGTTTCAGCTCAAACTCTCCAAACTCGAGCAGCGAAAGCATAAGGCTGAGGTCGAGCAACGAAAGTATTAGGCTGAGCTCGAGCAGCGAAAGCATGAGGCTGAGCTCAGGCAGCAGCAGCAGCAGCGGGAATCTGAGCTTAGGATTCAGGCTGAGGAGAGAAAGGCCATACGTGAGGCTGAGCTTCAGGTTGAGGCTACGAAGTACTGTGCAGACATAGAGCTTGAGAAGTCTCGGGTGGAGTCGACAGGGCAGCGTCTCGGTTCTGGGAATCGAGGTCTTGATCAGTCTTGATCGCACCTTCTTAAGTTAGTCCCTGCATTTGACGAGTCGGGTGTCACCAAGTTTTTCCTGCATTTTGAGAAGAAGTGCCTGGAGCACCAATGGCCCGAGGTTAAGTGGGCAGCCCTTGTTTCCTCTAGGTTGGTTGGTAAAGGACTCAAGGCATATGATGTGTTGCCCTTGGAGTCTTCCATCGATTATGAGGTATTGAAGGAAGCTGTTCTGCGGGCGTACGAGTTACAACCAGAGACATATAGATTGAAGTTTCGGGGTGTTACGAAGGGTCGTGAGTGCACTTTTCTATAACATGCCCGGGAACTGTCTGATGCTTTGAGAAGTTGGCTGAGGTCAGAGAAGGTGACGACGTTCGAAGAGCTTGAGCAGTTATTCCTTCTAGAGCAATTTTTTAAATGCACAGGCGGCGACCTGACTTTGAACCTCAAAGAGAAACATCCTAAAACTCTACAAGAGCCAGCTGAGTTGGCTGACCTGAGATTATCGCTGATTCGTGGGTGCGGGTCTGCACAACGGACCGATGCAGTTAACAAGGGGCGCAACACTACACCCCCCCGAGTCAGTGATGCAACATTTAATAACAAAAGTAAGAGCAATTATACTAATTTTGATCACAAACCAAAAACCGTCCCGTTTAAGGAAGTCAGGGCCCTTCCCCACCTCAGGGGAAGTCCAAGGGTGAAGTAGAGTGTTATAAGTGTCATAAAAAGGGGCATTTTGCACGTTCCTGTCCTAGTAACCAACCTGCAGCAGTCGTGTCTTTGGCTAGCAACATTGGGGTGTCTCTGAGGTCTTCTGCGTTTACCCGGGGTGATATGTCAGATGCGGGGGCAAAGCCAGTGAAGGAGTGTCCGGAAGGCTCGAAACCTGTCCGCGATGCTTTTTGCGACCATAGAGGGCGTGGCTGCGTGAGTTGGGCTGGTTGCAAGCATGGGTTGGAGTTGTTGTGTGATACAGGTGCATCCCAGACTCTGATGAAAAACTTTACAGGACAAACCTATAAACGCGGCACGGGTAGTTGTGGTGCAGGGTATTAATGCTACACGGTCATACCCATTGGTTCGAGTGGAGCTGGAGGTTCATGGTGTGACACGAGAGATAGATGTTGGAATCGTAGACATACTGCCAGTCCCCCTATATAAGGGCAAAGGGGAAAGAGGACTGTGTGGTAACCACCGAGGAATATGTCTTCTAAGCGTAGTAGGGAAGGTATACAGTAGGGTAGTGATTGAGAGAGTGAGAGTGAGAACGGAGAAATGGATAGGCGACGAGCAGGGAGGTTTTAGGAAGGGAAGAGGATGTGTAGATCAGATTTTTACCCTGAATTGTGTTGTGGAGAAGTATCTGGAGAAGAAACAAAAGGTGTATGTTGCCTTTATGGACTTGGAGAAGGCCTATGACAGAGTGGATAGAGAAGGTTTGTGGAAAGTACTTAGAATATACGGAGTAGAGGGCAAGTTGCTGAAAGCAGTGAAGAGCATGTATGAGGGTGCAAAGGCGGCAGTACGTGTGGAGAGTGAGCAGAGCGAGTTCTTTCACCTGAATGTTGGTTTGAAACAGGGGTGTGTGATATCCCGTGGTTGTTTACTGTATGTATGGATGGAATCATGAAAGAAATCCTATCAAGAGCAGTGGATGTTGGTGTATCGCTGAAAAGGGAGGGAATTGAGTGGAAGCTACCTATACTGCTGTTTGCGGATGATACAGTTCTGATGAGTGATAATGAATGGGAGTTGCAGGGTCTGGTAAATGAGTTTGGAACAGTGTGCGAAAAACGGAATTTGAAGGTAAATACGGGGAAGAGCAAGGTTATGGTCTTCGAAAGGGGTGAAGTCACAGAGTGTGAGGTGAAGCTGAACGGTCAGGCTATGGAGATCGTCAACTCTTTTAAGTATCTGGGCAGTGTGTTGAGTAAAGATGGGACTATGGATGAAGAGGTGCGGGAGAGGGTACAACAGGGGAAGAGGGTTGTAGGAACGCTAAAAGCAGTAACAAGAAATAGGGTGGTCAGTTGGAAGTGAAGAAGTCCTTGCATGACAGTTTGGTAATCCCGACACTGACTTACGGATGCGAAGCATGGACGTTGGTTGAGAGACTCAACCAAGTGTGAGAGCAGTGGAAATGAATTACTTAAGGAGTGCGTGCGGAGTTACATGGAGGATAGACAGACTAATGAGGAAGTAAGAAGGAGGTGTGGTGTGGAGGTAGATGTGCTGGAAAGTGTGAAAAGGAACAACTTGAGATGGTTCGGCCATATGGAACGTATGGAAAGCGAGAGAATGACTAAGAGGGTGTACGAGAGCGAGGTGGAGGGACAGAGGGGGAGAGGTAGACCGAATATGAGGTGGAAGGATGGAGTGAGGAACTACATGAACGAAGGCGGTGCTGGTTGGGGGGAGGGGCGTCGGCTGACTGGGGACAGAGGTGCATGGGGACGGTTCGTTCGTGGCCACCCCTTCGGGGATCACGGCGTCAGGCAATAGATAGATAGATAGATAGGATGGGGATGCAAAGCCGGGGGACTTCTTTCGTGTGGAGGGCATATTGTACAGGCGTTTTCTAGATCCCAGATGGAGTTGGGAGGGTGGGTCGAGAGTGGTTGACCAGTTGGTAGTGCCTAGTGTGTGCCGTGATAGCCTACTGAGGTTGGCGCATGATGTACCGTTGGCAGGGCGTTTAGGTGTACGTAAGACGGTAGCAGCATTGGCGAAATTGTTTTGGTGGCCAGGTATGAAGGCACATGTGGCGTCATGGGTGGCAATGTGCAGTACCTGCCAGACAGTAGGTAAACCAAACCAGTGTATTCCCAAGGCTCCGTTACACCCTATTCCTGTAATCGGGCCACCATTCAGTAAGGTTATAATCGACATGGTTGGCCCTCTACCCCCTACTAGTGCAGGCAACAAGTTCCTCCTCACAATCATGGATGTTGCCACTCGTTATCCGGATGCATACCCCATGAGAAATCGTACTGCTAAGACTGTTGTTCGTAACTTGCTATTGTACTGTTCTAGGTACGGGTACCCGCAGGAATTGCAGTCAGACCATGGGTCCAACTTTACTTCTAACCTTTTCAAACAGACTATGCAGCAGCACGGTATCAGTACAGTTGTCTCTTCAGCCTATCACCCAGAGAGTCAAGGGGTGTTGGAGAGGTGGCACTCGACTCTGAAAAGCATGCTGCGTTGTTACTGTGTTGAGAGTGGCAAGGATTGGGATCTTGGGTTGCCCTATGTATTATTCGCTGCTCGGGAGGTACCTGGTGAAAGCCTAGGGTTCAGTCCCAATGAGGTAGTTTTCGGACATCAGGTCAGAGGCCCCCTCAACATGGTTAGAGAAATCTGGGAGGGCACAGCAAAACCATGTTCCATGTTAAAGTATGTCCTCGAGAGTAGAGAGATAATGCTGAGAAGCCTAGAGTTGGCAGGTAGGAATTTGCTAGGGTCGCAAGCACTTATGAAGGAGAGGTACGATGAGAAGACAAAACTCCGGGAGTTTAAGGTGGGGCAGGAGGTGTTGATTCTGTTACCTCTGCCAGGTCATCCGTTGTCTGCCAGTACGCTGGTCCTTATAAGGTGGTAAAAAAGATCTCTGACCTAGACTATCTTGTGGCTACTCCAGATAGGCGTAAAATGAATCAGCTGTGCCATGTGAATCTGGTGAAAGAGTTTGTGAGGCGCCCCCCTGAGCTTCTCGCTGTCCCTGTGTTGACCTGCAGCGGTCATGGAAGAGAAGGAGTGAGGGACAGTGAAGCCCAGGTGGAGGATAACTGGGAGTGTTATGTCTCTGCGAACCAGTGGGCGGGGAACTCCAGACGGGTGGCTGACGATGCTCTAGTGCACCTGCCTGAGCAACAGCGTGCAGCCGTGCAGCGCCTGTTTGCTTCATACCCCACTGTGTTTGCAGAGCATCCAGGCCTCACAACTCGAGTGGTGCATGACGTGGATGTGGGAGATCACCCCCCCTTTAAATCAGTACCCTACAGAATTCCACCCATTAAACTCCCAGCCCTCAGAGCGGAGTTAGAGTATATGTTGGAACGGGGGCTGATTGAGAAGGGGGCAGTTAGGTGGACATCACCTGTCACTCTGCAGCCCAAGCCTGACGGGAAGGTTCGCTTCTGCATTGACTTTCGGAGATTGAACGGGTTGACTCCCACCAATGCTTATCCCCTTCCCCGTGTTGACGATAGTGTAGACAAGATCGGTAAGGCACAGTTTCTAACTAAGGTAGACCTAGTGAAAGGCTACTGGCAGGTGCCCTTGTCTGAGCGGGCGAAGGGGGTATGCAGGTTTGTGGTTGATGGGAACACCTACCGTTGCAATGTGATGCCGTATTGCCTTAAAAATGCCCCAGCAACCTTCCAGAGTCTTATGAATGAGTTAGTAGCTGACATCCCTAACTGCACTGTCTCCCTAGATGACGTTATAATCTACGATGACAACTTTGAGAGTCACTCTGAGCACATAGAAGCCTTGTTTCGGAAGCTCAGTGAGGCCAGCTTGGTGGTCAATCTGGGCAAGTGCGACTTTGTCCGGGCAACTGTGCAGTATCTTGGGTTTGTGGTCGTGTTGGGCCAGGTATTCCCCCCCCCCCCAAAAAAAAAAAACAAACAAAACAAACAAGATACAGGCTATTAACCAGTTCCCCAGGCCGTCCACCAAGCGGCAGATCATGAGATTTTTGGACATGATCGGTTACTATCGCCGCTTCATTCGGGGTTATTCTACTGTGTTAGCTCCCCTGACAGATTTGCTAGCAAAAGAGAAAAAGTTCAAGTGGGCACCTGAGTGTAAAAGGGCTTTTTCGCTGGTCAAGCACCTACTATGCACTCACCCAATCCTCAGGGCCCCTGACTTTGAAAGACCGTTCCAGCTGGCAACAGATGCCAGCGGTGTAGGGGCTGGTGCCATCTTAATGCAAACAGACGAGGAAGGTTTGGAGCATCCAGTCAGTTTCTTTTCCAAGAAGTTTATTTCTGCTCAGAAAAACTACTCTGTGGTGGAGAAAGAACTGCTGGCAATAGTGTTGGCGCTCAGGCACTTTGAAGTATATGTTCCTGCCTACAGGCCAGTCGTGGTGATTTACACCGACCACCACCCTCTTAAATTTCTGAACCAATTCCACAACCGGAATATGAGGCTGACACGTTGGTCACTCATGTTGCAAGAATACAATCTAGACATTCGCCATATTGCCGGTTGTGAGAATGTGATTGCAGACTGTTTGTCGAGGGTGGAGGATCCGGCGTAGATCACCACAGGTGTGTGGGTTTGAGAGGAGAAAAACCAGGCTTGCCCCTGTAGAGCAGCTGTCAAAAACAAGATTAAAATTAAATCAAAAATCACATAAAAACTCTTTCTTTTGATAGTTAATTGTAAGTTGCCAATGTTATAGCTAAAGTCCTAAGTTGAACCTTTCTTTCACCTTAGTAGGCTGGGCTCTGTGAAGCTCGCTCAGGGAGCATAGCAGGCTAAATTATACTATTGTGTTTGGGAGGGGTTGTAAGATTTTCTTTATGCAAATATGTTGTTTTATTTAAGATTGAGCTTTGCATTTAATTTCTGGTGGAGTGGCTAGGTGTGGCAGGTCTTGTCGGCATTCTGCCTTGTCAGATATGGTGCTCGCCTAATGTTGAGCACCCCATATCTTGGGCGGGGTGTGACGTCTACCAGCGTTGGCAGAATCGCCTCTCGTTAGCCACTAGTGCTTGCCAGGGACATCGAAATGGGCTACAGTTATCAGAGAATGTTGTTCTGTCTTTCCTAGTAATCGCATTGTCACAGACAGTCCAGTGGTGGTCTTTGTTTTCGTCTGTGACAACGGGTTATATTTTATATCAACAGTAGTGATAATAGTAACAGCGTGTGAATGAGAAAGACTTTCAGAGCGAGGAGGTAGTAAGTGTCTGTATGTACGGGTGCATTCCTGCCTCTCGCTCACCATTGGACGGCGTGTCTTGCTGTGTCATATGACGCCTGCTGTCTTGTGACGTCTCGGCCCGTGATTGGCCGACCATCGCGCCTTTGCGGTCTCCTGTGTAACTTACCTCCTCCATGAGGGTCCCCAGGAGCTGTCCTCGTCAGGACAGGCTTGGCGCGCGTGCTTCTAACATCCCTTTGCATACTCTCTCCCGATCACCACCTTTATCACTGTTTCTCTCACTCGATTCTCTCTTTCCATACTCTAACCTTTATTAACTGCACAACACTCCCCTTGGGTTCTGCATTCGGTTTTCATAGCCGGCCCATTGTATTGCATGCGCTGTCCTCAGAGATATTTACATGTACTTAGAATAGGTTTGAGGGTTCTTAGTTAGTATATGCCGAGATCGGAACCTCTCCTGGTGGTCAGGGGCCGGGGGAGTGCTGGAGCGACCTTGGTAACCCTGGTCTCTGGGTCTTCTCCTGGGTGACCTGGATGTGTGAGAGTTTGTGTTTTTTATCTGTGTTTATTTTTTGTTTTATGTTGTTTTTGTGTTTTCCCTGTTCTTGCTCTGTCTTGAGTCGGCTACCCCCAAAATGGGGATTGGGCCTGAGCATATAGATAGATAGAGTTAGTATAGGTTAAGAACTTTGTGTGTCTCCATTATTGATTTAGTGTTTTTGCTCTTTTATTTAATGCTAGACTGGGATAAGGTAACTGTAGTCGTTGTCTCCGATGTGTGTACGGTTTGCTTATACCTACACGACTTCGACCGGTCCTGTGGTAGCCTAGGTTGTCTTTTCGGTTGCGTCCGTTGCGAGTGCAGCATTGTGTTGACTGAGGGTTTTGGCCTGTACCAGTTCCACACTTTGCTGCCTCTTTGCTTGGCTTTAGAGGGTCGCCAGGATAGAACCAGATACTTGTGATCTGGATCTATCGAGAGAGCCCCCTAGTCAATTAACGTAACTTAAAGGATGCAGTCTTAAGGACATCGCTAGGCTACGAGCCTGTCTTGCTCAACCCCAGTTCCTTACCTAGAGTATCCCAGCTAGACATTATTAATCGAGTAGACACTTGTTAGTATATAATATAAGCTCTTTGATATGTGCGCATTATTATTCACAGCATTTATTAGTCTAGGTTGTTGGTGAGCCGCACAACCATAGCAGACTGTTTCGTTGATGAGGAAGTACTTCGTTTAGTGTCGAGCATTGCTACCATTGCGCATTTATAGTATTCTCGTGTCAGTTAACATTATATGTCCTATCTTTTAGTGTATTCGATTAACACTGTGGTGTCCTGCCTCCTGCCTTTATATAGTTCTAAATCGTACGAGCATCTTATGAGCATCAGACTTTCTTCAGAAGTTTCCTGGTCTATGCTGTAGGACTATACTTCACTTTCTTTCAGATAGGAGTGAAGAGTTTATTGTTGTTTAGAGTAACTGTATTGAAGCATCTCTTTATTGTATTAAATCTTGCAGTGATTTAATTGATCTTTCCATAGATTCCTTTTTATGCATTTTAATGTAACTTGCATCTTGTTTGTTATCAGGCTATACCAGTGCAGGTTAGCCTGAAGTAGAGTACATTTATGCCCAGTTAAGGATACCCCGCTATCGCAGATTAACCCTGGAGGGTATAGGTGTTTTGTTCGCCGGCATATAAGTTCGAGGGTTTGGATCTAGCATACTGTTGTTGCATAGTGCCCTATTACTAGTCCAATCATTGAGTGCCCTTGTTTTATTCGTAGTCCCGGTCGTAACATGGGTAACAACTTATATTCAGACAATGTTTAATTAATGTTGACCGTTTGATAGGTACAGTCTGTTGTAGATTACCATCATGCTACAAATTGGTAAGTAATGTTGCCATTTGCCACTAATTTGTTCAACTACATGAACCAGTACAAGTAAAACGGTCAACATTACCCAAACATTGTCTTAATATAAGTTGTTACCCATGTTCAGACAAGTTATTTGATACTAGTTTGACATCTCTACCAGGGTATACAATTTGGGGCAAAAATCAGTGCTTAAAACTCTAATGGAAAGTAATTGATAAGGGGCTGCCAATGCCAATGTAGAGTAAACCTATGATGTCCCAATATCTAATTTGTATTATATTGACTATTTGATTGTGTGTGCCAATTTTGATACTTTTATCACAAAATGAATAATTTATCTACCTGACTGCCTCACTATGTATTAAATATTGATTATGTATCTACCTCGGATGTGTATTTCTTGTTTCAATGATGTGAACAAATGACGGGCAAAATTATTCCCATGCAGAGCTAATATACACTCCCAATATGTTAAGTGTTTCGAGTCATGGAAATGTTTTCTGTTATTTACATATCTAAATATCAAAAAGTATCTCTCTATCTCTCTGTATATATATATATCGTCAGTAGCCAATAGATAGGCAATAGATAGATAGATAGATCAGTAGCCAATATCCCTGCAGGATCCATTAGCTATTTGACTACTAAAATGTGTTTCCCTCTATTCCCTTTTCAAACCTATTGGCTATATGATTACCCGTAATTTCATCTAATAATAATAACCCCGTCAGGTCTTTAATAAGAGCCCGTTCAAGTTTCATTATAATTAATTAGCGCTAAAAACGTTCGTCAATACCCAATGGCCACACTTTGCAGCCAGTGGAGTTTAGTTAGAACCTCTTAAGAGGGGTCACCGGCTTGTTTTAACTTTCTCTCCTTTTCTCTCTTTCCCTGGCTTGTATCCATTCGGCCCCATTCAGCCAACTGTTTTAAGACGTTTATCCCAATCAAGGTGTTGATTTCTTCCTGGCGAGCGAAAACGAGCCAGCATTGTATAGAGAAATCCGGCTTCGCCGGAAATATTTTTCTATCGAAAAATTTACAAATTTAGCTTGCTGTCAAAACAAAAATGTATATATGCTGGCTCGCTAACGCTCACCAGGAAAATATTGATACCTGGATGGGGGTAAATGTCTTAAAACAGTAGGCTAAATGGGGCCGAATGGATACAAGCCAAATGGAGAGGGAGAGAAAGAGAAAAACAGCGAGGTGGGTTCCCATAACTTAGTACGTAACATTCGGCAAAATGGTAATTGGGTGAAACGACCATAAGCCAATTATATAATAAGTATTCAGTAGACGGATGCAGTTGACTTTCAAAAGGCGGTTTATGTTGAACTCCATTGAAAGGCAAGATTTGACTTGTGTCGTTGACTCTCAATATAGCGAGTCAGGTCTATTGAGATCTGTGAGTGAAACATTATTAATGGACTGAGCACATAGGAAGAGAGAGAGATGTATATACGTATTTCCATAATGGAACCGATTTAAATTTACAAATAAAGAAAGCTTATGTGCAGTGCATACAGGCTTCCACGTGCACACACAGACATGCGCGCGCCCAAACGCACTAATTTACTAACACACGCGCCTATGGCACTTTAGATAATTTTAAAATAATGTGTTTAAAATAATGACAATGTGCTGTAGAACATATCACCAAGTTACTTATATACAATTTGTCGTTTACAAAGTTATTCTCGATGATGATTACAACTCTTGTGTTTATTACCGTTTCCCAGGTTTCACTCGTCGTTGTCCACGGCACTTAATTTTCTTCCTGTTATTTATCTCATATTCTATACCACATCCGTCTGTCTCAGAAAACCATGTAAGCTAAACTTCAAGTAATTACATTGTTCAGGAATGAATATAACCGTTCGATTGAATTTATACCGCAAAATAAATATATAAATATAGCTTGAGAAAATGTTTCATTAAAAGTACTCTGAATGACATATTTAATGTTTCATTAAAAGTAATCTGAATGACATATTTAATGTTTCATTAAATTTAGACATATTTAATGTTTCATTAAAAGTAATCTGAATGACATATTTAATGTTTCATTAAAAGTAATCTGAATGACATATTTAATGTTTCATTAAAAGCACTCTGAATGACATATTTAATGTTTCATTAAAAGTACTCTGAATGACATATTTAATGTTTCATTAAAAGTACTCTGAATGACATATTTAATGTTTCATTAAAAGTACTCTGAATGACATATTTAATGTTTCATTAAAAGTACTCTGAATGACATATTTAATGTTTCATTAAAAGTACTCTGAATGACATATTTAATGTTTCATTAAAAGTACTCTGAATGACATATTTAATCTTTCATTAAAAGTACTCTGAATGACATATTTAATGTTTCATTAAAAGTACTCTGAATGACATATTTAATGTTTCATTAAAAGTACTCTGAATGACATATTTAATGTTTCATTAAAAGTACTCTGAATGACATATTTAATGATACTAACCTTAATTTTCGTCACTTATTTTACCTGACAATATCCAAAAATGATAAACCAAAATTTTCAACAAATGCTTTATGATCCAAGCTATAACACTGATAAATTACTTGCGACACAAAACATATAAGATAAACCCCTTTACTCATTTGTTATGCATTTCTTAAATTTAACCCTTCAGAGTTGTCTGTAACATATAAGAAAAGTATTGACGCATTTTAGAACGCCTCACTAATCATGGTGACCTGGATGTTGTATGATATAAGCATCACCCCGTTCTTAACATTAAGGGGAGACTGACCGTTTGTTTGGTCTATTAATTAATTTATTCATATATTTGTTTAGTTTCCTCCCTAGACCTCCATCAAACTTAGAAAAACACCCACAAGACAAATTTGTACATTTTTCGGTAGAAAAATTTCCCGGCCCAAGGCCGGTTCCTCTTAAAATTGCAGGCTCGCTATCACTCGCCAGGAAATAATCGACACCTAAATGGCACAAAAGGTGACAACGAAATGGGGCGAAGGGTGTTAAAATCGCCAAGCTAATGGGCCGAACGTCTTATAATTTCAAAACTAGTGGGGCTAAACATTAGGGATAAGGGGGTCCAGAAAAACGGTCTGCCTCCCCTTAATAATCAATTACAAACCCCAATGTACTTGAATAATCTAATGAAAGCATATGGTTCTCCCGGAATTCGAATTCGGGACACCACACCCAGAACATAAGCACCTAAACCATTACACCACCAACACAGTTTAAAGGTTGAGTACACGATCACGATTAATATCATTTTCTAAATTTGGATATCAATCTAAGCATGTACTCAGACCCAACTGCATTATGGAAAGCGTAATGTTTTAGTGAGAGGAAAGAACATTGAATGGGGCCAAAGATGATCCGGAGGATTCATTAAATGTTACCTAAATAAAAAACTAAAATGAAATATGCTGACAATCAATTCCCGAGTCCTGATTTAATTTTTCATATTTTTTTGGCCAGCGTTCTAGAACCATGAGGTTAGATCTGAATCGTGTTGTATATCCAAGATTTGAAATTACCATTATTATCTTATAATTATATCTAAGTTATTATTTACCTGTCTAGTATTGTCTCTATATGCTCTCAGGACTCCCCAAAAATGTAACACTGCCACCTAATGTTTGTGGTACGATTTTGTCTGTATATGAACATATTTTTGAAAATCACACATTAATTGAATTTTGCATCATGAAGTGTCGAACTTCGGCAAAAGTTGTACAGTACAGTCAACACAGGACATTCATTAATGCAGTATTTCACCAATTGATTCATTGTTTTATAGACGTTTACTTCGCTTAGTAATGTTTCGTCAGTAAAAAACGTTTGTTGCTGTGTCTGTTGGTATTTTCACATTTATTTAAAAAGTTGGTTTAACATAAAGTGTTTAGAAGTGTTTATATAGACTAAGGCATTAATACTATAAACAGACATTTATATGACACACTTTCTGGCTGCCAAAATATAATAATGATGCATTTAACTGTAAACTGGAACACATCTCCCATATACCTGTATACTAGTCTTAGTAATAATCAAATCTGTTCTGGTGATGTAAACACCTTCTTCTTCAATTCACCTTTCTTTTTGTCTATATGGGCCTTTTTCCAAAGTTTCAAAACAAGTAAACCCGTCTCCCTTATGCAATTTAAACATATGTCCATATTCTCTCTGTAGTACAATTAGGGTATGACAGGTGTTGCTAAATATAATTGTAAATGTTATCCGTCAGTTATATTGAGATGATAACCCTACTTATACAATGTGTATATCGCGTAGGATGTTGTTATTTTTTAAACCGCGGCTGATCGCAAGGTATTGCCATTACTGCGTGTCTGAGTCTCTAAAATAATAAATTAATAAGAGGAGAGAGAAAGGAAACTATCAATTGAAAAATTATAAACAGTACACAGTGAAAACAGTAGAGAGGCCAACATAGAGACAGTAGAGAGGCCAACATAGAAACAGTAGAGAGGCCAACATAGAAACAGTAGAGAGGCCAACATAGAAACAGTAGAGAGGCCAACATAGAAACAGTAGAGAGGCCAACATAGAAACAGTAGAGAGGCCAACATAGAAACAGTAGAGAGGCCAACATAGAAACAGTAGAGCGGCCAACATAGAAACAGTAGAGAGGCCAACATAGAAACAGTAGAGAGGCCAACATAGAAACAGTAGAGAGGCCAACATAGAAACAGTAGAGAGGCCAACATAGAAACAGTAGAGAGGCCAACATAGAAACAGTAGAGAGGGCAACATAGAAACAGTAGAGAGGCCAACATAGAAACAGTAGAGAGGCCAACATAGAAACAGTAGAGAGGCCAACATAGAAATAGTAGAGAGGCCAACATAGAAACAGTAGAGAGGCCAACATAGAAACAGTAGAGAGGCCAACATAGACACAGTAGAGAGGCCAACATAGAAACAGTAGAGGCCAACATAGAAACAGTAGAGAGGCCAACATAGAAACAGTAGAGAGGCCAACATAGAAACAGTAGAGAGGCCAACATAGAAACAGTAGAGAGGCCAACATAGAAACAGTAGAGAGGCCAACATAGAAACAGTAGAGAGGCCAACATAGAAACAGTAGAGAGGCCAACATAGAAACAGTAGAGAGGCCAACATAGAAACAGTAGAGAGGCCAACATAGAAACAAAACAAATGACGAGGGGACCTTCTTTCAAGACGCATTGTGAACAGTAAACAAATATAGAAAAGCAAACTTTTACAGTTGATAAAACAAAATTATATACTATTGTTTTCTTGTTTTTATCTATTAACCCATTCAGTACCGCTGACGTCCTTTTCATAATGTTATGGAACTATTAGACGAATTCGTTCCGATTAGGAAGGACCTGTGGTAGCTCAAAAGAATAAACGAGATAGTCTCTAGCCTTTTAATTGGTAGAGGTCCTTCCTAAGCTGAATATAATAATCGAAAAGTTGCCAAAATGTAATGAAAAGGACATCACCGGTACTGAACGAGTTAATATTAAGTATATTTTTTTTAAACACCAACAAAATTGGCACTAAAATTGTATGCATCATATTGTTGTTCTACTCTCTGTATCAGCTAGCAATCCTAAAACTGTTGATTATAAACAAATGCCGAGTTCTCAGTTGGAAAGAGCGGGAGAAATACTTCATAATTCGTTTACAACAATAGTCGCTGAAAATATAACGAAAATATAATGGGTTGAAATCTGAAAAACGATTAAGTATTTTATTATCGGTCAAAGTTTACTGAATTAATTTGATATTTTGCCAAATATATTTTGTCAAATATCATATTTTGTCATATGTCATAGTTATTTATGAGTCTTCCTCTTTCTTATGATGTATAATTATTGCATGCAGAGGCAATAAGCAGAACGATATTATACGTATTTGGCAT
Organism: Paralithodes platypus; assembly: GCA_032716605.1. Classification (NCBI taxonomy): domain Eukaryota; kingdom Metazoa; phylum Arthropoda; class Malacostraca; order Decapoda; family Lithodidae; genus Paralithodes; species Paralithodes platypus. Next base: position 12,548,656 of record CM064565.1, on the reverse strand, counting down.
CTCGGCCTGCTAGAATTAGCACTTCAGGCAGTATCATTTGAAAGTAATTGCTTAAGTATGCGTCAAGGTGTTTGTAAGTGGATAATATTATACAGATAACATTTACATTGATGCAACTAAATTAAGGCAAACAAAACATATGATAGCATATATAAATTATATATATATATATATATATATATATATATATATTTGATTCTAATGAGAGCTTGACAATTGCAGATATCTGTATTGATAAATTATTCATTATACAGTACTTAAACGCAAGAAGGGATTCTACCTGGCCAGACAATAAGCTCATACTTTAAGGTAGTGAGTAACAGAAATGTGCATTGTTCCAGCCACCAACTGTTGTCACGGGGCGGCAGGGGCACTAATGACAGCCTGGTGAGTTTGTTAGTGGTGAGGGAGTGTTAGTGGTGAGGGAGGGTGTTAGTGGTGAGGGAGACAGTGTAGTGGTGAAGGGAGAGTGTTAGTGATGAGGAAGAGTGTTAGTGATGAGGGAGGTGTAGTGGTGAGGGAGGGTGTAGTAGTGGTAAGGGAGAGTGTAGTAGTGGTGAGGAGAGTGTTAGTGGTGGGAGAGTGTTAGTGATGAGGGAGAGTGTTAGTGGTGAGGGAGGGTGTTAGTGGTGAGGGAGGGTGTTAGTGATGAGGGAGAGTGTTAGTGATGAGGGAGAGTGTTAGTGATGAGGGAGTGTTAGTGGTGAGGGAGGGTGTTAGTGGTGAGGGAGGGTGTTAGTGGTGAGGGAGGGTGTTAGTGGTGAGGGAGAGTGTTAGTGATGAGGGAGGGTGTTAGTGGTGAGGGAGGGGTTAGTGATGAGGGAGAGTGTTAGTGATGAGGGAGGGTGTTAGTGGTGAGGAAGGGTGTTAATGGTGAGGGAGAGTGTTAGTGGTGAGGGAGGATGTTAGTGGTGAGGGAGAGTGTGGTGAGGAGTGGTAGTGGTGAGGGAGGGTGTTAGTGGTGAGGGAGAGTGTTAGTGATGAGGGAGTGTTAGTGATGAGGGAGAGTGTTAGTGGTGAGGGAGGGTGTTAGTGGTGAGGGAGAGTGTTAGTGATGAGGGAGAGTGTTAGTGGTGAGGGAGAGTTTTAGTGGTGAGGGAGGGTGTTAGTGGTGAGGGAGTGTTAGTGGTAAGGGAGACTTTTAGTGGTGAGGGAGAGTGTTAGTGATGAGGGAGTGTTAGTGGTGAGGGAGGGTGTTAGTGGTAAGGGAGGGTGTTAGTTGTGAGGGAGGGTATTAGTGGTGAGGGAAGGTGTTAGTGGTGAGGGAGAGTGTTAGTGATGAGGGAGGGTGTTAGTGGTGAGGGAGGGGTTAGTGATGAGGGAGAGTGTTAGTGATGAGGGAGGGTGTTAGTGGTGAGGAAGGGTGTTAATGGTGAGGGAGAGTGTTAGTGGTGAGGGAGAGTGTTTGTAGTGAGGGAGAGTGTTAGTGGTGAGGGAGGGTGTTAGTGGTGAGGGAGAGTGTTAGTGATGAGGGAGTGTTAGTGATGAGGGAGAGTGTTAGTGGTGAGGGAGGGTGTTAGTGGTGAGGGAGAGTGTTAGTGATGAGGGAGAGTGTTAGTGGTGAGGGAGAGTGTTAGTGGTGAGGGAGGGTGTTAGTGGTGAGGGAGTGTTAGTGGTGAGTGGTTTAGTGGTGAGGGAGAGTGTTAGGGTGAGGGAGAGTGTTAGTGGTGAGGGAGAGTGTTAGTGTGAGGGGGGGTGTAGTGGTAAGGGGTGTTAGTGTGAGGGAGGGTGTTAGTGGGAGGGAGGGGTTAGTGGTGATGGAGAGTGTTAGTGGTGAGGGGGAGTGTTAGTGGGGAGGGAGGGTGTTAGTGGTGAGGGAGAGTGAGGAGGGAGAGTGTAGGTGAGGGAGGGTTAGTGGTGAGGGAGAGTGTTAGTGGTGAGGGAGAGTGTTAGTGGTGAGGGAGAGTTTAGGGTGAGGGATAGTGTTAGTGGTGAGGGAGAGTGTTAGTGGTGAGGGAGGGTGTTAGTGGTGGGGAGGTTAGTGGTGAGGGGTAGTGGTGAGGAGATGTAGTGGTGAGGGAGGTGTTAGTGGTGAGGGAGGGGTTAGTGGTGAGGGAGGGTGTTAGGTGTGGTGAGGGGGTGTAGTGGTGAGGGAGTGTTAGTGGTGAGGGAGGGTGTAGGTGGGAGAGTGTTAGTGGTGAGGGAGGGTGTTAGGTGGTGGGAGAGTGTTAGTGGTGAGGGAGAAGTGTTAGTGGTGAGGGGGGTGTTAGTGGTGAGGGGGGTTAGTGATGAGGGAGTGTTAGTGGTGAGGGAGGGTTAGTGGTAAGGGAGGGTGTTAGTGGTGAGGGAGAGTGTTAGTGGTGAGGGGAGTGTTAGTGGTGAGGGAGGGTGTTAGTGGAGGGGGGTAGTGGTGAGGGAGGTGTTAAGGGTGAGGGAGGAGTGTTAGTGGTGAGGGAGGTGTTAGTGGTGAGGGGAGAGTGTAGTGGTGAGGGAGGGGTAGGTGGTGAGGGAGGTAGGTGGTAGTGGTTAGTGAGGGGAGTGGTAGTGGTAGTGGTGGGGAGAGTGGTTAGTGGTGAGGGAGAGTGTTAGTGGTGAGGGAGAGTGTTAGTGGGGAAGGGAGGGAGTGTTAGTGGTGAGGGAGAGTGTTAGTGGTGAGGGGTGGTAGTGGTGGGGGAGTGTTAGTGGTGAGGGAGGGTGTTAGGGGGAGGGGAGAGTGGGTGGTGGGGGAGGGTTAGTGTGAGGGAGGTGTTAGGAGAGGGGTGTTAGTGGTGAGGGAAGGTTTAGTGGTGAGGGAGGGGGTTAGTGGTGAGGAGGGTGTTAGTGGTGAGGGAGGTGTTAGTGGTGAGGGAGGGTGGGTGAGGGGGTGTTAGGTGAGGGAAGGGGTTAGTGGTGGGGAGAGTGGGTGGTAGTGAGAGGAAGGGTGTAGTGGTGAGGGAGGTGTTAGTGGTGAGGGAGGTGTTAGTGGTGAGGAGGGGTTAGTGGTGAGGAGGGGGAGGTGGTGAGGAGGGTGTTAGGGTGAGGGAGAGTGTTAGTGGTGAGGTAGTGAGAGGGGTTAGTGGTGAGGGAGGGTGTTTAGTGGTGAGGGGTGTTAGTGGTGAGGGGAGTGTAGTGGTGAGGGGGGTGTGGTGGGGAGTGTTAGTGGTGAGGGAGGGTGTAGTGGAGGGGTGAGGGGGGGAGGTTTAAGTGGGTAGTGGTGAGGGAGAGTGTTAGTGGTGAGGGAGAGAGTGGTGAGGGGGGTGTTAGTGGTGGGGGTGTTAGGTGAGGGAGAGTGGTTAGTGGGAGGAGTGTGTTAGTGGTGAGGAGAGTGTTAGTGGGAGGGGGAGGGTGGTGAGGGGAGGGTGTAGTGGTGAGGGAGAGTGTTAGTGGTGAGGGAGTGTTAGTGATGAGGGGGGTTAGTGGAAGGGGGTGTTAGTGGTGAGGGAGAGTGTTAGTGGTGGGGAGTGTAGTGGTGGGAGGTCGTGGTGAGGGGGGAGTGTTAGTGGTGAGGGGGTGTTAGTGGTGAGGGAGAGGGGTGTAGTGGTGAGGGAGGGTGTTAGTGGTGAGGGGGTTAGTGTGAGGAAGGGTGGTAGTGGTGTGGGGTGAGGGAAGTGTAGTGGTGAGGGAGGGTAGTGGTGAGGAGGGGTAGTGTGGGGAGGTGTAGTGGAGGGAGTGTGTTAGTGGTGAGGGAGGGTGTTAGTGGTGAGGGAGGGTGTTAGTGAGGGGGAGTGTTAGTGGTGAGGGAGGGTGTTAGTGGTGAGGGAGAGTGTTAGTGATGAGGGAGAGTGTTAGTGATGAGGGAGAGTGTTAGTGGTGGGAGGGGTTAGTGGTGAGGGAGAGTGTTAGTGATGAGAGAGTAGTGGTGAGGGAAGGGGTGTTAGTGGGGGGTGTTAGTGGTGAGGGGTGGTGGAAGAGGGGTGTTAGTGGTGAGGGAGAGTGTTGTGTGGGTGAGGGAGGGTGTTAGTGGTGGGGAGAGTGTAGTGGTGAGGAAGTGTTAGTGGGGGGTGTTAGTGTGATGAGTGGAGAGTGTTAGTGGTGAGGGAGGGTGTTAGTGGTGAGGGAGAGTGTTAGTGATGAGGTAGAGTGGATGAGGGGGTGTTAGTGGTGAGGGAGGGGGTTAGTGGTGAGGGAGAGTGTTGGAGAGTGAGGGAGAGTGTTGGAGAGTGAGGGAGAGTGTGGTGAGGGGGTGTGGGTGAGGAGGGTGTTAGTGGTGAGGGAGAGTGTTAGTGGTGAGGGAGACTGTTAGTGGTGAGGGAGAGTGTTAGTGGTGAGGGAGGGTGTTAGTGATGAGGGAAAGTTTAGGTGAGGGAGGGGGAAGAGGGAGGTGTGGTGAGGGAGAGTGTTAGTGATGAGGGAGTGTTAGTGGTGAGGGAGGGTGTTAGTGGTGAGGGAGGGTGTTAGTGGTGAGGGAGGGTGTTAGTGGTGAGGGAGGGTGTTAGTGGTGAGGGAGAGTGTTAGTGATGAGGGAGGGTGTTTGTGGTGAGGGAGGGGTAGGGTGAGGGAGAGTGTAGTGATGAGGGAGGGAGTTAGTGGTGAGGAAGGGTGTTAATGGTGAGGGAGAGTGTTAGTGGTGAGGGAGGATGTTAGTGGTGAGGGAGAGTGTTTGTAGTGAGGGAGAGTGTTAGTGGTGAGGGAGGGTGTTAGTGATGAGGGAGAGTGTTAGTGATGAGGGGGGATGAGTGGTTAGTGGGTGAGGGGAGTGTAGGGGTGAGGGAGAGTGTTAGTGGTGGGGGAGGGTGTTAGTGGAGAGGGAGGTGTTAGTGGTGAGGGGAGTGTTAGTGGTGAGGGAGGGTGGGGTGGTGAGGGAGTGTTAGTGGTGAGGGGTTTAGTGGTGAGGGAGAGTGTTAGTGGTGAGGGAGAGGGTAGTGGTGAGGGAGGGTGTTAGTGGGAGGGGGGGTGTAGTGGTGGAAGAGTGTTAGTGAGGGAGAGTGTTAGTGGTGAGGGAGAGTGTTAGTGAGGGGGAGGTGTAGTGGTGAGGGGGTGTTAGTGGTGAGGGGAGGTGTTAGTGGTGAGGGAGAGTGTTAGTGATGAGGGAGTATTAGGTGAGGGAGAGTGTTAGTGGTGAGGGAGAGTGTTAGTGGTGAGGGAGAGTGTTAGTGGTGAGGGAGAGTGTTAGGGTGAGGAGAGTGTAGTGGTGAGGGAGACAGTGTAGTGGTGAGGGGGACAGTGTAGTGGTGAGGGGGACAGTGTAGTGGTGAGGGAGGAGTGTGGGGAGGGGTGTTAGTGGTGAGGGAGGGTTAGTGGTGAGGGAGAGTGTTAGTGAGGGAGGGTGTTAGGGGGAGGGGTGTTAGTGATGAGGGAGAGTGTTAGGGAGGGAGGGTTAGTGGTGAGGGAGAGTGTTAGTGTGGGAGAGTGGTGATGAGGGAGAGTGTTAGTGGGGAGGGAGGTGTGTGGTAAGGGATAGTGTAGTGGTGAGGGAGAGAGGGGTGAGAGTGTTAGTGGTGAGGGAGGGTGTTAGTGGTGAGGGAGAGTGTTAGTGGTGAGGGGGAGTGATAGTGGTGAGGGAGAGTGGTAGTGGTGAGGGAGAGTGTTAGTGGTGAGGGAGAGTGTTAGTGGTGAGGGAGAGTGTTAGTGGTGAGGGAGAGTGTTAGTGATGAGGGAGAGTGTTAGTGGTGAGGGAGAGTGTTAGTGGTGAGGGATAGTGTTAGTGGTGAGGGAGAGTGTTAGTGGTGAGGGAGGGTGTTAGTGGTGAGGGAGTGTTAGTGGTGAGGGAGACTTTTAGTGGTGAGGTAGAGTGTTAGTGGTGAGGGAGAGTGTTAGTGGTGAGGGAGGGTGTTAGTGGTGAGGGAGGGTGTTAGTGATGAGGGAGAGTGTTAGTGATGAGGGAGAGTGTTAGTGGTGAGGGAGGGTGTTAGTGGTGAGGGAGGGTGTTAGTGATGAGGGAGAGTGTTAGTGGTGAGGGAGGGTGTTAGTGGTGAGGGAGAGTGTTAGTGATGAGGGAGAGTGTACAAAGTACAAAGGAAATCAAGCAACAACAGATCCAGTGACCCTTCTAGGTTGCTTGTCCTCCAAAACACTGAGGATCAAGTGTCCAAACAGTGGTTTAGAGTGGGTAAGGGAACATTGGAAAGGGAATTACTGCCCTGGAACTAATGTCCGTGGCAGGATTAGGAAGTTAGTAGGGGACAGATGGGTTAGTAACTGAGGGGGGGATAAAATAAAGTTATTCATTTACAAACGCAGTCAGTCGCGGGTTTGATGCGAGATATTTGTCTAGGCGGAGTTTAAATGAATCAACGGTGATGCAGTCTATAACGTTTCGGGGAAGCCCATTCCACAAGTTGACAACTCGATTGAAGAAGAAAATTCTTAGATTCGTGCGAGTTAAAAGATTGTACCAATAATTTTGCAACCGTTTCCCCGCGTGTAATTAGATTGGTCGATAGTGAAGTACTTACTACAGTTCATATTGTCGATGCCTTTGATGATTTTGAACACTTGAATTAAGTCGCCTCTTAATCTGCGCTGGGTTAAAGGAAATAGATTTAATTCTCTAAGACGCTCTTCGTATGGTTTGTTCTTTAGGCTAGGTATCATTTTGGTAACTCTACGTTGAACTCGTTCTAGCTTGTTTATATCTTTTTGGTAATAAGGGCACCAGGATTGAACGCAGTATTCCAGAAGAGGGCGGACTAAGGAATTGTAAAGGGTTAGGATAACTTCTTTGGATTTATGCTCAAATGACCTGCCTATAAAGCCAATTATTTTGTTTGCCTTCTTAACAACTTCTGAACATTGTTGACTCGGTTTTAGGTTACTCGATATTGTTACTCCCAGATCGGTTTCTCTGTTTACATTCTTAAGCTGAGTGCCATTCATCGAATAGTTTGCTTTCTCATTTAGGTATCCGATATGTAGTACTTTACATTTATCCGCATTGAAACTCATTTGCCAAATTTGGGCCCAACATGACAATTTATCTAGATTGTGTTGCATATCGTCAACTTGTTCTTTCGAGAGTACGCTATTTGCAATTTTTGTATCGTCAGCAAATTTTGAGATTGTACAGGTGAGACCCTCATCTATGTCGTTGATGTAAATTAGAAAGAGAATTGGTCCTAGTACCGATCCCTTGGGTACCCCGCTACTTACATTGGTCCATTTTGATGCCTTACCGTTTATGACTACTCTTTGCTTTCTGTCGCTGAGCCAATTTTCTATCCATTTCAACACACCGTCTTGTATTCCATGCGCTTTTAGTTTTAGCAGTAAACGTTTGTGGGGAACTTTGTCAAAGGCCTTTTGAAAATCAAGGTATATAATATCTACAGCTTTACTCTCATCGTAGAGGTTGAGGATATCGTGGAAGAAGTCTAAGAGGTTTGTTAAACAGGAACGTTTTTTACGAAAGCCGTGTTGAGTATCTTTAAGTATGTTATTTTCCTCTAAGTGATTTACGAGTCTGTCTCGTATGACAGTTTCTAGAATTTTACATACAACTGAGGTTAAGCTAATTGGACGATAGTTACTGGATAGGGATTTGCTGCCTTTTTTGAATATCGGTGTTACGTTGGCTAGCTTCCACTGATCGGGCATAGTTCCAGACTGCAAGGATTTATTGAATAGTAATGTCAGTGGTTTAGAGAGCTCATCCTTAGCTTCCTTTAGAACTCTAGGCGAGATTGTATCAGGTCCAGGCGTTTTATTTACCTTGAGTTTATCTAAACAATTCAATACTTCTCTCTCTGTAACGGTGATATTGCTTAAAACATCTGAATTATCAATCTGAATCGGCGATGGTGTAGGGATATCACTGAGGTCTTCTGTTGTAAAAACTGATGCAAAGAAGGTATTGAGGGCATTACTCATTTGTTCTTCGTCTTTGGTGTATTCTCCATTTTCATCGACTAACGGTCCAACAGTTGAAGTAACTACTTTTTTCTTTCTGATATAACTATAGAATTCTTTCGGGTTTGTTTTACTTTGATTCGCAATATGTAACTCTAAGGTCTTTTTACTTTGCTTAATTAACTTTTTGGCTTTGCGTCGTAGCTCTACAAATTTCAACCGTTCTTCGTCATTTTGTGAGGATTTTAATCTATCATTAGCAAATTTTTTAGCAAGCAGGCAGTTTGAAATATCTTTATTCCACCATTTGGGCTTATTATTATGGCCTGGACGCCGAGTTTTCGATGGTATGCAGTCTTGCACTGCTTTTAGGTAAGTGGCTTCGAATAACTTCCAAGATGTATTTATGTCGTTATTGTGAATTAAAAAGCTCCAGTCAGTTTCTTTAAAACATAGCTCTAAGTTTATGGAAGTTTGCTTTCTTGAAATTAGGGACTTTTTCGATGCTACTATTTGGTTCGTTACTAGTAAACTTTAAAGTGAAAGTTATCGTATGATGGTCGCTGTTACTGAATTCATCACCAACATTCAAATTCTCTATTAATTCTTCTTTTGTTGCAAGTACAATGTCAAGAACGTTATTACCACGGGTCGGCGTTCCAACAAATTGATAAAGCGAACTCTCTTGCAAGTTCGTATACAAGTCATGTCCGGAGTGTGAAGTAAGAGTATCGCCCCACTTGGTCACAGGTAAATTAAAGTCACCAAAAATTACGGTATCTTGCGAGTTACTTATATCTGCAATTTGTTCGTAAATTTCTCGGTCAGTTTGCACTGATTGAGCTGGAGGTCTGTATATTAATGCAAGTATTATTTTGGTACCTTTATTATTCTTTATTAGCACAAAAGATGCGTCGACGTTCACAATTTGAGGTTTTGACAAGAGGGTAGGGTTAAGACTTTCTTTGATATAAAGTAAAACGCCACCTCCATTTCGATTTATTCGGCTTTTCTCAAACATTACATAACCGGGAAGTGAATACTCTGCTAAAAAGTCTCTATCTTCTGTATTGAGCCAAGATTCTGTGTTATGCCAATCACATCATAATTTTCTGTAAACACTAGCTCCTCTAAATCTGAAAATTTATTGCGTATGCTACGAGCGTTTGCATAGAAAACCTTTAAATTTGTTATTTTAGAACTCACGGAACGCGCTTCAATAATATTTTTGGTTCTTGTCGGATCTACATTTATGTTCATGGCTGTCCTCGGTCCTCGCTGTCTCCGGTCCTTATCGCTGGTGGTCCTCGGTTGCCTCTGTTTTTTTCTTGGCGTTGGATGATTTATGTCACTGCTGCTTCTTCTCGGATGGCGTTTTTTTGATCCATGGCTGCGGACTGCTTCGTGTAGGAGACGACCCATGCGTGCTGAACCCACAGGGTTTAGATGAGTGCCATCCTTGCGGAACAGAGTAGGCTGGTTGTAGAAGTTGTCCCAGAGGTTGATGAATTCAACTTCTTCCCTCAGACACAAATGTTTTAGTCGGCTATTTGTGCTGAAGGCCTTGTCGTAGAATTTGTCAGGTGCGTCGATCTTGGGGAGAATGCCTGAGATGATGATATTCCTTGACTTGTTTTTGTAGTGCTGGATCATCTTGCGATATTTATCCATCAACTCTTCGGATCTGGTGCGCATGACGTCATTTGAACCAGCATGGATGACAAAAAGGGTATTTTCATTTGCATCCTTTGTGGTATCTTCGAAGGCTTCCACAATGTCGTTCAGTCCAGCTCCTGGGATGCAAAATCTTTTTCGTTGAATTGGGACTCTGTCGCAGAACTCTTCGACCTGTCCTCGTAGGATGGAATCCCCTCCTCGTAGGATGGAATCCCCTCGTTAGTGGTGTGGGAATAGTGTTAGTGGTGAGGGAGGGTGTTAGTGGTAAGGGAGGGTGTTAGTGGTGAGGGACAGTGTTAGTGATGAGGGAGGGTGTTAGTGGTGAGGGAGAGAGTTAGTGATGAGGGAGTGTTAGTGGTGAGGGAGGGTGTTAGTGGTAAGGGAGGGTGTTAGTGGTGAGGGAGAGTGTTAGTGATGAGGGAGAGTGTTAGTGGTGAGGGAGAGTGTTAGTGATGAGGGAGAGTGTTAGTGGTGAGGGAGGGTGTTAGTGGTGAGGGAGAGTGTTAGTGATGAGGTAGAGTGTTAGTGATGAGGGAGAGTGTTAGTGGTGAGGGAGGGTGTTAGTGGTGAGGGAGAGTGTTAGTGATGAGGGAGAGTGTTAGTGGTGAGGGAGAGTGTTAGTGATGAGGGAGAGTGTTAGAGGTGAGGGAGGGTGTTAGTGGTGAGGGAGAGTGTTAGTGGTGAGGGAGAGTGTTAGTGGTGAGGGAGAGTGTTAGTGGTGAGGGAGGGTGTTAGTGGTGAGGGAGAGTATTAGTGGTGAGGGAGAGTGTTAGTGGAGAGGGAGAGTGTTAGTGGTGAGGGAGAGTGTTAGTGGTGAGGGAGGGTGTTAGTGGTGAGGGAGTGTTAGTAGTGAGGGAGACCTTTAGTGGTGAGGGAGAGTGTTAGTGGTGAGGGAGAGTGCTAGTGGTGAGGGAGAGTGTTAGTGGTGAGGGGGGGTGTTAGTGGTAAGGGAGAGTGTTAGTGATGAGGGAGAGTGTTAGTGGTGAGGGAGGGTGTTAGTGGTGAGGGAGAGTGTTAGTGGTAAGGGGGAGTGTTAGTGGTGAGGGAGGGTGTTAGTGGTGAGGGAGAGTGTTAGTGATGATGGAGAGTATTAGTGATGAGGGAGAGTGTTAGTGGTGAGGGAGAGTGTTAGTGGTGTGTGGAGTTAGTGATGTGTGGTGTTAGTGGTGTGTGGTGTTAGTGGTGAGAGAGTGCTAGTGGTGAGGGAGACTTTTAGTGGTGAGGGAGAGTGTTAGTGGTGAGGGAGAGTGTTAGTGGTGAGGGAGAGTGTTAGTGGTGAGGGAGGGTGTTAGTGGTTAGGGAGAGTGTTAGTGATGAGGGAGAGTGTTATTGATGAGGGAGTGTGTTAGTGGTGAGGGAGAGTGTTAGTGATGAGGGAGAGTGTTAGTGGTGAGGGAGGGTGTTAGTGGTGAGGGAGAGTGTTAGTGATGAGGGAGAGTGTTAGTGATGAGGGAGAGTGTTAGTGGTAAGGGAGAGTGTTAGTGGTGTGTTACTGGTAAGGGATAGTGTTAGTGGTGAGGGAGAGTGTTCGTGGTGAGAGTGTTAGTGGTGAAGGAGAGACGTGTTAGTGGTGAGGGAGAGTGTTAGTGGTGAGGGGGAGTGATAGTGGTGAGGGAGAGTGGTAGTGGTGAGGGAGAGTGTTAGTGGTGAGGGAGAGTGTTAGTGGTGAGGGAGGATGTTAGTGGTGAGGGAGAGTGTTAGTGATGAGGGAGAGTGTTAGTGGTGGGTGTGTTAGTGGTGAGGGGTAGTGTTAGTGGTGAGGGAGAGTGTTAGTGGTGAGGGAGGGGGTTAGTGGTGAGGGAGTGTTAGTGGTGAGGGAGACTTTTAGTGGGAGGGTGTTAGTGGTGAGGGAGAGTGTTAGTGGTGAGGGAGGGTGTTAGTGGTGAGGAGGGTGTTATTGATGAGGGGGTGTTAGTGATGAGGGCGTGTTAGTGGTGAGGGAGGGTGTTAGTGGTGAGGGAGGGGTGTTAGTGATGAGGGAGTGTTAGTGGTGAGGGAGGGTGTTAGTGCGGGAGGTGTTAGTGAGGGGAGAGTGTTAGTGGTGAGGGAGGGTGTTAGTGGTGAGGGCCCGTGTTAGTGATGAGGGGTGTTAGTGGTGAAGGAGAGAGTTAGTGATGGAGTGTTAGTGGTGAGGGTGGGTGTTAGTGGTAAGGGAGGGTGTTAGTGGTGAGGGAGAGTGTTAGTGATGAGGGAGTGTTAGTGGTGAGGGGGTGTTTCGTGGGGAGGGTGTAAGTCCTGAGGGAGAGTGTTAGTCATGAGGGAGAGTGTTCGTGGTGAGGGAGTGTTAGTGATGGGGTGTTAGTGGTGAGGGAGGGTGTTCGGGGGAGAGTGTTAGTGATGAGGTAGAGTGTTAGTGATGAGGGAGAGTGTTAGTGGTGAGGGAGGGTGTTAGTGGTGAGGGAGAGTGTTAGTGATGAGGGAGAGTGTTAGTGGTGAGGGAGAGTGTTAGTGATGAGGGAGAGTGTTAGAGGTGAGGGAGGGTGTTAGTGGTGAGGGAGAGTGTTAGTGGTGAGGGAGAGTGTTAGTGGTGAGGGAGAGTGTTAGTGGTGAGGGAGGGTGTTAGTGATGAGGGAGAGTTTTAGTGATGAGGGAGTGTTAGTGAAGAGGGAGAGTGTTAGTGATGAGGGAGAGTGTTAGTGATGAGGGAGTGTTAGTGGTGAGGGAGGGTGTTAGTGGTGAGGGAGGGTGTTAGTGTTGAGGGAGAGTGATAGTGGTGAGGGAGGGTGTTAGTGGTGAGGGAGGGTGTTAGTGGTGAGGGAGGGTGTTAGTGGTGAGGGAGGGTGTTAGTGGTGAGGGAGAGTGTTAGTGATGAGGGAGGGTGTTTGTGGTGAGGGAGGGGTTAGTGATGAGGGAGAGTGTTAGTGATGAGGGAGGGTGTTAGTGGTGAGGAAGGGTGTTAATGGTGAGGGAGAGTGTTAATGGCGGTCGTGGGTGAGGAGAGTGTAGTAGTGAGGGAGAGTGTTAGTGGTGAGGGAGGGTGTTAGTGATGAGGGAGAGTGTTAGTGATGAGGGAGTGTTAGTGATGAGGGAGAGTGTTAGTGGTGAGGGAGGGTGTTAGTGGTGAGGGAGAGTGTTAGTGGTGAGGGAGAGTGTTAGTGGTGAGGGAGAGTGTTAGTGGTGAGGGTGTTAGTGGTGAGGGAGGGTGTTAGTGGTGAGGGAGTGTTAGTAGTGAGGGAGACCTTTAGTGGTGAGGGAGAGTGTTAGTGGTGAGGGAGAGTGCTAGTGGTGAGGGAGAGTGTTAGTGGTGAGGGGGGGTGTTAGTGGTAAGGGTGTGTTAGTGATGAGGGAGAGTGTTAGTGGTGAGGGAGGGTGTTAGTGGTGAGGGAGAGTGTTAGTGGTAAGGGGGAGTGTTAGTGGTGAGGGAGGGTGTTAGTGGTGAGGGAGAGTGTTAGTGATGAGGGAGAGTGTTAGTGATGAGGGAGAGTGTTAGTGGTAAGGGAGAGTGTTAGTGGTGAGGGAGAGTGTTAGTGGTGAGGGAGAGTGTTAGTGGTGAGGGAGAGTGTTAGTGGTGAGGGAGAGTGTTAGTGGTGAGGGAGGGTGTTAGTGGTGAGGGAGTGCTAGTGGTGAGGGAGACTTTTAGTGGTGAGGGAGAGTGTTAGTGGTGAGGGAGAGTGTTAGTGGTGAGGGAGGGTGTTAGTGGTAAGGGAGAGTGTTAGTGATGAGGCAGAGTGTTAGTGATGAGGGAGTGTGTTAGTGGTGAGGGAGAGTGTTAGTGGTGAGGGAGAGTGTTAGTGGTGAGAGAGGGTGTGTGAGGGGAGAGTGTTAGTGATGAGGGAGAGTGTTAGTGATGAGGGAGAGTGTTAGTGGTAAGGGAGAGTGTTAGTGGTGTGTTACTGGTAAGGGATAGTGTTAGTGGTGAGGGAGAGTGTTCTTTGTGAGAGTGTTAGTGGTGAAGGCGAGACGTGTTGGTGGTGAGGGAGAGTGTTAGTGGTGAGGGGGAGTGATAGTGGTGAGGGAGAGTGGTAGTGGTGAGGGAGAGTGTTAGTGGTGAGGGAGAGTGTTAGTGGTGAGGGAGGATGTTAGTGGTGAGGGAGAGTGTTAGTGATGAGGGAGAGTGTTAGTGGTGAGGGAGGGTGTTAGTGGTGAGGGAGACTGTTAGTGGTGAGGGAGAGTGTTAGTGATGAGGGAGTGTGTTAGTGGTGAGGGAGAGAGTTAGTAGTGAGGGGGAGTGTTAGTGGTGAGGGAGAGTGTTAGTGGTGAGGGAGAGTGTTAGTGGTGAGGGAGAGTGTTAGTGGTGAGGGAGAGTGTTAGTGGTGAGGGAGAGTGTTAGTGGTGATGGATAATGTTAGTGGTGAGTGAGAGTGTTAGTGGTGAGGGAGGGTGTTAATGGTGAGGGAGAGTGTTAGTGGTGAGGGATTGTGTTAGTGGTGAGGGAGAGTGTTTGTGGTGAGATTGTTAGTGGTGAAGGAGAGTGTTAGTGATGAGGGAGAGTGTTAGTGGTGAGGGAGAGTGTTAGTGGTGAGGGAGAGTGTTAGTGGTGAGGGAGAGTGTTAGTGATGAGGGAGAGTGTTAGTGGTGAGGGAGAATGTTAGTGGTGATGGATAATGTTAGTGGTGAGGGAGAGTGTTAGTGGTGAGGGAGGGTGTTATGGTGAGGGAGAGTGTTAGTGATGAGGGATAGTGTTAGTGGTGAGGGAGAGTGTTAGTGATGAGGGATAGTGTTAGTGGTGAGGGAGAGTGTTAGTGGTGAGAGTGTTAGTGGTGGAGGAGATACTTGTTAGTGGTGAGGGAGAGTGATAGTGGTGAGGGAGAGTGTTAGTGGTGAGGGAGAGTGTTAATGGTGAGAGTGTTAGTGGTGAAGGAGAGACGTGTTAGTGGTGAAGGAGAGACGTGTTAGTGGTGAGGGAGAGTGTTAGTGATGAGGGATAGTGTTAGTGGTGAGGGAGAGTGTTAGTTGTGAGTGTTACGACCGGGGCTACGAATAAAACAAGGGCACTTAAAGATTGGACTAGTAATAGGGCACTATGCAACAACGGTACGCTAGATCCAAACCCTTGAACTTATATGCCACAAAACACCTATATCCTTCCGAGTTAATCTGTGGTAACGGGGTATCCTTAACTGGGCATAAATGTACTCTACTTCAGGCTAACCCACACTGGTATAGCCTGATAACACACAGGATGCAAGTTACGTTAAAATGCATAAACAAGAATCTATAGGAAGATCAATTAAATCACTGCAAGATTTAATTCAATAAAAAGATGCTTTAGTACAGTTACTCTAAACAACAAGAAACTCTTCACTCCTATCTGAAAGCAAGTGAAGTATAGTCCTACAGCATAGACCTGGAAACTTCTGAAGAATGTCTGATGCTCATAAGATGCTCGTATCTTAACTATAAATAAAGGCAGGAGGCTGGACACCACACGTGTCCAGCGAATACACAAAAAGATAGGACATATTATAATGTTAACTGACACGAGAATACTATAAATGCGCAACGGTAGTAATGCTCGACACAAAAAAGAAGTACTTCCTTATCAACGAAACAGTCTACTATGGTTGTGCAACTCAACAACAACCTAGACTAATAAATGCTTGTGAATAATAATGCATACATATCAAAAGAGCATATGTCCTAACTAGTTTCTGCTAAGTGAATAAAGTCTAGCTGGGATATCAAGGTTAGGAAACTGTGGCTGAGCAAGAGAGGCTCATAGCCTAGTGTTGTTCTTAAGGCGGTATGGTTAAAGTTACGTTAATGACGGGGATGCTCTCTTGGTAAACCCAGATCTCAAGTATCTGGCTCTACCCTGGCGATCCCTCAAAAGTCAAGCAAAGAGGCAGCACTGTGTTATAAGGTAGTAGGCTAATGCCCTCTTACAACACGATGCTGCACTCGCAAAAGGCACAACCAAAAGGACGACCTAGGCTATCACAGAAACCGTCGAAGTCGTGTAGGTATAAGCGAACCATACACACATCGGTGACAACGACAACAGCAACCTTATCCCAGTCTAGCATTAAATAACCAAGCAGAGCACTACTGATAATGAGGGAGACACACACAAAGAGTCATCAAACCTCCATTAACTAAGAACACTGAGGGAGACACACACAGAGTCACCAAACCTCCATAGAATAAGAAACCTTATAGCCTATTCTAATACATGTAAATATCTCTGTGAGCGACGCACACAATACGATGGGCCGATATGAAATCGTGTACAGAACCCAAAGGGAGTGCTGTAACGTTAAAAGATTAGAGGAATGAAAGAGAAGAAGTAGAGTGAGAGAGACAGTATCAGAATGGTGGGGATATGGGGGACAGTTGTAAAAAGGGTGTTAGTCGTGCGCGTCCCTAGCCTGCTCTCCAGAAGGCAGCTCCGGTGGACCCTCGTGCAGGAGGTTAGTTCCACAGGGTCCCGCAAAGGCGCGATGGTCGGCCAATCACAGACCGAGATGTCACAAGGCAGCAGGTGTCACGTGACACAGCCAGCCAGGCCAGCCAATCAAGGGGCGTGAGAAAGCACTCGCACAAGCCTCCGAGCGAGGGAAGCAACACATGTATACGCACGCACACACTACCACCTCACTGCCTATATTATTCTCTCTACTTAACAATATACAATGCATGTTATATTCAATCAATGAAATAAAATACTTCCCGTTGTCACAGACGAAAATAAAGACCACCAGTGGACTGTCTGTAACAATATGATTGCTAGGAAAGAAAGAACAACATTCTCTGATAACTGTAGCCCATTTCAATGTCCCTGGCGAGCGCTAGTGGCTACCGGGAGGCGATTCTGCCAACGCTGGTAGACGTCACACCCCGCCCAAGATATAGAACGCTCAACCCTAGGCGAGCACGATATCTGACAAGGCAGAATGCCGACAAGACCCGACACACTTAGCCACTCCACCAGAAAAATGTAATGCAAAGCTCAATCTTACATAAAACAACATTTTAACATAAAGAAAATCTTATAACCCCTCCCAAACATAATAGTATAATTTTAGCCTACTATGCTCCCAGAGAGAGCTTCACAGAGCCCAGCCACCTAAGTGAAAGACAGGTTCAACTTAGGACATTAGCTATACTATTGGCAACATACAATTAACTATCAAAAAGAAAGAGTTTTTATGTGATTTTTTGATTTAATTTTAATGTTGTTTTTGATGGCTGCTCTACAGGGGCAAGCCTAGTTTTTCTCCACTCAAACCCACACACCTGTGGTGATCTACGCCGGATCCTCCACCCTCGACAAACAGTCTGCAATCACATTCTCGCAACCGGCAATATGGCGAATGTCTAAATTGTATTCTTGCAACATGAGTGACCAACGGGTCAGCCTCATATTCCGGTTATGGAATTGGTTCAGAAATTTAAGAGGGTGGTGATCGGTGTAAATCACCACGACTGGTCCATAGGCAGGAACATATACTTCAAAGTGCCTGAGCGCCAACACTATTGCCAGCAGTTCTTTCTCTACCACAGAGTAGTTTTTCTGAGCGGAATTAAACTTTTTTGAAAAGAAACTGACTGGATGCTCCAAACCTTCCTCGTCGGTTTGCATTAAGACGGCACCAGCCCCTACACCGCTGGCATCTGTTGCCAGCTGGAATGGTCTTTCAGAGTCAGGGGCCCTGAGGATTAGGTGAGTGCATAATAGGTGCTTGACCAGCGAAAAAGCCCTTTTGCACTCAGGTGCCCACTTAAACTTTTTCTCTTTTTTCAGTAAATCTGTCAGAGGAGCTAAGACAGTAGAATAACCCTTAATGAAACGGCGATAGTAACCGATCATGCCCAAAAATCTCATGATCTGCCGCTTGGTGGACGGCCTGGGGAACTGGTTAATAGCCTGTATCTTGTTTTTGGGGGGGCATACCTGGCCTAACCCGACCACAAACCCGATATACTGTACAGTTGCCCGGACAAAGTCACACTTGCCCAGATTGACCACCAAGCTGGCCTCACTGAGCTTCCAAAACAAGGCTTTTTTGTGCTCACAGTGACTCTCAAAGTTGACATCGTAGATTATAACGTCATCTAGGTAGACAGTGCAGTTAGGGATGTCAGCTACTAGCTCATTCATAAGACTCTGGAAGGTTGCTGGGGCATTCTTAAGACCGTACGGCATCACATTGCAACGGTAGGTGTTCCCATCAACCACAAACCCGCATACCCCCTTCGCCCGCTCAGACAAGGGCACTTGCCAGTAGCCTTTTACTAGGTCTACTTTAGTTAAAAACTTTGCCTTACCAATCTTGTCCACACTATCATCAACACGGGGAAGGGGATAAGCATTGGTGGGAGTCAACTCGTTCAATCTCCGATAGTCAACGCAGAAGCGAACCTTCCCGTCAGACTTAGGCTGCAGAGTGACAGGAGATGTCCACCTCACTGCCCTCTTCTCAATCAACCCCTGTTCTAACATATATTCTAGCTCCGCTCGGAGGGCTGGGAGCTTAATGGGTGGAATTCTGTAGGGTACTGATTTAAAGGGGGGGTGATCTCCCACGTCTACGTCATGCACCACCCGAGTTGTGAGGCCTGGATGCTCCGCGAACACAGTGGGGTATGAATCAAACAGGCGCTGCACGGCTACACGCTGTTGCTCAGGCAGGTGCACTAAAGCCTCGTCAGCCACCTGTCTGGAGTTCCCTGCCCACTTGTTCGCAGAGACATTACACTCCCAGTTATCTTCCACCTGAGCTTCACTGTCCCTCACTCCTTCTCCTCCATGACCGCTGCAGGTCAACACCGGAACAGCGAGAGGCTCAGGGGGTCGCCTCACAAACTCCTTTACCCGGTTCAAATGGCACAGCTGGTTCTTCTTACGCCTATCTGGAGTGGCCACAAGATAGTCTAGGTCAGAGATCTTCTTAACCACCTTGTAAGGACCAGCGTACTTAGCAGACAACGGATGACCGGGCAGGGGTAACAAAATTAACACCTCCTGCCCTACATTAAACTCCTGGAGTTTTGTCTTTTCATCGTACCTGTCCTTCATCAAGGCTTGAGACCCTACCAAATTCCTACCTGCTAACTCTATGCTTCTCAACATTCTTTCACGGCTTTCGAGGACGTACTTTAACATGGAACATGGTTTTGCTGTGCCCTCCCAAATCTCCCTCACCATGTTGAGGGGGCCTCTGACCTGATGTCCAAAGACTAGCTCATTGGGACTAAACCCTAGGCTTTCAGCAGGTACCTCCCGATCAGCGAACAACACATAAGGCAACCCAAGATCCCAGTCTTTACCATTCTCAACACAATAACACTGCAGCATACTCTTGAGAGTCGAGTGCCACCTCTCTAACACCCCCTGACTCTCTGGGTGGTAGGCTGAAGAGACAACGGTGCTAACACCGTGCTGCTGCATGGTCTGTTTAAAAAGGTTAGAAGTAAAGTTGGATCCCTGGTCCGACTGCAATTCCTGCGGGTACCCGTACCTAGAGAAGTACAATAGCAAGTTACGAACAACAGTCTTAGCAGTGGCCTTTCGCATGGGTTAAGCATCCGGGTAACGAGTGGCAACATCCATAATGGTGAGGAGGTACTTATTGCCTGCACTAGTAGGGGGGAGGGGGCCAACCATGTCGATTATAACCTTACTGAACGATGGCCCGATTACAGGAATAGGGTGTAACGGAGCCTTAGGGATGCATTGGTTTGGTTTACCTACTGTCTGGCAGGTATTACACATTGCCACCCATGATGCCACATGTGCCTTCATACCCGGCCACCAAAACAATTTTTCCAAGGCTGCTACCGTCTTACGTACACCCAAATGCCCTGCCAACGGTATATCATGCGCCAACCTCAGTAGGCTATCACGGCACACGCGAGGCACTACCAACTGGTCAACCACTCTCGATCCGCCCTCCCAACTTCGTCTGGGATCTAGAAAACGCCTGTACAAAACACCCTCCAAACGAAAGAAGTCCCCCGGCTTTGCATCCCCGTCCTCCTCAAGTTCCACTGCAACGTTGCTACACTTTTGAAGCTCAGTATCATCTAACTGTAGCTTACAAATATCCGAAGGAGCCAACTTATCTAGATGCTCCCGGAGCAACTTATGGCCTCCCCCGATACTAAGCTGTTCTATCCTATCTTGCTTACGGGTGTAACGGTGCTGTCTCGGAGTTTTCTCACCCCCAACCTCCTCACCAAGTGTGACAGGTTCTGGGGCCACTCCGCACCTAAACATAGGTGCTAATACTGAGTCGCCAAGAAGAGCCGCTGGGTCAAAACTCACAAAACTTTTTCCAGCTTTAGCTTGCTCCTTCCGACCGTTCCTCCGCGGTTCTAGAGACTGAGAAATAGGCTGTGACACTTTAGATGCACGAGATCGGGTGACAACACAAGCCATCTGCTGTAATTGACACCTCTCGACCAACTCCTGCCCCTCCCTACTCACGTCGGCCGCCCTCTCGGCAACGACTAAGGGTAGGCACCGCAAAGTCGTTGCCGAGAAGAAGGTCGACGCCCTCTACTGGCAGTTTCTCCACGATTACAACATCAAGCTCCCGTGTCACACCATCAACCTCCAACTCTACTCGAACCAACGGGTATGACCTTGTAGCATTGATACCCTGCACCACAACCACCCGTGCCGCGTTTATAGGTTTGCCTGTAAAGTTCTTCATCAAAGTCTGGGATGCACCTGTATCTCGCAGCAACTCCAACCCATACTTGCAACCAGCCCAACTCACACAGCCGCGCCCTCGATGGCCACAAAAAGCATCACGGACAGGTTTCGAGCTTTCAGGACACTTCTTCACTGGCTGTGCCCCCGCATCTGTCATATCACCCCGGGTAATAGCAGAAGACCTTAAAGACACCCCAATGGTGCGAGCCAAAGACACGACTGCAGTAGGTAGTTTGCTAGGACAGGATCGTGAAAAATGCCCCTTCTTATGACAATGAAAACACTCTACCTCCCTCTTGGGCTTCCCTTGAGGTGGGGAAGGGCCCGGACCCTTCTTAAACGGGACGGTATTAGGTTTATGGTCAGACTTAATATCGTTGCTCTTGTTTTTATTGTTATATGGTGTATCACTGACTCTGGGGGGTGGAGTGTTGCGCCCCTTGTTACCTGCATCGTTCCGTTGTGCAGACCCGCACCCACGAATCAGCGATAGCCGAAGGTCAGCCATCTCAGCTGCCTCCTGTAGAGTTTTAGGATTTTTCTCTTTAAGGTTCAATGTCAGGTCGCTGCCCGTACACTTAAAGAACTGCTCGAGAAGCATCAACTGTTTTATCTCATCAAACGTCGTTGCCTTCTCCGATCTCAGCCAATTCCGAAAAGCGTCAGACAGTTCCCGGGCATGTTCAAGAAAGGTGCACTCACGACCCTTCGTAACACCCCGGAACTTCAACCTATAAGTCTCTGGTTGTAACTCATATGCCCGCAGGACAGCCTCCTTCAATACCTCATAATCAATGCAAGACTCCAAGGGCAACACATCATATGCCTTGAGTCCTTTGCCAACCAACCTAGAGGAAACAAGGGCTGCCCACTTATCCTCGGGCCACTGGTGCTCCCGGCACTTCTTCTCAAAACGCAAAAAAAAACTCTGTGACACCCGATTCATCAAATACAGGGACCAACTTGAGCAGGTGCGATAAAGACTGATCAAAACCTCGATTCCCAGAACCGAGACGCTGCCCTGTCGACTCCACCCGAGACTTCTCAAGATCTATGTCTGCACAGTACTTCGTAGCCTCAACCTGAAGCTCAGCTTCACGTATGGCCTTCCTCTCCTCAGCCTGAATCCTAAGCTCAGATTCATACTTTCGTTGCTCAAGCTCAGCCTCATGCCTTCGTTGCTCATGCTTTCGTTGCTCAGCCTGCTGGTTAAGTTTGGCGAGTTCGAGCTGAAACAACATCTTGGCAGACAAACCTTGAGGAGGGGGTGCTACTATCGGGGCCCCACCCCGTGAGCCACCTAGAGGCATACCCAACTGCCAGCGGGTATCGGCTCCGGGAACATATCCGGCTCCGGAGCCCGAGGGGGCGCCATGGTAGGAGTCGAGTGGAATGGGGGCTGGGCAGAAGGTGCCCCAGCTCCCGCTCCACCCGAAGCCCCACGCACCCCACCGAGCACACAGGTAACCAGCTCACCTCTCGACAAACTGCAGTACCGGGAAACCCTAAGACCGTGGCTACACACTGCAGTCCGTACCGGTCTAGCCCTGACACCCGACCCGCCGACACAGGCTCCTCCAAAAATATCCGAGTATCATCCTCACTGTTCACCACCCGAGCGCCGCTAGACATCTCCACCTTCTCCACCTCCTCGCCTGCTTCCTGTACTGTGTCCTCACTGTACACTGATCTGTCGTTCGACATAGTGTCCACCGGAAATTCTCAACGTTTATAAAAAAAAAGAAGTACCTACTCTCATGTAGCACTATTCACTCAAAAATGCTTGAAGACAACTCAAGTGCTATACTACGTTGCCAACAAAAAAAAATCCCACGTGTCCAAAATATTCCTCACAAAAACAAATGTCCAGAAATCCTGCAATTATTTCTTAGTTCACTAGGTTGTTGTGACGACTAAGATAAGATACTAGGCAAGGTTGCCATTTGGTATTACTGCATTAATCGGTCCTGATGTGGCGGCGTCTACGCCATGGGGCCACCTCCCGAGGCTGCCATCCGCGGATGGCTGCCGACCCTCCACGGCCGAAGACAAAATCAACGACCAGTGGAGGAAAACCGGATGCCGGCCGCGGGGAGCAGTTTCGGGAGCCAAACTGTCTCAACCATCCCCTGCCCCCTCCCTGGGGGCATGGGTCCTTGGAGCGGCTTCGGTCGCGCCGGGAATTTCCATACCTCTCACACCACACACACACATCACATAGTTTTTCCTACACCGAGAAATGACTCTCCGGCTGTCATTTCTCGAAGACTTCTTCTAGCCGGAGACATTGAGAGCAACCCAGGACCCACGTACACATACATATGTCCAACTTGCTCAAAACCCATCACTTCGAGTCGCCATACTAAAGGTTCAGTTCTCTGCAATTCATGCGGGAACTGGACGCACTTCACCTGCCCAACACTTGCCTCCAAGAAACACTACACAAACACCTGGACCTGTTCCTCATGCCCCTCCCTCTCCCAGTCAAATCCCTCACCTTAAACCCGTCCACCTCTCCTCCCCAACCCACCTAACCTTCCCATATCATCCACTCCCCCCCCTAAAACCCATCCACCTCTCCTCCCTAACCCACCTAACCTTCCCATACCATCCACATCCTCAACTCAACACACCACACCCCATCCTAATCCATTCCAACCCCCATCTCCTGCTCCCCAATCCCCACCCCCACCTCACCCATCCCAACCCCCAGCCCCTCCCTCACCCCCACTCCCCCCCCCCCCACCCCATCCTCGTGCAGCAGCACCCAACATACATCGTGCACATAACATTAACATTCTTCAACTGAACATAGATGGCATAAACACAAAGAAACACGAACTCTCACACTTCATCAAACAACACAACATACACATTGCCATCTTACAAGAAACAAAACTCTGCACAGCACAAAAAACACCCACATTTCATAATTTCACCACCATCAGACAAGACCGGGCTGTCGGCGGGGGCGGTGGACTCATCACCCTGGTACACAAAGAAATATCATACATAGTAACCAAATCCCTCCTCCCCCCAAATGATAACACAACAGAAATACAGTCAATTAAAATACGCACTGCCAACAACTCCAACATAACCATCAAAAACACATAGATCCCTCCCCAAACATCCCCTACAGTACCAAATGAATACAGACCACACTTACAACACATCACAAACACCCCACACACCCCACATCATCCTGGGTGGTGACTTGAACGCCAAGACGTCGGCCTGGTTTGTCGACAACCCCGACACAGACAGAGGGCTGGTACTACAAAACCAAACCGATAACCTCATCATCCTTAACGACATCCATCAACATACCCATATTCCTCACCAAGCCCTCTATAACCCATCATCTCCAGACATCACCTTTTGCTCCCCAGAACTCGCCCCCACAACATCCTGGAGGGTGGTCAGAACCTTAGGCTCTGACCACCTCCCGATCATTATCACCACCAAAACCAGACTCACCCCAGCTAGCCACAAACACACATACACCAATTATAAAAGAGCTAACTGGGAAGCATTCACAAATGAGACAGAACAACACTTCACAACTCTAAACAGTACACCCATCACTAACATCAACAATGCTGTACACATACTCAATAAAACTATCCAAACGCTGACAAGAAACACATTCCAAGAGGTAACAGAAAAAGACACAACCCCAACTTCACACCAGAAATTCAAAACCTCATCAGACAACGCGACATACTGAAACACTCCCCAGCACCCCACACACAAGACATCACACAACAAATTCAAGCACTACACAAACACCTGGACCTGTTCCTCATGCCCCTCCCTCTCCCAGTCAAATCCCTCACCTAAAACCCGTCCACCTCTCCTCCCCAACCCACCTAACCTTCCCATATCATCCACTCCCCCCCCTAAAACCCGTCCACCTCTCCTCCCTAACCCAAACTAACAACAAAATACAAGAACAACAAAAACTAAATTGGAATAACTTCCTACAAACACTTGATCACAAAACAAACCCCCCAAAACTCTACAAAACACTAAACAGCATCACACTTTCCAACAGCAACACAACACAATCACATGCTGCAATCACAACAACAGACTCTACTCCTTCATGTAAACAACAAGCAAACACTCTCATCAATCACTTTTCACATGTCAGCCACCTAAAACCTCACAAAGACGACCAACGTGTCATCCGACGTAAGAGACAATTCCCCACAGACCCTGACTATACACCCTTCACCAATCACCAGACAAAGCATATCATCAACAATCTCAAGCACTCACCCGCCTGTGGCCTAGACAACATAAGCAACATACACCTCAGACACCTGGGACCACAAGGCATACAAGCACTCACTAACATATCAAACTACAGCTATTCACACAACACAATACCAGACATTTGGAAGCATGGATTCATCATCACATTCCCCAAACCCAACAAAGACCCCACGCTACCCTCCTCGCACCGCCCCATCACACTCCTTTGCTCCCCCTCCAAAGTCATGGAACGCCTAGTATTACAACTAATTACACCTGACCTACCCCTAGCTCCAACACAACATGGCTTTAGGCCACTGCACTCCACAAACACTCTTCTCACAGACCTTACACAAAGAGCTTTCGACGGCATCAACTCAGCTAGACCACCACACAGATCACTATTAGCCACACTCGACATTAGTAAAGCCTTCGATGCCATCCCCCGCCACAACCTAACAAACAAAATCTACAACACAAACATGCACAACAACACAAAAAGGTGGCTGGCCAACTTCCTAGCAGGCAGATATGCACACGTATCTTTTGCCGGTCAATCATCTAAAATCAGAAACTTTCCAAATGGAGTCCCACAAGGATCCGTCCTATCGCCCGCACTCTTCAATCTGTACATGCACGATACAACTACACCCAATACGCCCCAAATAAACTTAGCCTCCTATGCAGATGACATAACACTCACATGCACACACCATGACCCAAAAAGAGCAACAGATCTCCTTCAACCCTATCTCAACACACTACATGGCTGGTGCACTACAAATAGACTTAATCTAGCCCCAGCCAAATCCACCGCAACCCTGCTCACAAATTGGACAGGAGAACACGAATTCATCCCTCAACTCACCATAAACAACACACCCCTAACACATACACACACACCCAAAATCCTAGGAGTAACATATGATACTCATATGACATTCAAACAGCACACCACAAACATTAAAAAGAAACTGACACCCAGACTTAACGCCCTCAGGTCACTTGCTCACACAAAATTTGGACACAACAAAGAAACTACCACCACAGTATATAAACAATACATAAGATCAGTGATGGAATACACAAGCCCAGCCTGGGCTTCTAACCTAGCTGAAACACATCATAAGACCTTACAGACTATTCAAAACAAAGCCCTGAAGATCATTACAGGCTGCACAGCTACTGCACCCACAGATCACCTACATCAAGAAACCAAAATCCTCAAAGTCAAAGACCATCTGGACATGAGAGGCACTCAATTCCTGGCAGCAGCCTCCACGAACCAAGACCACCCACTAAACTACATGGCAACACACCCACAGACACCAAGAAATATCAAAACAACACCCAGCACACGGTATCACACACAATTATTGTCCTCTCTCCCTCCCTGCCCACCCCGAACCAACTTCCAGAAGCACATCCATACTCATATCTCTCACCGATCCATCCACTCATTCACAGACAACACGCAGCTGCATGCACGGCCTCCCGAAATCCATCCTTCCGAATCCTCCCTTCCTCGCGAGGACAGAGTCCACCTGGCCAGGCTGAGATGCGGACACCATCTAGCTCTCCTGAGCTATCAGAAGAGACTGGATGACTCCGTTGTCGACGCCTGCCCGGGATGTAACACAGCACCCCATACCATTAAACACATCATAGAAGACTGCATTTCACACAACCACTTACGCCAACAACACAATCTACACTCAATGAGAGCTCTGTGGGAAAGCCCGATCGTGGCCATGGCCTTTCTCAGGGACTCGGGGCTGTTCGGCCAGGCAGCTTAGGGAACAACAACAACAACAACAACTGCAATAATAAACAAATGGATCCTGGTCTTCTACTAAATTAAGATACTAGGCAAGGTCGCCATTTGTTACGACCGGGGCTACGAATAAAACAAGGGCACTTAAAGATTGGACTAGTAATAGGGCACTATGCAACAACGGTACGCTAGATCCAAACCCTTGAACTTATAATTATGCCGACGAACAAAACACCTATACCCTTCCGAGTTAATCTGTGATAACGGGGTATCCTTAACTGGGCATAAATGTACTCTACTTCAGGCTAACCCACACTGGTATAGCCTGATAACACACAGGATGCAAGTTACGTTAAAATGCATAAACAAGAATCTATAGGAAGATCAATTAAATCACTGCAAGATTTAATTCAATAAAAAGATGCTTTAATACAGTTACTCTAAACAACAATAAACTCTTCACTCCTATCTGAAAGCAAGTGAAGTATAGTCCTACAGTATAGACCTGGAAACTTCTGAAGAATGTCTGATGCTCATAAGATGCTCGTATCTTAACTATAAATAAAGGCAGGAGGCTGGACACCACACGTGTACAGCAAGTACACAAAAAGATAGGACATACAATGTTAACTGACACGAGAATACTATAAATGCGCAACGGTAGTAATGCTCGACACAAAAAGAAGTACTTCCTTATCAACGAAACAGTCTACTATGGTTGTGCAACTCAACATCAACCTAAACTAATAAATGCTTGTGAATAATAATGCATACATATCAAAAGAGCTTATGTCCTAACTAGTGTCTGCTAAGTGAATAAAGTCTAGCTGGGATATCAAGGTTAGGAAACTGTGGCTGAGCAAGACAGGCTCATAGCCTAGCGTTGTCCTTAAGGCGGTATGGTTAAAGTTACGTTAATGACGGGGATGCTCTCTTGGTAAACCCAGATCTCAAGTATCTGGCTCTACCCTGGCGATCCCTCAAAAGTCAAGCAAAGAGGCAGCACTGTGTTATAAGGTAGTAGGCTAATGCCCTCTTACAACACGATGCTGCACTCGCAAAAGGCACAACCAAAAGGACGACCAAGGCTACCACATAAACCGTCGAAGTTGTGTAGGTATAAGCGAACCATACACACATCGGTGACAACGACAACAGCAACCTTATCCTAGTCTAGCATTAAATAACCAAGCAGAGCACTACTGATAATGAGGGAGACACACACGAAGAGTCATCAAACCTCCATTAACTAAGAACATTGAGGGAGACACACACAGAGTCATCAAACCTCCATAGACTAAGAAACCTTATAGCCTATTCTAATACATGTAAATATCTCTGAGAGCGACGCACACAATACGATGGGCCGATATGAAATCGTGTACAGAACCCAAAGGGAGTGCTGTGACGTTAAAAGATTAGAGGAATGAAAGAGAAGAAGTAGAGTGAGAGAGACAGTATCAGAATGGTGGGGATATGGGGGACAGTTGTAAAAAGGGTGTTAGTCGTGCGCGTCCCTAGCCTGCTCTCCAGAAGGCAGCTCCGGTGGACCCTCGTGCAGGAGGTTAGTTCCACAGGGTCCCGCAAAGGCGCGATGGTCGGCCAATCACAGGCCGAGACGTCGCAAGGCAGCAGGTGTCACGTGACACAGCCAGCCAGGTCAGCCAATCAAGGGGCGTGAGAAAGCATGCGCACGAGCCTCCGAGCGAGGGAAGCAACACATGTATACGCACGCACACACTACCACCTCACTGCCTATATTATTCTCTCTCCTTAACAATATACAATGCATGTTATATTCAATCAATGAAATAAAATACTTCCCGTTGTCACAGACGAAAATAAAGACCACCAGTGGACTGTCTGTAACAATATGATTGCTAGGAAAGAAAGAACAACATTCTCTGATAACTGTAGCCCATTTCAATGTCCCTGGCGAGCGCTAGTGGCTACCGGGAGGCGATTCTGCCAACGCTGGTAGGCGTCACATGAGGGAGAGTGTTAGTGATGAGGGAGAGTGTTAGTGGTGAGGGAGAGTGTTAGTGGTGAGGGAGAGTGTTAGTGGTGAAGGAGAGATGTGTTAGTGGTGAGGGAGAGTGTTAGTGATGAGGGAGAGTGTTAGTGGTGAGGGATAGTGTTAGTGGTGAGGGAGGGTGTTAGTGGTGAGGGAGAGTGTTAGTGGTGAGGGATAGTGTTAGTGGTGAGGGAGAGTGTTAGTGGTGAGAGTGTTAGTAGTGAAGGAGAGACGTGTTAGTGGTGAAAGAGGCTCATCTACAAGAACAGGTGAGAAATGCGACCAGCTTGTTGCTATGAACTACAGTTTAATAACATAAAATGTTAATATCTCCACAAAACGAAATTTGTGGAATTAAGGTGATCATGGCTGTCTGTTTGTTTGTCTTCCTATGTGTCTGTCTGTCTATTAGTCTGCTTGTGTAACAGTTCTTCTAGAACAAATATTTGGATTTACATAACACGTCATCAGCACCTTCATCTAGTACTGGAATAATTCACTAACTGCGAAACTCGACCCCCACACACACACATACAAACAAAACAGTATATATATATTTTTTTTTTCTATGTGATTGAGGGAGACAAAAGGCATAACTGCCTATAGCGAGTGCCTCCCCCATAGTTGAAAGAGTGACAGGGCCAAAATCAAGGGACGTTCGAGCCAAAATGCCTGGACACACAGAGTTTGAAGCAATTTAAGTCATAGGAAGCGGGAAAGACTGATTCTGGGAGAGAGTTCCAGAGCTCAGCTGTTGAGTAGAAGAAAGTTTGAGAGTAACGTTTCACTCTTGGGTTGGAGAGTTGCACAGAGTAGGGGTGGGATTGAGTTGCAAGACGGGTACCACGTGCCCTACGTAAAGGAGGTGGCATGCACTGGGATAGCTCTGAGGAACACTGATTATTATAGTAGCGATAGAATAGCGAGAGAGATGCAACATTGCGGCGGAGAGAGAGAGATTGCAGAGAGTTGGTGAGTGGACGGGAGTTAATGATACGAAAGGCCTTCCTTTCAACCTTGTCTAGGAGAGCGGTGTGAGAGGAACCTCCCCACACATGTGAACAATACTCAATAATTATATATTATAATACATTAATCAATAACCTTGTATTTACGCAGGATCTTCCTCCATTATTCATATAAAGATATTTGCATCGCTTGCATTACTCTACAGATATTTCCACGGTAAATGTTATGAGGAACTTGCTTCAATTGCTGCATACCAAATCTGCAGGGGTTTGCAGCAAAACGGCCCTGTACAATAACGGCCACGAGCTCAAACAAATGCAGGCCAAAATTATCATTTATCTGATATAGATAATATTATTTTGACCAATCGGCTCTGCCCATATAGGTCAGGGACCAAATCATGCACGAACCAAAATGCCTGCAGACAACATTGACCACAAACAACAATGGTGAAAATGGTTTGAACTTCAAATGTTAATGCATACCAAATCGACTTTGGATAGAACAAAACTAAAGAACACATACTCTGGTCTGCACGGCTGGCGAAGACATGGGCTCTGTTTGGCACACTTTGTATATATATTTATTATAAATAATTTTAATCTGATAATCTTACAGATACTGTGTCTCATCAATTTCCACGTGTGACTCCTTCACTTAAGTGAGGAGTGGTTGGTGGTGTGACGCATGTCCAGTGTGAGCATGCTGTACAGAACGCCTAGTCATGCCCCACTCTCGCTAGGATCGTCAGGGCAGGAACTTTGGCTGTAGTCTATGTAGAGTTTCCTAACTTAGTTCATGTGAGCCGTTGTACTATAAGTAATATGAATATGTATTTTGTTTTCATCTGAGTCAACGAGTTCTATTTTATATCATTAGTTATAAGTATTGTGTGTAAAACTTATTTGTAATGATGGGAGAAGCGGCAGCCACAGTTGGGGGTCAGTGGGTGCGCCATGCGGGAGGTGGGCCTAACTCACTAGCACTCCCCCCCCCCTCCCCCCTCCCCTCAGTGCTAGGAAAGCCTTTGTCTATCCCAGAGGAGAGAGAGAAATTACGTAATGATTGTCAGTGGGCGGTCCTTAGTAGTTCACGTTGGGCTCACTAGAGGGCCGAGTATAAAAAGGGAAGTCTAGCCATTTTTTGATCAGAACTCATTAGGCAGAGCGACTTCTCATTTCCCTTGCTAACTATATATATTCTTCTGACTGATGTGAACTTTCTCTACTACCTTACATTCTTATCTCCTCTTTTCCCTACCCTTTTTAACTTCCATGGTCCCGTTGGTGCAGAGCTAGTCAGCCAACGTATTATCGCTTGAGTTCTCACGAGATATTTGCCTATTAGATAGCCTATTTTGGAAGGGTTAACTTAGAATAGGATTGATTTATGTTTGTTGCACTTGTATATGCATTTCCCTGTGTGTTATTATTATTATTCCTGTTTTCTGCTAGTCTAGGTAATGCTAGACTGGGGTAAGGCTTTTCTGTGTTACGAGTTGTTGTTTGATGCAGTGGTTAAGCGATAAACCTGCATACTCGTTTCGGTTCAGTGAAGCCTAGGTTGTCTTCGCGGCTGACTGTGTTGAGTTAATAATTTACAGTGCGTGAGGGCAAGAGCCTAACCACCCTGTATTTTATTAACAGCTTGTTTTTACTTTGTCAAGGAGCCGGGAGAAAACCAGATACAAGGGATCTGGATTTCTCAAAGTGCACTTGTTAGTGTTAACGTAATACTTTAAACAGTTGTGAGGACTTCGCTAGGCTACGAGCCGTTTTTGCTCAGTCACTGCTACCTTTTGCCCACAGTACCCCAGCTAGACTTTACTCGATTAGTAGATACAGAATAGTATTGAAGCTTTCCTTATGTATGATATTGTTTATGCACTATTGATTTCATGTGTTGCAAGCTTGGCTACTTTAGTGATTAGTGGCCCACGAGCACAATCCGAGTAGGCTATTGCCGTTGCATTTGCGGAGTACTTCTTTTTAATGTTTGCCATTTACTATTGCATATTCTTTTAATTATTCTTATGCCAATTTAAACCTGTAATAGTATTTAATTGCCAGTGTTTTTCTTATTGAATTACTGTTCAAAATCCGATACGTACTTCTTACGAGCATCCGAGAAGCATCTAACTTTTTTCAGAAGATTCCTTGCTCGATGCTTAAGGACTATTAATTAACGTAACGTAATAGTGCCGATCCGAAGTAGAGGGTGGAGGACTTCTTAAGTTCTTAGTCAAGGGTGGATTACTTCGGCTTCGGCCAACACTATTCTTTGGTGTTGTTGTTTCTTACTTCTTTGTTTGATTGTTGACCAGACTAGAGAATTCCTGTCTCTTTATTAGTCTGTTGTTGAACACTAGTACCGAGTTCTTGTATACCCCGTTATAGCAGATTGAACTCTGGAGGGTATTGGTGTTTTTTGTTCGGCTGGCAGTACTCAGGGGTTGGGATCGTGTGTTTCCGTTGTGGCAGCGAGCCGTATTAGAGTCCTGATTGAGAGCCCTTGTGTACCCGAGTGCCAGGTCGTAACAAATGGCGACCTTGCTTAGGATTTTGTGAACAGTATAAATTTTTGCAGAGTTGTACAACATTTGTTTGTTTGTATTTTAGCGTGCATATTGAAGAATATTTGTTTTTGTATGGCAATTAGTAAAGCATTTAAGAGACTCCAGTTAATTTAGTAATTAGTGCTTGCATAGGAAGTTAAACACTTTTGTCTCGAGAATTTTGTTGTGGACTTCAGTATGTCGTGCATTAGCACTGACGATGAGCGAGAGATGCCATTTGAAGGTGTGCCGTTAGTAACCAGTGAGGAGGATGCTAGAGTTTTTGTGAGTAAGCGGTACCACGTGACGGAGGAGAGGCTGACTGGGGTGGATGTTTGTGGCTTGCACCTGATAGCCAAGGTTTTGGGAATTTCCAATGTAGTAGGGATGTCCAAGGGGGAGCTGATTTCCTGGGTGTTGCGTGGGCGACATGGGGTTTCGGAGGAGAGGGCGTTTGGGGGGGTTCCTCCCCAGATCCCCTCTCACTCGACTCCCACAGTGCCGTCCACTCAGTTACCGGAGGTTAGCACTCTCCCACAGAGGGATGAGAATTGGCAGATTGGAGTGCCCTCGGGTGGTGCACATGGTGGTTCCCCAGTTTTTGCCCCCCCTCCTTCAGTAGTGGCAGCTCCCTCTTCCTGTCTGTCTCCAGATATGGTATTTAGACTTGAGCTTGCTAAGATTGAGGCTAGGAAGCAGGAGGATGAGACCAGGAGGCATGAAAATGAGACCAGGAGGCAGGAGGATGAGACGAGGAGGCATGAGATTGAGGTTAGGAGGCATGAGGCTGAGCTTAAGTACGACTCGGAGAAATATTGTGCTAAATTAGATTTAGATAAGTCTCGTGCAGAGTCGACAGGGACTTGGATGGGCCGTGAGGGCCAAGTAAGAGAACAGTCCTTGGCCCAATTAGTCAAATTGGTGCCGGTATTTAGTGAAACTGAAGTCACAGAATTTTTTAATCGTTTTGAGAAGAAATGTAGGGAGCATAATTGGCCTGAAGAGAAGTGGGCAGCTCTAGTCTCCTCAAGACTTACGGGTAAGGGTCTGAAGGCTTATGATGCACTGCCTTTAGAGTCTTGCATTGACTACCCAGAATTGAAGAGAGCTGTCCTACGGGCATACGAGTTGCAACCGGAAACATATCGATTGAAGTTTCGGGGTGTTACAAAGACTAGGGAGGTGACCTTTCTTGAACATGCCCGGGACTTAAAAGATGCACTTAAAAACTGGACACGTTCTGAGAAAGCTGAGACGGCCGAACAGTTGACTGAGCTGTTTCTGCTCGAGCAGTTTTATAAGTGTACTGGTGCAGAAATGACTTTAACTATTAAAGAAAAGAACCCAAAAACTCTACAGGAGGCAGCTGAGATGGCTGACCTCCGGCTATCACTAATTCGTGGGTGCGGGTCTGCCCAGCGTAGTGAGGCAGGTAACAAGGGGCGTGACGCCCCACCCCCCCGAGTTAGTGATATACCTTATGCAAACAAGTACAAGAGCCATGATACCAAGACTGACCACAAGACTAGCACCGTCCCATTTAAGAAGGGGCCGGGCCCTTCCCAGTACCAAGGGAAGCCCAAAGGGGAGGTGGAGTGTTATCATTGTCATAAAAAGGGGCACTTTGCAAGAGTCTGTCCTAGCAAACCACCTACAGCAGCTGTGTCTTTGGCCTGCAACATTGGTGTGTCTCCGAAGTCATCTGAGTTTGCCTGGGGCAGTTCGTCAGAGGCTGAGGCACAGCCAATGCAGAAGCACCTGGGAGGCTCGAACCCTGCTCAGGATGTTTTTTGCGACCATAGAGGGCGGGGTTGCGTGATGTGGGCGGGGCGCAAGCATGGAGTAGAGGTCTTGCGTGATACAGGTGCTTCCCAGACTCTGATGAAAAACTTGACTGGCTACCCTATAAACGCGGCTCGGGTGGTAGTGGTGCAGGGTATTAATGCAACTCGGTCATACCCGCTGGTGCGGTTGGAGTTGGAGGTGGATGGTGTGGCACGTGAATTGGATGTCGGGATTGTGGAGAAACTGCCAGTGGAGGGCGTCGACCTTCTTCTCGGCAACGACTTTGCAATGCCCGCTTCCGAGGTTCTACCCTTAGTCGTTGCCGAGAGGCCGGCCGACGTGAGTAGGGAAGAGCAAGAGTGGGTCGAGCGGTGCCAGACACAACCCATGGCGTGTGTTGTCACCCGAGCTCGGGCAGCTAAAGTGTCACAGCCTAGTCCTCCGCCTTCAGACCAGCGGAGGAACGATCAACAGGAGGAGGCTAAAGCTGGAGTTGGTTTTAAGAGTTTTGACTCGGCGGCTCTCCTGGGTGATTCAGTATTAGCACCATTACTTAATTCTGGAGTAGCCCCTGGGCCTGTCATCGAGAGTGACGAGGCTGGGCATGACGAGTCTCCACGACAGCAACGTTATGTACATCGAGAGAGACAGAGGGAGCAGCCCAGTATCGGGGAAGGTCATGCATTGCTCCGGGAGCAGTTAGATCGCTTGGCACCCTCAGATATAAGTCGGTTGCAACTAGAGGACCCTGAGCTCCAAACGTGTGCTAATGGAGCTGTAGAGCTCGACGAGGACGGCGATGCACAGCCAGGAGATTTTTTTTATTTAGAAGGCATCCTTTATAGGCGTTTTCAAGACCCTAAACGTAGTTGGCAAAAGGGGTCCGGAGTAGTGGACCAGTTGGTGGTGCCACGGGAGTGCAGGGATAGCCTACTGAGGTTGGCGCATGACACACCACTGGCAGGACATCTAGGGGTGAGAAAAACGGTGGCGGCTTTGGGGAAATTGTTTTGGTGGCCGGGGATGAAGTCTCATGTGCAGTCATGGATAAACTCCTGTGATATTTGTCAACGTGTCGGGAAACCGAACCAAGTTATTCCTAAGGCTCCGTTACACCCTATTCCTGTGATTGGGCCACCCTTTAGTAAAATTATTGTTGACATGGTTGGTCCACTCCCTCCCACTAAGGCGGGAAATAAATTTTTGTTAACCATAATGGATGTTGCCACTAGATACCCCGATGCATACCCTATGAAAAATGGAATGGCTAAGACGGTAGTCAGTAACTTGTTGTGGTACTTCTCAAGGTACGGGTACCCGGAGGAGATTCAGTCTGATCAGGGATCTAATTTCACCTCCAACATGTTCAAGCAAACAATGCAACAGCATGGGATACGAGCAGTAGTATCGTCAGCGTATCACCCTGAGAGTCAAGGGGTGCTTGAGCGGTGGCATGCTACACTTAAAAGCATGCTCAGGTGTTATTGTGCTGACAACGGTATGGATTGGGATCTTGGATTGCCTTATGTGCTGTTTGCTGCTCGGGAGGTACCTGGTGAGAGCCTGGGATTTAGTCCAAACGAGCTGATTTTTGGACACCGTGTCAGGGGCCCCCTTAACATGCTGAAAGAAATTTGGGAGGGGACTGTGCAGCCTTGTCCATTATTAAAGTATGTGCTTGAAAGCCGTGAGCGCATGCTTAAGAGTCTGGAGATGGCAGGTAGAAATTTGACAGAATCACAAGCTTTGATGAAGGACAGGTATGATCGCAAAGTGAGGCTCCGGAAGTTCACTGTAGGACAAGAGGTATTAATTTTGTTGCCTTTGGTTGGTAACCCCCTCTCTGCGAAGTACACTGGACCTTATAAAATTGTAGAAAAAATTTCAGACTTAGATTACCTTGTTGCCACTCCAGACAGGAGGAAAAAGAACCAGTTATGTCACGTGAACCTTATTAAAGAGTATGTGAGGCGCCCCTCTGAGCCTCTCACTGTCCCTGTGTTGGCTTGTTGCGGCCGTGGTGGAGAAGGAGAGGGGGACAGTCAAGCTTCAGAGGAGGATAGCTGGGATCAACATGTTTCAGCGGATCAGTGGGCGGGGAACTCGAGCCTAAGGGCTGACGAGGCTATAGCTCATTTGCCTGAGCCGCAGTTTGATGCTATCCGTCAGTTGTTCGGTTCATACCCCACTGTATTTGCTGAACACCCAGGCCTCACTACTCAGGCTATGCATGATGTTGACGTGGGGGACCATCTACCCTTTAAGTCAATCCCGTACCGTGTGCCCCCCATAAAACTACCAGCTCTGAGGGATGAGTTGGAGTATATGCTCGGTAGAGGGTTGATAGAGAAAGGCACAGTTAAGTGGACTTCCCCTGTAACACTGCAGCCTAAGCCAGATGGCAAGGTACGCTTTTGTATTGATTTCCGTAGGTTAAACGGTTTGACTCCAACTAACCCATATCCTCTTCCTCGGGTTGATGATAGTGTTGACAAAATTGGTAATGCTCGTTTTTTGTCTAAAGTAGATTTAGTAAAAGGTTACTGGCAAGTACCTTTGTCCGAGCGTGCTAAAGAGGTATGTGGTTTTGTTGTGGACGGGAGTACCTACCGGTGCAATGTTATGCCTTACGGGCTTAAGAATGCACCAGCAACGTTTCAGAACCTGATGAATGAAATTGTAAAGGACATTCCAAATTGCACCGTATATTTGGACGATGTAATCATTTATGATGACGACTTTGAGAGCCATTGTGAGCACCTTGAGACCTTGTTCCGGAAACTTAGTGAAGCAGGTCTGGTAGTAAATTTGGCAAAGTGTGACTTCGTAAAAGCCACTGTGCAGTACCTTGGGTTTGTAGTGGGAAGGGGACAGGTGTGCCCTCCTCAGAACAAGGTACAGGCTATCAATAAATTTCCGCACCCAACAACCAAGAAGCAGATTATGAGATTCTTGGGTATGATAGGCTACTACAGACGCTTCATAAAAGGTTACTCAACGGTGTTGGCACCTCTCACAGATTTGTTATCTAAAGACAAAAAGTTTTTGTGGGCACCTGAGTGTGAAAAGGCTTTCACTTTGGTGAAACATTTGCTATGTACTCACCCGATACTCAGGGCCCCAGACTTTAACAGGCCTTTTCAGCTGGCAACAGATGCTAGTGGTGTAGGGGCTGGTGCCGTCTTGCTACAGACAGACAATGAAGGTGTGGAACACCCAGTAAGTTTCTTTTCTAAGAAGTTCAATGCTGCACAAAAGAACTATTCTACAATAGAAAAGGAATTACTGGCGATTGTGCTGTCGCTCAGGCACTTCGAGGTGTATGTTCCAGCCTATGGCCCAGTCGTGGTTATCTACACTGATCATCACCCTTTGAGATTCCTGAATCAATTTCACAATCACAATATGAGACTGACCAGGTGGTCTTTGATGTTGCAGGAGTATAACCTGGACATCCGTCATATTGCTGGATGTGACAATGTGATCGCGGATTGTTTATCAAGGGTGGATGATCAGTCGTAGGCTATCACAGGTGTGTGGGTTTGAGTGGAGGAAAATAGGCTGCCCTTATAGTGCAGCCGGGAAAAACATATTAAAATATAAAAATCATATAAAAAACTCTTTCTTTTGATATAGGTAATCGTATAAGTTTGTCATAGCCTATAGAGTTTGAGTAGTCCACAAACTATCAAACGGCTGAGCTGCTGTAAGCTCGCTCTGGGAGCATGATATTGTGTCTTTTTGCTATTGTTGGGAGGAGTTATAAAATGTGAATTTTTGGTTAATAATAAGATGCGTTTTGGTGATAAACTCAGCTTTGTTTTAGTGCCATGCGGTCGCTGGGTCGCTGGGTGTGAGGGGCTTGATGGGGTTCTGTGTTTGTCAGATTTTAGCTCAGGGTTGAGCAAGTAAAATCTTGGGGGAGGTGTGACGCATGTCCAGTGTGAGCATGCTGTACAGAACGCCTAGTCATGCCCCACTCTCGCTAGGATCGTCAGGGCAGGAACTTTGGCTGTAGTCTATGTAGAGTTTCCTAACTTAGTTCATGTGAGCCGTTGTACTATAAGTAATATGAATATGTATTTTGTTTTCATCTGAGTCAACGAGTTCTATTTTATATCATTAGTTATAAGTATTGTGTGTAAAACTTATTTGTAATGATGGGAGAAGCGGCAGCCACAGTTGGGGGTCAGTGGGTGCGCCATGCGGGAGGTGGGCCTAACTCACTAGCACTCCCCCCCCCCTCCCCCCTCCCCTCAGTGCTAGGAAAGCCTTTGTCTATCCCAGAGGAGAGAGAGAAATTACGTAATGATTGTCAGTGGGCGGTCCTTAGTAGTTCACGTTGGGCTCACTAGAGGGCCGAGTATAAAAAGGGAAGTCTAGCCATTTTTTGATCAGAACTCATTAGGCAGAGCGACTTCTCATTTCCCTTGCTAACTATATATATTCTTCTGACTGATGTGAACTTTCTCTACTACCTTACATTCTTATCTCCTCTTTTCCCTACCCTTTTTAACTTCCATGGTCCCGTTGGTGCAGAGCTAGTCAGCCAACGTATTATCGCTTGAGTTCTCACGAGATATTTGCCTATTAGATAGCCTATTTTGGAAGGGTTAACTTAGAATAGGATTGATTTATGTTTGTTGCACTTGTATATGCATTTCCCTGTGTGTTATTATTATTATTCCTGTTTTCTGCTAGTCTAGGTAATGCTAGACTGGGGTAAGGCTTTTCTGTGTTACGAGTTGTTGTTTGATGCAGTGGTTAAGCGATAAACCTGCATACTCGTTTCGGTTCAGTGAAGCCTAGGTTGTCTTCGCGGCTGACTGTTGAGTTAATAATTTACAGTGCGTGAGGGCAAGAGCCTAACCACCCTGTATTTTATTAACAGCTTGTTTTTACTTTGTCAAGGAGCCGGGAGAAAACCAGATACAAGGGATCTGGATTTCTCAAAGTGCACTTGTTAGTGTTAACGTAATACTTTAAACAGTTGTGAGGACTTCGCTAGGCTACGAGCCGTTTTTGCTCAGTCACTGCTACCTTTTGCCCACAGTACCCCAGCTAGACTTTACTCGATTAGTAGATACAGAATAGTATTGAAGCTTTCCTTATGTATGATATTGTTTATGCACTATTGATTTCATGTGTTGCAAGCTTGGCTACTTTAGTGATTAGTGGCCCACGAGCACAATCCGAGTAGGCTATTGCCGTTGCATTTGCGGAGTACTTCTTTTTAATGTTTGCCATTTACTATTGCATATTCTTTTAATTATTCTTATGCCAATTTAAACCTGTAATAGTATTTAATTGCCAGTGTTTTTCTTATTGAATTACTGTTCAAAATCCGATACGTACTTCTTACGAGCATCCGAGAAGCATCTAACTTTTTTCAGAAGATTCCTTGCTCGATGCTTAAGGACTATTAATTAACGTAACGTAATAGTGCCGATCCGAAGTAGAGGGTGGAGGACTTCTTAAGTTCTTAGTCAAGGGTGGATTACTTCGGCTTCGGCCAACACTATTCTTTGGTGTTGTTGTTTCTTACTTCTTTGTTTGATTGTTGACCAGACTAGAGAATTCCTGTCTCTTTATTAGTCTGTTGTTGAACACTAGTACCGAGTTCTTGTATACCCCGTTATAGCAGATTGAACTCTGGAGGGTATTGGTGTTTTTTGTTCGGCTGGCAGTACTCAGGGGTTGGGATCGTGTGTTTCCGTTGTGGCAGCGAGCCGTATTAGAGTCCTGATTGAGAGCCCTTGTGTACCCGAGTGCCAGGTCGTAACAGTGGTCACTAATTAATTAGTTCCAGGCCATTAACTAATTAAGCTGTCAGCCTCAAGTCCTTCACTAGTGAAGTGTCAGGGGCGGGTGGTGGGCTGAACATAAGATAGGTAGGGAAAACCAAAATTAAATTATTAATTGAAGAACATGTGAAATTAAATAATTGCATACCATTAACCCACTGTCTTACACCTTAATTAAGATATATATATATATATATATATATATATATAATTTGTTTGAATCCATCTTTGGTAGCTATATGTTACGCAATAATTAATAAGCACAACAAAGTTTACGTATTATCAAGTACAAGCCATTATTTTATTTCCTGTGAAGAGAGTTAAATTAAGAATCAATATTATGAGAACTGCATGCATTTGACAATACAATGATTAACTCCAAAAGCTCATTTAGGTTTGGCCGAATAATATATTTAAGTTGTTAATTTTTCGTGAGGTATTTTTGTTTATTCCTGTTATAGGCTGCAAATATGTTAATATAAATATGTTCAATTGAATGCAACAATCATGTATTCCGAGAAATGTTAAGGAATTGTAAACAAATGTTAGGCATATATAGATATAAGTTATATGGGAATTATTTATCTATCTATCTATCTATTGCCGGACGCCTTACTCCCCTTACGAGGGTGGCCATACACAGAATGCCCCCAAGCGGACCTATTCACTGTGAGAGGGACAATCCGAGCCAGTTTAGTTAAGGACTTACAGGATTGACCACTCAATTTAGGATCCGTCCGACTCCGAGGCCCTCTGTGCATCTTGTTAGCACTATTTTTCTACAGTGGTGTTTGGCTAATCCATCCACTAACCTGCCTTACCCTTAGGTAAGCAGTACGGATTTGTATCAGGTTTACTCCCCTAGACAGGTTGCCAACCAAGGCTGACGAGTCCCATCCACCCGGATTTGTATAAGGTTGTCTCCCCTAGATGAGTTGTCGACCAAGACTAACGAGTCCCATCCACCCTTATTATTTATGAGCTATGTATATGTCTACTTATTTTTTAAATATTTTGTTATTATTATCCCCTAATTTTATGTATCAAACTACTACAGCACAATAATTATTCAACTAATTACAGTAAAAGATAAAAAGAACAAAATATAAGTGATATATTTCTAAGAGCATTATACTTCAGAAACGAAAACAAATAATGCATTTATAATCGCCATATGATAGCAGTTGCTTCAATGTTTTAACTAAATGGCCATCTGATAAGTGTATCGTCTTGTCATCGATCACGGACGATGGAAGTTGAAGGAGGAAATGAGAACGGCGAGGGACATGATGGAGAGGCTTGGTACAGGAAGGGTAAAGTGGGCGGTGGAGAGAGTTACAAGGAGTTACAAGAAATAGTATCTCAGAGACATTGTAGTCCATTCCAAGGAGATACTCGAAGTGGAAGGAGAGAAACTGTTTAGTCCACTACACTCTTTACAGAGTGTGCAAAATAATATCATCTCTCTTCTTGAACTGTTCTACTGAAGAACTGTTTACAACTTCGGAGGAAAGTTTGTTCCGGGTAGAACAGATCTTACATTTGAAAACGTTTCCACAAATACTAGTGCTGAACCTTTTCAATTCTAATTTCCAGCCATGGTTGCGTGTTGTATTCATATTTAGGCTTAACATTTTGCTATAATCCACATTGTCAAACTCATTAAGTATTTTACATCCTTCAATGAGCTGACCTCGTAGTCTGCGTGTCTCCAACGGAAAGAGATCAAGAGCTCTCAACCGGTCCTCATAGCTCACTCTTCTAAGCGATGGTATAAGATTATTAACTTACAATCATAACAGAGAGAGAGAGAGAGTTATAATTAATCTATAACTTCTTGCTGTACATTATTGTAATACAAACGTCTCCGAAACGTACCGTACAGATTGTGCCACAAATAACGTTATGTCATCAGTGGGTGTGGTCACTCGGGCTAAGATAGAGAAACACCATCATTGTCGGTGGCAATGACTAAAGTTTGGCCTTATTCCTAGTCAGTCAATATAATACGACATTTGTTGTAATTATATTAAGCCGTACTTCAATAAGAAGTGTTATTACAGAAACACAATCTGTTTCCCAGCACAGCACAAGTTTTGTATACATGCACTTTTTTCTCAATATTCATTGTCGTTGTACTAAAGATACCATTGGACTAAAAAACTGCTCTACCGTGCTGACTGCCTGCCTAGGCAAAAAATTTCGTCTCTGTCTTTCCTGTACCTTCTTTCTTTCGTGCTGGAAGTTTCCTCTCATTCAACCTGTCCCCAAAAAGTGTGACCACACTCAACCCTCTAACTATCGTCCAATTGCTCTCATTTCTTACATCTCTTTAAGTTTTTAAAACTATACTTAATTACAAATTTCTTAAGCATATATCTTCCCATAATCTACTTTCAGATCGCCAGTATGGTTTCCTTAAGGGCCGCTCTACTCGTGATCTTCTTGCTCATCTTACTAATTCTTGGTCATCCTCCTTTTGGGACTTCAGTGAGACTTTTTCTATTGCGCTAGAGTTTTGTTTTTTAAATATCTACTACAATAATTATTATCTTTATCATTACCGTTACTGTTATATCTACCAATTGTGTTTTTGTTCTTAGATATAATTGTTTTTGTAATTCTGGACCTATGCGTTGAGTTTATTGTTCTGCATGTGGTCCATTTTAACTCCCCCCCCCCCCCCCCCTCTCTCTTTCCTCCTGCTACACCTTGTACATTCCCCGTCCCTATCCTAACTCCCCGTCCCCCCCACCAATCAGACCTGGCCTCAAGGAAATGACATATGTGAAAGGAGTCACAGAAAGATAGAGAATTGCCTACGAGCAAATTGCAGCTCTGAACAGGGTGTTGAAGTCCGAGACTGGCCATAGGTTTTACCGGAAGTAGTTTGGTGGATCAATACAACTGTGTGTTGTACCAAGGGATATTCCCCTTTAGGGGTAATTTTTGGTGCTACGTCAAAATTGCCTCAGGAACACATTTTCCCTCAAAGTAAAAGAGAGTCACCTTACCAAGAAGAGTATTACTGAATAAAATCATGAGAAGAGGGAAGAAACTTGGAAATACCTTACCGACAACTGACATCTCATTCTCGCAAAAACTCATATTTCCGAGAAGAATATATTTTAGTGAAAAGACATGACCTTACACGTGCTAGACGATAACTATGAGGGACCTTTCACAATTATTCACAAGATGAATGGGTCTCATCAAGTCTGGTATCGGAATGAGTGGGGTATCCTGCATGCAAGAAATATGAAGGGCTGGTACCGGATGATGATGCTGATGATTTCAGCTCCGAGGAAATAAGTGGATATGAAGAAATCCAGAGTAATAGTAGCTG
Organism: Paralithodes platypus; assembly: GCA_032716605.1. Lineage (NCBI taxonomy): Eukaryota > Metazoa > Arthropoda > Malacostraca > Decapoda > Lithodidae > Paralithodes > Paralithodes platypus. Next base: position 12,506,169 of record CM064565.1, on the reverse strand, counting down.
GACGAGGCATATATTGTAAATACGCCTCTTTGAGTGAATCAGAGGAACCCTATTGGTTCACTAGCGTCTATCTGCCAGCCAGAAGGGAACACAGGAAAAGGAATTAGCTTATGCAAAGCGAGCTTTAGATCAGACTAAATGCCGAAATCCTGATTGGACAGAAGAAAGAACAGACTCTAACTTGATTGGCACGGACAGGAGTGGCGAATCCGAAGAAGAAATAGAAATGGGAGTTCACGTTTGAAAACAGAAAAATTAGTTAATAACTCTTTCACTGGCCGTCCTTTTTGGCCTGAACAAATGGGAAAAACAAATATTCCATCTGAAGAACAGACACAAAGAAAATAAACCTGACAATCTTGTAGGTCGGGAAACTATCCCTAGTAGTGGCCAAGTAAGCCGTCCACCAATCAGATTCCCCGAGCCAGTTATAAAAAGAGAAGAGATTGCTGCCACTGGTCAGTTAAAAGGTGCCATGCCTCTCCCAACCAGCCCTTATTACATAGGCTGATAGCGCAAATCAATGGAAAAGGACAGAAAATCTTGTCCATCCGGGCACTTGGAGAGATTCTACAATATTATTTAACAATGTAGTTTTCCTTACCCGTATAGCTCTACCTCACCAAAAAAGAGTTCACCTACACCACAAGGCCGTGATGGGCTACAAAGAAGATAATGGTTTGGGAGGAGGTAAAAGGAAGTCATATTGGAAGGATAATCCGACGATCAGAACGATCTCTTGGTGAAAGAAGGGGGTGATGTGGTGCCAGATATCACAGCCATTCAACAAATCGTGCAGTTGGGAAGGTAGACGAGAATCGTGACTTTGCAAACCTCACAGCCAACCGGAGCACAGATTTACCTGTGGAGAAGGAGGAGCTTTGCCAGCCGCCTAGTCTTGCCCACCCGCACGCTGATTAGTAATTTCTACCTCCAACGTCTTCACAACCTATCCACACTCCATATCCCGTCAGCAACCAACGAGTGACGACTATTATAAGAGTCCAAGAGCTGGATTGCTCACTCTCCATATGCCCGAATTCACCTGCTATATCCCCGGGCCTGCTCACACATTGCACATCTACATCAACTCTCCCAAAAGCTACACGGAGTGGGAGGAATTTTGAAAAGAGAACACGGACTGGGGCGAACTTGGTGGCCAGTATAACACAAGAAAGAAGAAGCAGAAGAACAGCTTGTATTATAGGAACTTATTGGCCCCACAATTGATTGTAAAAAGAAAAAATGAATTGACAGGGCCATGTGCCAGTAAAATTGATGTTGTCTATATTAGATGAACCCTATTAACCCTTGTCTATCGGGGCCCGACTTAAGTCCGTATCGAAAAATTTGGACTATGTGGCGGGGCCCGACTTAAGTCTGTGTGCAATTTTGGCGCAATATTGGCTCTGAGAGAGAGACGAGCGACGGGAGGAGCCTGGGTTACCTCATGACCGCTCGCGACGGCCGCCGTGGACCGACTGAGATGTACTCCACTTACATCCACCCTCACTCCCTCGCTACATACGTAATTATATAAAGAAATTACCGTATTTTAACGATTTTGCCCTTCGGTTGCACGATCGTTGCAAGACAACCAGTGATCGTAGAAGAATGGTTCGGGTGTCATTGGAAAGCTCAATTTACGCCCTTTCAGGGATACATACTTGTATTACGCTCTGGGTCTTGTTTATGCATGAAAAAGAGCACGGAAACAACCCCATTTATGGTAAAAAAAAACGCTGAGCGGCACAGTGAAATATACTCCACCACCCGCTCTTAAGGTGTTAAAGACACAGATAGACAAAGGATGAAATGATGAAAGAATATTGTTTCAGCTTTCAATTGTTAGTAAAGTGAACTACTATTAGCTAGGTAGGTAATAGGCTCTGTTAGTATATGTTAGATAAGGAAGTAAGTGAACTTGGAAAAGTAATTTAGTTAGTTAAATGTTGGATGCAAGGTAATAAATGATATTGGTGCCGCAATATACTCAGTCTGATTATTATGGGGAGACACCAGGATAGTTAATGTCTCACCAGAGTCTAGAGGAAAGGAATGAATAGTCTTGCTGATAGATTCATTTAGTTGGATATAGTTAGGAAAAGCAAATTTAGTCGACCAATTGGAAAATTTCTTGTTATAGGAAACTGATTATAAAGGAAACTTTATTTCACGAACATTTGTATGCAAACGTACGGATAATATATTTTCAATAATTTGGAGTAACAATCACTTGGTTACTCATTATTCAGTTTCAATTGAGTTGATATTATTTTGACCTAAACCATTCAATTTAAACGAAGTCCAACCTTAAATAGAGCCTGTCTCGATATTTCATTTTGGGAATATATAATTCCAAAGAACGTAATTATACCTTTCGGTCGTAAATATTTAATCCCCGTAATAGGTAAGAACTTATCTTAACTCAATATGGGAATCAATAATATTACAGAATAATCATACCTGATATTGAAGGTTTATGAAATAAAGTCAGATTTTATGATTAATTCACAAAGTATTCCAAAACCCCATAGAATAAGATCAATATATTATACAACAGCAATACTACTACTACTACTACTAATTATAAAAATAATAATTATACAAATCATAATATATGATAATAAGAATAATAGAAAATCGGACTTCTACCAACACATTTATTGATTACATTTGTAATGCATCACCCATAATCTGTAATATATAGTATTTATGATGCTTAAAAACTATGTATTGAAATGTACTAGACAATAATTTCCTATTTCCTATATATATACTGTATATATATATATATAATATATATATATATATATATATATATTGCACTTGCTCTCATAGTTCAAAATTCTTGCCTACTGTTGCTTTAATACTGGATACATTAATTATAAGGCATAATATACACCCTCATTCTAATTATATTATGTACGACAACATTGTACACATCACAATGGTTTAATTAGCCAGATTGCACAAGCGACAATATAACATGATTTTCAGCCCAGTAAAAGGTCAAAACATAATTGTAACCAACACCAAATGTTATTAATCAACTCTACATAAAAGATATATTATATACTGTATATATCCGTTGTCCTCAAATGCATATAATATATGTCTTAGATGTCGATGATGTTTTGACTTATTGAAATAACCATTTATATGTCATATCAAGGCGCTTTGCTAAATATATGACACAAAATGAAATAATCCATTATATATTAGATTCGCAGCAATTCACACATTTGCTGGGAGCAGCTGTACAGTATGAATACCCGAATTTGGCTTAGGAACAATTGTTATGTCAAGGATTGACCACTGAGCCACTGCCTCCACCCACACACACACACACACACACACACACTTCCAGTGTGATTTAATGTACAGTACATTCAATTTAGAGACAATTTTAAATATGCATTCATAGACAAAAAAAGTACCGGTATATACATTTAAGAGGGATAAGCATTACTTCTAACTTGTACTTCATAAACAAAAAACAATAGTCAAACTGATATCACCACCTTCTTTAGTCAGTTATTCGTGCTATTTCGATTTGTCATTCGTATCATCACATTGAATGAGGAGAGAGAAAGAGAGATGTTCTTACAAAATATACAAAATAACAACATGCTGACGAAGTCAGTGGATTGTAAGTATTATACTTTTTAACTACAGCAATCAGCATGCTCATTTACATATTTCCATAGCATATGGCACATTTCTCTCTCACTCTCTCTTGAAATGTTTAGATAAACTGATCGCTATTCAATAAATCCTTGCACTCTGGGACTATGCCTGATCAGTGTAAGTTCGCCAATGTAACACCGATACTTAAAAAAAGGCAGAAAATCCTTACCCAGTAACTATCGTCCAATTAGCTTAACCTCAGTTGTATGTAAAATGCTAGAAACACTCATAAGAGGCAGACTCGAAAATCACTTAAAGGAAAACAACAGTAACCCCTTCTTTACTGGTTGCTTTGTTTTTATCTGTATTTTGACTACTATTAGACGATGTTATTGTTTCAATAGGGCCTCCAGCAATTGAAAGGCTTCGAATTATCTCACTCAACCTATATTGTTACGGCCGGGACTCGTATAAAACAAGGGGTCTTAATCATTGGACTAGAAAGGCACACAGCCACAACGGTAACACTAGATCCAACCCTCGAACTTATAATCCCGGCGCACAAAAACACCTATACCCTCCAGAGTTAAATCTGCGATAGCGGGGTATCCTCTAACTCAATATAAATGCACTACTACTACAGGCTGAGGATCTCTGATACAGGCTGATCACAGCAACATACAATTACGTTAATAATGTATACAAGGAAAAAGATAGAGAGCTTAATTAAATCACTGAAATGATTTAATGCAAACAAGAAAAAGGTATAATTAAAGTTACTCTAAATAATAATAAACTGTCACTCCTATATTAAAGAAAGTGAACGAAAGTCCTAAAGCATCGAGCAGGAATCTTCTGAAGAAAGTCTGATGCTGCTTAAGATGATCGAATCGGATTTTGAACTGTTATATTAAGCAGGAACAAGATATGACAAGTGTATGGACATACAGTGTTAACTGGCACGGGAATAATAATAAATACGCAATAGTATTATCTCCAACAACAAAAGAAGTACTTCCTCAGGCAACTCAAAAAGCCTGCTCGGGTTGAGCAACTCAACAACAACCAAGGCTTACAATCAACATGAATAAAAATGCTGCATACATAACATAAGAGTTTATAATCTTAATCGGGTGTCTGCTAGGCGAATAAAGTCTAGCTGGGATGTAGTAGGCTAGGAAACAATGGCTGAGCAAGCGGCTCGTAGCCTAGCGAGGTCCTTAAGACTGTACGGCCTAATTACGTTAAATGACGGGGTGCTCTCTTGAGAGATCCAGATCGCTAGTATCTGGTTCTCTCCTGGCGACCCTCTCTAAGTCCAAGCAAAACGAGTTAGCACAGTGTTGGGTGGCAGAGGCAAAAGCCCTCACTCGCAACACAGTGCTAAACTCACAAGGTACACAGTCAGAAAGACCACCTAGGTTTCCCACGTATCTGTTGCGATTGTACAGGTTCAACAAAACCTGGTACACATCGGAAATCACAACAACAATAGCCTCACCCCAGTCTAGCATTAAATAGCCCAGCAGACAGCCAAGAAGAAAGGTAGGGAGACACTGTGAGTGTGTCGAACCTCTACAGACAAAACGGTAACCCCTCCAAAATGCCTAACTAAACATGTAATATCTGAGAGCTTCAGCATATAATACGATGGCCGATATATGAAATCGTGCAGAACCAAAGGGGAGTTATGATGTTAAATAGAGTGGAAGAATGAGAGGTAAGAAGTTGCGAGAGAGAGAAAGTGTTCTATAGGTAGAAGTCGGGGACACGTAGCAAGGGGAGATGTGAAGGGTATGCTGGTCAGGCAAGCTCTGAAGAGAGTAGCTCCTCGGGACCCCCAGGATCACACAAAGGCATGGTGGTCAGCCAATCACAGGCCGCTATGTCACCAGACAGCAGGCCTGCAGAAGGCACCAGGAACCACCAGCCAATCAAGGGGCGTGAGAAAGCACGCGCGCGAGCCTCCGAGAGAGGGAGGCAAGACATGCATACGCACGTACACACTACCACAACATTCCCTATACCGCTCTCTCTCTCCTCAACAATATACAATGCATCTTATGTTCTACTCATGATATAAAATACAATGCATTGTCACAGGCGAAAATAAAGACCACTTCTATACTGCCCGTGACATGACGATTCACAAGAAAGAAAGTACAACATTGTAGATAGACTGTAGCCCATTTCACTGCCCTGGCGAGCACTAGTGGCTACCGGGAGGCGATTCTGCCAACGCTGGCAGGCGTCACAATATGAATACCACACATCCTTCTTAAACTACACAAACTCGTCTAAATATAGCTACAATAAGATTAAAAAAACGTCACCGGTACAGAAGGGGTTAAAGCTACTCAACACGGCTTTTGTAACAAACTCTCCTGCTTAACAAACTTCTTAGACTTCTTACACGATATCCTCAACCTCTATGATGAGAGTAAAGCTGTAGATATTGTATACCTTGATTATCAAAAGGCCTTTGACAAAGTTCCCCACAAACGTTTACTGCTAAAGCTAAAAGCGCATGGAATACAAGACGGTTTGTTGAAATGGATAGAAAATTGGCTCAGCGACAGAAAGCAAAGAGTAGTCATATATGGTAAGGCATCTAAACGGACCAATGTAATTAGCGGGGTACCCCAGGGATCTGTACTAGGGCCAATTCTCTTCCTAGTTTACATCAATGACATAGATGAGGGTCTCACCTGTACAATCTCAAAGTTAGCTGACGATACCAAAATTGTAAATAGCGTAGTCTCAAGAGAACAAGTTGACGATATGCAACACAATCTAGATAAGTTGTCATGTTGGGCCCAAATTTGGCAAATGAGTTTCAATGCCGATAAATGTAAATTACTACAAATCGGAAACCGAAATGAGAAAGCAAACTATTCAATGAATGGTATTCAGCTTAAGAGTGTAGACAGAGAAACTGATTTGAGAGTAACAATATCGAGTAACCTAAAACCCAGTCAACAATGTACAGAAGTTGTTAAGAAGTCAAACAATGTAATTGGCTTTATAGGCAGGTCATTTGTGCATAAATCCAAAGAAGTAATCCTAACTCTTTACAATTCCTTAGTCCGCCCTCTTCTGGAATACTGCATTCAATCCTGGTGCACTTACTACCAACAATATATAAACAAGCTATAACAAGTTCAACGTAGAGTTACCAAAATTATACCTAGCCTTAACAGCCTCTGGAGCAGTGGACCACTGGTTCCTATTTCCAGAAAATTCCTGTGCTTGGTATGCTTCCAGCCAGGGCCCCACTGGGGTAAGTAAAATAGCAAAACAGTGGTGGAACTGCCATCCGGGTGAGGGACTGCTCTGGGTCTGCTCCTTCAGTGTTCATGGTTATAATCCACTTAGTGGAAATGGCACTGCAGTGTTCATGATTATAATCCACTTAGTGGAAATGGCACTGTGGAGTGGGTCAGTCAGGGCATGTCTGGGAACCTGGAGGCAGTTTCTGCCATGGCCATCCCTTTTGGGGCGCTTCCTCTGGAAGCAAGGCGTCAGATTTGATGATGAAGATACCTAGCCTAAAGAACTAACCATACGATGAGCGTCTTAGAGAATTAAACCTATTTCCTTTAACCTCTCTGCTGCGCAGCCCCTGCAGTATACACCATACCGTTGTGCGTAGGTATTATGACTCTTTCCTCACTAAAATCGTTATTTTACCATAAATATCATTAATACTTATCCATATGCGCCCATTTTACGTTTAATATGAAGATAGTAACATGTTACAACAATAAAACAAGTGCGAAAAGTGTTTGGATGGTGAGAAACGTGAAATAAAGTAGAGCGGTTCAGTCATGAAGTTGGAGGAGAGAGAGACCACATCCTCCCTCCACCAGCTCTGGTGAGATACTGTATGTAGTGTGAGCTACGAGTGTCTCTCCCTCCTCGACCTCCACCCTCCCTCACCACCTTGTAACTGGGTGGCGAGTTTTGGCACCATAAATAAACAGATAATTACAGGAATAAGATAAAAATAGGTGATAATTGAAGGTGGGGGGGGGGGTGAAAGGGGGGAAGGAGGGGATGTGGAGGAGTGATATGTGGCATGGCCGAGGGGCAATAAAAAAAAAAAAAAAAATCAAGTGCTACTGGGGCCTTTTAATCGTTTTTTTTTTTAGGCCTAGGATTTTAAGAGTCTCCCCGCAGTCGCCCAGTAAAACCTCTTAAGAGTCTCCCAGCAGCTGCCGGGTTAACCCAGCGCAGAATAAGAGGCGACTTAATTTAAGTGTTCAAAATAATCAAAGGCATCGACAATATGAACTGTAGTAAGTACTTCACTATCGACCAATCTAATTAAACGCGGGAAACGGTTGCAAAATTATTGGTAAATCTTTTAACTCACACGAATCTAAGATTTTTTTTTTCAATCGAGTTGTCAACTTGTGGACGTTATAGACTGCAGCGCCGTTGAGTCTTTTGAACATCGCAAAGACAAATATATCGCCTCAAACCCGCGACTCACTGTGTTTCTAAATTAATAACTTAACTTTATTCCCCCTTCAGATTCATCAAGGATTATTGCGTATATAAATTAATAAGATGTTACTTTCTTTTACCTAGATATACGAAAGATCACCTATAACTGTGTTATTTTACTAACCCATCTGTCCCCTACTAACATCCTAATCCTGCCACGGACATTAGTTCCAGGGCAGTAGTTCCCTTTCCAATATTCCCTTACCCACTCTAAACCACTGTTTAAACAGTTGATCCTCAGTGATTTGGAGGACAAGCAATCTAGAGGGGTCACAAGACCTGTATGAAATGACAGGGTTGGAAGGAGCAAAATCAGTACCACCACCATATCTGCCCCCACATCATGAAGAACTACCATTGCCAAAATCCAGAATAGCGACTATCAGGGAAAGGAGAAGAGTCAAGAATAAGTCCTTAGCAGAAAAGGAAATACCGCAGTGCCCCATATCACAACAAAACCCACTACCTGTACTCACAGGATACACGCCGTTCCCTAGTGACAAACCTGTACGACAGGGCGTCCAACACGGCCCGCTCCCCTACACAGGCGAGCGTCCACAACTAGAACCTGATATAAATTATGATGAGGAATCTTTTATGCAAATACTCCATCAGCCACCAGTGTTCCTTAGTAATTGTTTCGACCAGAATAACCACCTCTACTGCGACGAAGACAACAAACAACAACAGAAGAAGATGAACCACCGGTAACAAAAACCTTTTATAAAGTATCGCAAATAGACGAAATTCAGCAAAACTATAATATAATTATTATCTCCTCATACAAGCTGTCTAAAAATCTAAGTTAAATATTAAGAAATAAAGAATAAAATTTCCCATGTATCCCTATGTATATATCCTGTTTATTATTCCTAGGGGGTAGAGGAGAAATGGATATAAATTAAATAACTAAACCTGGAAAGATGAATTGGCCTAGACTATAAAATGATACCGGTCGGCAGTTGACTTACGTGTTAAATTGTATATGTAGGCTATCTGTGGTAGTCCCAGTAATATCTATGAAGTACTTCTAGTATTAAAGGAACTTAGCTGTGATGCAAAGAGTGTAGGTTAGGTGATGGACATGTCGGTAGGTGAAGATCAGGGAAGTTCTGATGTTATGTGGCAGCAAGTGGTGGTTTGTTGTGAGCGGGACGAAGTCTGTGTGAAGTGTGTCTGATATTCCCTTTTATCGTGACAATATAAAATATATTTAAGGGTTCTATATCGTCCCCCGTGATTAAATAATAAGGGAAAATAAACTAAGATATAATTGGTGCAACCACAGTAATATTTATCCACAAAGATAAATAAAGTAATGCGTATAAACAAAAAGGAACCAGCTGTCGTGAACCCGGGAAATTCAAACTACGGTATATAATTATACCAGCTAGGATTCATGACATACTCCGCCACCAGTTATATACAAAGTATTTACAATTGTCCCGTCCCAATCATGGATCGCCGCAACTGGGAGGAACCCAAAGCAGCCCGACGTGACGGCCTCTGAGGGGTATCACCTCGGTCCGCTCCAGTAGCAGGTAGGATATTATCAGAGTTCGGCTTGCTGTCGCCATCCACTACCTCTAAATCTATCTCTAGTGGGTATAGCTTAACCACCGGTCTGGTGGTCAAACCAGCTCCGGTTTTTACCTGAACTACCCTACATTCGTGGTCAGGACCACGAAGAAGTTTCATTATCCGAACTATACGCCAAAAAAGTCGGGGGCCGTCATCATGTACTAGAACGACGTCCCCAACTTGTGGCGATGCTATCCCTCTTTTTACCATTAAGTGACGATGTTGCTCCCTGAGTGATATTAAATAATCAGTGCTCCACCTTTTCCATAGGTCATGTGAGAGTTTTGTTACATATTGGAAGCGTTGGTTGACGGAATCGTTGTTACGCCACGTCGTGTCCTTGAGATCTTCATCCGTAACTTCTCGCCATGGAAAGCTTCTGATCCGCCTCCCATGAACCAGTTGTGAAGGAGTGATGGGTAGAGGGTCTTCAAGATCACTGTAGGTGTAGCCCAGCGGGCGATCATTGACTGTGGCCTCGAGCTCCAGTAATACCGTATTCAGTTCCTCTGTGGTAACCATTGCTCGACCCAGTACCTTCTTCTAGCCAGCCTTTAGGATGCCAATGACCCGTTCCCATATGACACCGAACCATGGCGCCCTGGCCGGTATAAACCGCCACTCGCACTTGAATTCCGCTAGAGTACCTTTTAACCTTGCATCATCTATCAACTCCTGTAATGTACTGGCTCCGCTAACAAATGTGGTGGCATTATCACTCATCATAATCTCAGGGTAACCCCTCCTGCTACTAAACCTACGGAACGCATGCAAAAATTATTCGCAGGAGAGGTTAGACACCGTTTCTACATGGACTGCTCTAGTAATTGCACAGGTAAATAAGACTACATATAATCTACTTACAGTACCCCCCTTCTCTTTTACTGGCAAGGCACCTGTGTAGTCAACCCCCGTTACCTGGAAAGGACTCACTTCCTGAACCCTAAACTCCGGCAATGGAGGGGCCTGTACAGCACGATATGATGTACCTTGCAATCTCTTGCAGATGATACATCCCCTTACGTCTTTCTTTACTAAGTATCTAATCTTGGGGATCCACCATCTTTGCCTTATGTAATTTACAACATAACTAACACCACTATGGTTACACGCTTTGTGGCAGTAATTACTAAGGCGAGTGGCTATACGATGTTTATTAGGGATAAGGATAGGGTACTTGGCGCTATCATGTAAAGCTGACATGTGTAGCCTACCTCTACAGCGTATCATGCCTCCCTCCATATAGAGGCCAAACTGCTTCACTATATTGCTTGGTGTGCCCTGTCCTTTTGACAAATAGTGGTGTTCCTCAGAGTAAGCTTTTCTCTGAGCTACCTTAATCATGGCTGACTCTGCTGCTCTTAATTCCGGCACCGTCAAGCATGCCGGTTTTGCCTTATGTCTTCTCTCTAAGAGTCCTAATAAACCTAAGGACCCATGCCATTACATGCCATGACTTCATATATGAGCCATACCGGTCCCAATTCAATGGCAGTAGGGGCAACCAGTACCGGCAATGACAGGGTTCCTTCTTGACTCATGTTAAAACCCACACTGGTGTCCCCTCCTATTGGGCCATGATCAGGCCATAGCATTTGGTTAGGTAGCCATGTGGGCCCTCCCCACCAAAGCAAAGAAACAACTAAGGACACATATGAAATCCCTCTGGTGACTAGATCACTGGGGTTGTCCTCTGTGGACACATAACGAAAATGAGCGCCGGGGACTTTATCTCATCAACTCTATTTTGAACATATATAGGCAAAATCTTTTTACTAGGCAGCCAGCATAGGGTTATCTGGCTGTCCGACCAGAGGTATACATTCTCTATAATCAGCTCGTCCGCGTAAGCCTCACATATATAACATGCGAGACGAGCTGCGAGAAGAACAGCAGTCAACTCCATCTTAGGTATGGTGAGGGACTTAATAGCTTTGGCCATTACTAACCTACTCACCTCATCACCAACCGCATAGGCCGCTACACCATATGCTACTGAGCTAGCGTCACTAAATAGGTGCAGCGTAACCCTCTTAGAATTAGTGACCTGACGGGGAAACACCTGTACTATCTATCATATCGTCATAAATACCCTGCCAGTTAGCTCTCATGTCATCTGGAATGGGTACATCCCACCCACACTCTAATCTCCACAAGTCCTGTACGAACCTCCGCGCCCGGATGGTTACCGGTAACAACACTCCTAGAGGTTCGAACACACTCGCGGTTAGACTTAGAGCCTCGCGTTTTGTAACCAATGCAGGGCTACTTCCGCGGCAATTTACCTGTAACATATCCTTATCAGTCAGCCACGCAACACCAAGTACCTTAACCCCGTCTTGTTTGGCGGAAGCTATACCCTTCAGGTGTAATAGTTCCCGCAAACTCTCATTATTTGTGACCCACTCACGTAAAGACAGGTTAGCGCTGGAATATATTCTACGGGCATCCCAACATTGTTGTTGCAAATCACTTACATCATCACCAGTCCCCTGCAAGTTATCAATATACAACCCCCTTTTTAGATTATTAACTACTTCACTGTTCTCCTGTATCATAGACAGGTGTTTTTGAATGGTAGAATTAAGGAGGAACTGGGAACAGGTGGCCCCGAACAGAACTGCACGGAACCGGTAGACAATGTAAGGACTTGCAACATCTATGGGATCAACGGGCTACAGCAACCTAGTAGCATCCCTATCCTTCTCACTCAACCCCACCATGAGAAATGCTTTCTCAATATCACTCAACCAGGCAAATTGATGACATCTAAAGCATAGAAGTACCTGGGTGAGGTCAGCCACTAGCGATGGACCTGTATGGAGACAGTCATTCAGACTGAACACCTTCTCGTCCATCCTAGCCGAACAGTCAAACACTATCCGTACAGGCGTAGTAACACTATCCTTAGTAATACCGTGGTGTGCTAAGTAGTGAATGGGATAACCAGCTTGATTCCTGTTTTCTACCCTTTCAATAAACCCCCTTTCTATCTGATTATCCAGAACCTTTGTATATTGTTGACAGTAGTTGGGATCTTTTATAAATTTACGCTGCAAGCCTCTCATTCTGCCCAGGGCTAACTTAAAGTTATCAGGTAATTTATCTATGTTATCTCTCCACGGCAGTTCCACTGTATACTGTCCCTGTGCTTCGGAATACTGTACCGTTTCAGAAAATCTATTTAGGACTCTCTCCCCACCCTTACCAGTCTCATTAGGACTTATACCATTATGGTCCAAGTCCCATAAAGCTGTCAGATCCTTTAATTCTGGAGATTTACTGCCAATATCTTCCTGTATCTCCACTAAAGGGTCTACTGCTAACTTAAGAACAGTGACTAACTCTACATTGGTCTCTTCTATATCTGACTGATAAGTGCCACTCACTGCATAACCATAAATTGTGGGTAACATAACTATACTTCATTCCCTGACATAGCCTGAATGTACAAAGTGGTAATAAAAGTCCGCCCCAATCAGTAACCCTATCATATCTCCATCAGTGATACCTGGATCGGCTAATTTGTAACCCCGAGCCTTAATAGCATTTACCTCCATCTCTAATCCTCTCCCTGGTTTGTATACTGGTAACTCCTCCACCACAACGGCCCTCAATTTACGCACCCTTCTTCTGTGATGATAAGTTAACTCTACTATTTCATACTCAGTACTACCAAGTGAGCTAGTAAATCCCTGGAGCCTTAGCTGTTCCTTACTGACCCTAACGTAATCAAGCTGCGATAAAGCAGAGCGCAAGATGAAGGTACATTGCGAACATTGGTCCAACAAAGCTCTTACTTTACTGGTATGACCATTTCTGTCAGTCAAGGGAATCTGAATGGTAGGCAACAACACTGCATTACGGCCCGAAGCCACAGCCATGGTCACTATTGGTTCAGGGGCTACTGGTTGTCCAGTTTGTTCAAGGCGTGGTGTCGGACACAAATAATTAAAATGTTTCTGTTGGCAGAATCGGCACGGCCTAATTTTAGGGTTAGTACACCCCTGGCTGCCATGTTCTGACGACAGGCACCCGACGCACAATTTCAACTGCCTTGCTCTATTGGCCTTGGCGGGACTGTTCTTGTATTTTGCACACTTTGCCCAAAAATGTCCTGTCTTTAAACACAACTTACATCCATACTTCTGTTTGGTATCGGGTTTCTGATACACCGCATATGCTGCTGTGGCGGTCGCCCCAAACTGTTCTAGTGGATTATGTCTACTTTCTAGATTGCACACTTCAGTCTTAACCCTTATTTAGCGGCGAGCAACATAAGTCGAGTTAAATAAAGCTGGACTATGTGGCGGCGCTCGACATAACTCGAGTGGCAATTTCAGCACGTAATGTGGCTGAGAGAGAGAGACAAGTGGTGGCAGGAGACTAGCGAGCGTATGACTGCTCCAGACCACCGCGGCGAACCTACTGACACAAATCTCAGCTCCCTCCTCCCTCTCTCACTCGCTACATACTCAATTATGTACTGAAAGTACCGAATTACCTGCTTTTTGCACTCGCGTTGCACGGTTATTGCAAGAAAACTATCCATCATACAAGGATCGTTATGGTGTCATTCGAAAGCTCTGTTTATGCCCTTTCAGGGATAGGTACTTGTTTTACGTTCTGGGTCTTATTTAGGCATGAAAATGATCACGTAAACAGCCCTATTTTGGCTAAAAACACCCCGCTGTGCGGTACACATAAATAAACCGCATAGGCCGCTCGTAAGGTGTTAAACACACGAACATATTCATCCACATCCAGCCAGTTATCTTTTAATTCACGCTTAATCACTTCAGAGAGTGCACTAGGAAGTTTATTATGCAACAGTACTGCACACATTTCACTTACTGTTACATCCATAGAGCGTAATGACTCTAACGCACACTCAAATGACGCGGAAAAATCTTTCAGAGCACTGACCTCCTGGCTAGGATGCGGGAGATTACACAGTTTCGCTATGTGAGCTGCTTTGATGCGATCCTTTTGACCATAAATGTTTTTCAGTATAGTGACCGCTGGTTCATAACTTGCAGCGACCAAACTAATCCCACTAACAATTTGTAGAGCCTCACCACTAAGTTGTCCCTTTAGATACGTAAATTTCTGAATGTCAGTTAAGTCTGTTTGGAAGTGGACACTACAATCAAAGAGCTCCCTGAAACCCACCCAGTGTTGGATCCCCGTCAAAAACTGGCAACTTCAGGGAGGGTAGCTTAATACCCTTCTGTTTCCTACTTGCTGCGCTATCATGAGATCTACCAGTAGTGGTTGTCTGTAGAGCACTATCTAACTCAGCTAACTGACTGTTTACTTGATTAGCATACTGCATATCTTTCACCATCTCCTCCTCTAACTGATCATCTGAATATAAGCTATACAACTCTACGTTATACGACTCGATATCAGCTAGGGCCTTTCCCAAAGTGATTTTTACACCCTTTACATCATGCAGTGTAGCAGCATGTTCAATAAATTCAGACAGATAGAGGTAAGCTTAGTAATCCCTCCCTTCTTGGCGGCCCTGAACCACCGCAATTACTTTATTTTCTCCTCCATTCTTAAAAAATATACGGTAACTAAAGCTTAAGGAACAACAATACTAATCGTCACTGTAGACTAACCTATTCTAATCTATTCTAATCCTAGGCTAACCTACTTACATTGATGACGACAGCAACCAAGCAAATTGAGGCATGCAGATCGCGTGCCCCCTGTGAGTTTACAAATGATCAAAGAAAAGGAAATTTACCCTATGTCATATTACTCTACTTTACAATATTTACTTTACTAGCCTATATTAAATTTTAACAAATTACAAAGAAAAAGAAAGAAAAAGAAAGAGAAAGAAGGATCACGAATCCTCTGAAGGAGGAACATCCGCAGCCGTCGTCATAGTCTTTAGATCTAGCCTATTGCATCGACTGCTCCTCCTCGGCCTTGTCCTACTCCTCAAAGAAGGCATGCACTCTGTTCAGTAGCCTATCTAATACCTTCCGGCTCCCTGGCGCATCTAACCCAGGCTGAGGTCTGCCTGACAGTGTCCACCCTTGCCCCTGGTCTATAGAACTGCTTAACAAAAAAAAAAGCAGGGCACTGCACTGGACGGTCCAGCGGAAAATCCCGGACATATGCGCCCCTCAACATTTGTCCACTGGATCGCCCAGCTCTACACAAAGGCAAACAAGTCAGGCCTAATACCCCCCCAATTCTTATCAATATATAACAGATGGCCCAGTATCCTGGTCACACGGCACCAATTATATCCTGTTTATTATTCCTAGGGGGTAGAGGAGAAACTGATATAAATTAAATAACTAAACCTGGAAAGATGAATTGGCCTAGGCTATAAAATGATACCGGTCGGCGGTTGACTTACGTGTTAAATTGTATATGTAGGCTATCTGTGGTAGTCCCAGTAATATCTATGAAGTACTTCTAGTATTAAAGGAACTTAGCTGTGATGCAAAGAGTGTAGGTTAGGTGATGGACATGTCGGTAGGTGAAGATCAGGGAAGTTCTGATGTTATGTGGCAGCAACTGGTGGTTTGTTGTGAGCGGGACGAAGTCTGTGTGAAGTGTGTCTGATATTCCCTTTTATCGTGACAATATAAAATATATTTAAGGGTTCTATATCGTCCCCCGTGATTAAATAATAAGGGAAAATAAACTAAGATATAATTGGTGCAACCACAGTAATATTTATCCACAAAGATAAATAAAGTAATGCGTATAAACAAAAAGGAACCAGCTGTCGTGAACCCGGGAAATTCAAACTACGGTATATATACCAGCTAGGATTCACGACAGTATATTATATGTTTAAGGCTATTATTAACTATACAGTAATTCAGAAACCAAAATTCTCATGCCTCTCATGTTCCGACATTCATCAGCCAGATCACCATCTGTAAAGTGTAATACTACCTGAGCGAAATCAAGGAAAGGTAGGCAATAAACTGCCAATACTTTCTGCTAGCTGTCGAGCGAAACGGATCGTGTACACCAGTTTAGGAGAATACTTCCATAGGGGCTAGCCAAAATCCCCTTGAAAAATATCCCGGGTGCAGTGACCAAGAGATACTGTGTAGAAGTGACCATTCTAGTTGTTGTGTGTGAGAACGGTGTCCCCCTCTGGCGTCAACAGACTGGGGGACTTACGAGTGTTACGTCGACCAGATCTCTCACGTGTTCTACTCCTCCTCCTCACCCCAGACTAAGTGTTTCTGTGTTACTGTGTGTTGGAATTGTTGTAAAGGTTATATAAGATATGTTAGTGTTCAAATTATCGTAACTCTAGAGGCCCATATTCGGACTCTCGTTTCCATAACCTTTCCCTCGTGTTGAGAGAACAAATCACACTCTAATTACGGTTTGCTATATCTATAACACTCTGTATATAACTCATTTATATTCCATACAAATGTTATATATATATATTATACCTAAGATTTATACCATACACCACACGTAATTACCAGTGAACACTCACAGATCTTATTTCGTTTGTGTTATTATTTGTTGGAAACGAAAGTGTCCACAGAGAGTGTATTATCTATTTATTCATTTACGTAGTTTCTATCTAATCTCTAACGTCACTAAAACCCATTTTATATTATTCAGAGTAATCCTTATTCTCCATTTAACTCCCGTAATTAAATCTGTACGTCGAGTGTTTTAGCCATTCATTCTGGCTTCTAGTAATTTATGCTCAGCTCCGTAAAGCTATAACTTTATTTTATAATTCGGTCAGCCACGTTATACGGCTAATACTATTTTATTATCAGTTTCGGGAATTTGTATTCAACCTTAGTGTGTTCATAGCCCCATTTGGCTAATTTTATTTCACTACTAGATCTGTGAATTCATTATATTTTATTATTCATTCCGCCACTTATGTTGGCGATTCTTATTTTATTTTCCAGTTCCAGGAATATTAATTCCTTATTACTGTGTCAATAGCCTCATCTGGCTAATTTATTTCACTACACGTTCTGTGAATTTAAGTTCCTTGATTTCCGTGCTATTCAGCCACGATTTCGGTTAAGAATGAATTATAATAGCATTCACCTTTCGGACTTTATCGTTTGAACTTAATTCATATTTACTTATGCCTAGGATTAACGTCAAATTTATTCATAGTTATCCTAGCCTTAATTTTACATATTAATAATACCTATTTAACTACCATCGCAGTAGACTTGACCTACCCCTTTGGCGCGGTATCTTTGGTGAGTACCTGTTTGACCCACACCATGCATTAACCCAGGCGCACTTTGCCCCCCTTTTCTACCTGGGGCAGCCAAACCTGTTTAACTACATATATATTTATTTGTACCTCTCCGTGTACATTTATCTCTGATATATATTGTTATCATATTTAGGTTTTATTTCATGTCTTATTGTCAGTTATTTTTTATACTATGTTGTGGCACCATGATTTATTGAATGAGGATAAAACATTATCATCTTATTCTAGTCATTTACGTTAACCTTGGAATTAGGTTATTATACCTAAGCTCCAGATATGCATAATATTCTGTACCTAGCTATTAACCCGGCAACGGCGAGGGGGGGGTATTGAACTAGCTGCCCATGGGCGAGCATATTGGCTCCATTCAGGCCTATAATCGTCATTTTACGATAAATATCGTTATTACTTATTCATATGAGCCTATTTTACCTTCACTATGAAGATAGTAACCTGTAACAACAATAAAACAAGTGAAAATATAATTTTTCTGGTCAAAATCGCGAATATAGATGGACCAGCCCATTCATGAATTATGGAGAAAATTGAGGCAACCCCTTCCTCCACGAGGCCTCAAGCCACACTGAGCCTACTCATTCACACACTCGGTTGTATAACACACTTGCTAGGCACGTAAGCACATCCTCCACACAGTTTGCTAATGTTAGCACAAAAATATACCAATAAATTAGGGAATAACAGGGAAAATAGGTGATAATTGAAGGGGGAGGGGAAAAGGAGGAAGGAGGGGATGTGGAGGAGTGATATGAGGTATAGGGAAAAATAAAAAAAAAATTGTTTAGTGCTACTGGGGCCGTTTAAATGTTTTTTTTTAGGCCTCCCTCTTAAGAGCTTTGCCGCCGTCGCCCAGTAAAACCTCTTATGAGCTTTGCCGCCATTTATGGGTTAAGGAATAGCACTTGTGTACCTAACTTGTATATTCATTGTCTTTGGAAGAGATTGAGTGAAATAAACAATATTTATATCAATTATAGTTATATTCCTGTCGAGCATTATTAAGGCCCGAGTTTCCTAAACTAGGAATAGTACAGACCAATATACTGTAAAGCGTGCTGGATTACAGCGACGCATAACACGGTTGTTGCTTGATTTCTTTTGTACTCCTTTCTACTCTCTCTCTCTCTCTCTCTCTCTCTCTCTCTCTCTCTCTCTCTCTCTCTGTTCTAATTCCTCAAGAATAAATTCCATGAAGGAAACCGTTCTCCTCTTCAGTTTTTACGATCATGGGAAGCCGAAGGTTTGAAAGTTATGCAATAAGAGCATCAGGCAAGAATGGTTTGTTGTTGGAGGAAGAAGGTGGAAAATTGAATACTGAAAACTTGTTAACTCTCTCAGGCTTGTAAAGTTTCTTGAAACTAATTACCACTACTGTTCACTCTCAAGTGTTAATTGCACTATCGTGAGATGATACACATACTTTTCTGCTGTGTTTTAACCCATAATAATATATCTACATGCAATGTATTATACATCCAAAGATAGAGCAAGATCCATACTGTTATTAAACCGCAAAACAAAAATCATAAGATAAAACTGTCACATCGAAAATCGATACATAGGAATACTTGATCGTTTTTCCGAATTTACACCGTCATAATTTTGTTACAAGTTGAACAAAATGTTGTATATATAATTATATAATTATATATTTTTTTCTTTAATACATACGAGGTTGAAAGAAATGGCAATTTCTGCGTTGGAAATTTTATTATTCAAAGTTTCCAGGTCTCTGATGAGTTTTCGCTGGGTGGCAGGAAGTAGATGAATGAGATGAGCAAAATTCATGGTGGTACAGGGTTACATAAATGTATATGATGATACAGGATATACGACGCATTTCATCCTGTATCATCATGTACATTTATGTAACCCTGTACCACCATGAATTTTGCTCATCTCATTCATCTACTTCCTGCCACCCAGCGAAAACTGATCAGAGACCTGGAAACTTTGAATAATAAAATTTCCAATGCAGAAATTGCCATTTCTTTCAACCTCGTATGTATTAAAGAAAATGTATTACCTGGCTTTACTAACATATATATATATATATATATATATATATATATATATATATATATATATGCAACTAGAATACATTTTCATGTGCATTGTAAATGTTTCATCAGAATATATTTATCATCAATAGTTGCCTTTACAGTATATGAATAAAATATAGATATGTATTTGGCGAAGAAACATTATGCATGGGTAACCAAAATATTCACTCTACATGGATTTTCAGCAACAATAATCGTGTTTAGTACAATATACTATATATCAATAGAAAGAGGAAAGGTTGATCTACAATATTATCATAGCAAAACCCACACAAAAATAGATTATGATCAATGAAAGTGATGTTGACTGATTTATTTATTTATATTTTTCCAACATAATTTCATTTGCACCTTCATAAATTAATAAACACTTACAGCAACGACAATAGGTTTTGATAACATATGGAATGACAAATGTGTTTCATGCCCTGTGTGAAAAACGCAATCAGAATTTGTCTATCATCAATAGATTTGTGTATGAATATAATAGCATTAGCGTATACGATCGCTATTCATGGACTCAAACAGGTATAAATTAGTGTATTTTTTTTTTTTTGTACGCTGTTTTAGAGCTATAAATTATATTGATACATATAGCTTATGGTATACGGAAGAGAAAAAAACAAACCCAAAGTTCCTATACCTTAATATTTGATTATATACGATAATTTATATATATAGGCAATCATCGTACAAAAATGTTAGCACCCGAAACGGTTATATATTGACAGGATTTATGCTGTAGAATGATATTAGCTTACACTACATGTATATAATAAAAGAGTAGTCTAAGATAAACAACACATTCATATAGTATTTTAGATACAATAACCCATAGTCCAGGTGGAATATTCACCATGTTTATAGGCCTCGAGAAGCGTAATCTCACTCTACCTGCCAGACACATACTGACAACTCGCTCTCTCTCTCTCTCTATCAATCGGGAGGGTAGAGGTTGACTGAGAGCAGCGTTGCCAATGGTTTCATTCAGAGCGTCACTACCAAAACTTACTGTAGCCCAATTTATATGCAATTCAAGTATTCAGTTTTCATTCAATTGATTTCTGAAATATCCAACAAACTCATCACATACCCGTGCATTTACGGACACCCTTGCTGAATATGTGATTTTAGTATATAAACGTGAGAGGGTTAAGTAGAGATAAGCCAAATATTCAAAGCTACAGGAATAACTTATGACAAAGGATGTAAGTGATGCTATTACTTCCTTAAATTTTTGGGTAAATAATATTTACATGCAGTTGTCGAATGTTTTATAGGTTAGTATTATTAGTACGAATGCTTCTTGTGAAGGCCTGATAATATTTCAATCATTCATTTAAGCCGGGGATCGCGAAAATGCCCTAGGGGCAAGGGTACTTATTTGTGAATTTCTAGCCTTGGATTCTGACATAGTTCGTTATATTTACGATATAAAGCATTATTTGTTTGCAATATGCTTTTATTTTACATATATGATGAATATATGAACCTTGAAGAGTGGTAAAATAAGTGGGAAAAGCATTTGGGTGGTGAAAATCGTAAATATTCCCCACCCGGTCGTATTTTCAGGCGTGAGCTAGCAAGGCGCACACCCTCCCCTCTCGCTGTCTCTGACCCAACTGAAGCAACTAGGACGTGTCTCGGTGTTATATAACGATCTTGTATGCAACCCACTTTTGCTACATTACCGCGGGAGAGAAAAATAACCGATAAATTATGAAAATAAGAGGAAAAATAGGTGATAATTGAGGAGGGGGTAATAAGGTGGGGAAGGAGGGGAAGGGGGGTGAGAAACATATATGGATGAGTGGTAGAAAGTACTAGAGGGGAATTATCTCACCTAATGACATATTCTTTGTTTTAAGAGTCCCTGGGGTGTTTATGAAGTTTTTTTTTATGGTCTTGCTTCCGTTAGGCCTATCACGTTCCCTATGGTGACCCTTCCGTTAGGCCTATCGTGCTTGATGGGTTAAGTAAACTATTATAATTGTTGACAGTCATAGTTTCATAGATATTTTAGAAATATGGACAATATACTAGCATTGCTACATATAATATGTGTTGGTTAATTTGAGTGTTTGTAATGTTAAGCATTCCACCAAAAAATAGTAATTATTGGCATAAAGAACATTACTTTTTGAAGCAAGAATCAAAATACTGTACCGTAGGATACATTAATAAAAGTCCCCCCCCCCCCCCCCAGTCCCAAGCAATGTGGCCAAAATGGCAAGATAGAACAACCTTCCACCTCAAGAGATAAAGGAAGACTGGCTCCCTCAGCCTTTAGAGGGTATTATATAAGCTGAGAAGTGTTGCCATATCGAGAGCAGTGCTCAAATAATGACAGTGCTCAAATAATTAAACGATGACCTGTTTTTTAGTACAAATAAGATTAGTAAAATTATAACTACCAATCATCTCCATCAGCTTATTCAGAAACCCACAAGAATCACTTCTCATTCTAGCACCCTATTAGACGTCATAATTACTAATAATTTAATTACTTTAATTACTTTAGAAACATCAGAAATCATGCCAAAACTGTATTAAACCTAACTAAATCAAACTTTCTCCATAAGCAGGCAAATAAACTTCTAAATAATCCAAATGATAACAAAATATTTTGGTCTACTCTTAACTCATTCAAATCCAACTTCACTACTGCTTCATCCATTCCACCATTAAAATCTCCGACTGGCAATCTTGTAAGTGACCCACGAGGTAAAGCTAACCTTCTTGCGGATATTTTCTCCACCAACTCAACCTTAGATGAAATAAATCAAGATGTCCCTGTACTTAATTTTAATTCGCCTGAAATTCCCTCACTTAAGATCCACACCAGACATGTCAAAATTATTTTGCAGAATCTCTCAGTAGATAAGGCTCCTGGTCCAGATGAAATTCCTCCAATAGTACTTAAGAATTGCTCCTTGGTGCTCGCTCCTGTATTGGCAAAAAATTTCCGTCTGTGTACTCATACCTCATGCTTCCCAGTACCCTGGAAAGAAGCAAACATCCATCCAGTTCCTAAAAAAGGTGCCTCTTCAGATCCATCAAACTACAGACCAATAGCTATAACTTCCACTCTTGGCAAAGTTTTTGAAATTATATTAAATAATCACATAATTAAGCATCTGGAGAATAATAAATTAATCAGTGATAGGCAATATGGTTTTAGACGATGTCGATCAACTGCAGACATTCTTTGCCTTCTTACGCATCAAATCAACCAAGCTACAGACCAACATGGTGAAACACATACAATAGCACTGGATATATCAAAGGCATTTGATAGAGTCTGGCATCAATCCTTATTGTCGAAGATGTCACACTACGGCCTTGCATCATTAGTTCCACTAATTTCTTCTTATCTTCATAACAGAAAATATGTGTAATGGTAGATGGCCTTTATTCTCAATTTCACTCAATAAATGCTGGTGTTCCCCAGGGATCAGTTTTGGCCCCAACTCTGTTCCTCATTCATATCAATGATCTCATATCTACCACTCATAATCCAATACATTCCTACGCAGATGACTCAACACTCCACAGTTCCTTCACATTTACCAATTCTTTCACCCAACCCGATCTTATAAATTCAAAAATAAACACTGCAATTTCTCTGAACCAGGACCTTTCTAGAATTAATGAATGGGGACAAGAGAATCTAGTTTCCTTTAATGCACAGAAAACCAAGTACATTCAATTTTCTAACCGACAGAATCTCACTGACTCCCATATATTTTTTAATGATGTAAATATTCCCACTTCCCCTAGTATTGACATTCTCGGTGTAACATTAACTACTAACTTGAGCTGGACACATTATGTTAGAAGAATTGCTAAGAATGCCTCTAAAAAACTGGGACTCCTGTACAGAGTTCGAGAATTCTTCACTGACGAGCAGTTGGCCGTAATATATAAAAGTCATGTGCGCTCTCAGATGGATAACTGTTCACCTCTGTGGGGTGGAAGTGGAGTGGTTGCATTGAGGCAGTTGGACAAAATTCAAAATAAAGCTATTAGATTAATCAATAACCCTGCAATCACACAGGACCTTCCTACATTAGCCATACGAAGAAACGTTGCATCCCTTGCATTATTCTACAGATATTTTCACAGCAATTGTTCCGAGGAACTTGCTTCAATTGTGCCGCCTCTCCACATCTTTCCCCGTAGAACTAGGGCAGCTGAGAGCGCCCATGAATTTACACTTTCTCCTCCACAATGCAGAACTTCTGCTTATCAGAATTCATTTATCCCCAGAGCTACTACTCTTTGGAATTCACTTCCCTCGAATTGCTTTCCACAAACTTACAATCTACAAATGTTTAAATCCAGTTGTTACAAACATTTTATGAATGGAGGATGCCTTTAGGCACATGGACCTTTTTGTTTTATCTGTGTTTTTCCTTCCTCCGTTCATTGTCTCTTAACCCCTAACTATCGGTGCGCAACATAAGTCGAGTTAAATAAATCTGGATTATCTGGCGGCGCGCGACATAGGTCGTGTGGCAATTTCAGCACGTAATGTTGCTGAGAGAGAGAGACAAGTGGTGGCAGGAGAGTAGCGAGCGTATGACTGCTCCAGACCACCGCGGCGAACCTACTGACACGAATCCCACCTCCTCCCTCCCTCTTTCACTCGCCACATACTGAATTGTATGGGGAAAGTACCGAATGACATGCTATTTGCACTCGTGTTGCGCGGTTGTTGCAAGAAAACTAGCTGTCATAAAAGGATCGTTATGGTGTCATTGGAAAGCTCTGTTTATGCCCTTTCAGGGATAGATACTTGTTTTACGCTCTGGGTCTTATTTAGGCATGAAAATGATCACGTAACAGCCCTATTTTGGCTAAAAACACCCCGCTGGGCGGTACATATAAATAGACCACTAGCCCGCTAATAAGGTGTTAAAAAAAAAAAAAAAAAAAAAAAAAAAAAAACTTAACACAGTAGACTATGCAGATGTTGTATCACACTCAATTGGAGATCACGAACAAATTATGGTGGAAGTAAATGCTAGAAAACCCAAACGTCAACCCGTAATTAAGACTTTTAGACAAATGAGTAATTATGATAAAGATAATTTTTGTGACTTGATTATGGGTGAAACTGATAGCCTAAATAAGATAATGGATACTGATGATGTAGATAAACAGGTAGAAATATTTAAAACTTTATTTATAGAATGTCTCGATAAATGTGCTCCAATAACTACAAAGGAGATAAAAAGGCCCTATGCCCCTTGGATAAACAACACCATTAAAACCGTAATAAGCGAAAGGAATAAGCTACAAGCTGCATTAAAACACGATAGACAAAACAGAGATCTAGAGTCAAAGTATAAAACTGAGAAAAAACGAGTCAAGTCTCTCATAGCAGGAACAAAAAGTAAATTTTACCATGACCAATTTAATAATTGTAAAGGTGATACAGCATCAACTTGGAAATTAATAAAACAAATAGTTCCCAGTAATAAGAAATCTTCAAGTATCCAATCCTTTGATAACACGATAGAAAAAGTAGACAAATTTAACGATTTCTTTGCAAATGTAGGCAAATCATCGTATGAGAAATCACAAAATAACATTACACTAGACACAGATGAGAATACCGACCAACGATATGAGACTTCTACAACTGCTAACAATCTTTTTAGACTAAAACCAATTGACACAAATACTATAATTCTAACATTTAAGCAGCTTAAAGACACGAAAGCTTGTGGTTCTGATGGGATTTCTCTTCAGATGTTAAAAGATGCATTGTATGTTACAATATCTTACTTAACCTGTATAATAAACACCTCGATAGTAACTGGTAAGTTCCCGAAAATGTGGAAGCATGCTATAATTAAACCAATATATAAAAATGGAGACAAAGATTGTGTTGGTAATTATCGACCCATTTCACTTCTCCCAATATTATCAAAAGTTTTAGAGAAAGTCGCCACAAATCAGTATATGTCGCACTTGGAAAACAACAATCTGCTTTCTATAAGTCAACATGGTTTTCGGCCAAATTTATCAACGGAAACAACCCTCACTTTATTAACTAATAAAATATATACTAATATGGATAACAAAAAAGTGTCTTTACTAACACTGCTTGATTTGTCTAAAGCTTTCGACAGTGTCAGTCATAAAATATTGTTAGAAAAATGCAAAAAATTAAATATTGACTCATTCTGGCTTATGAATTACTTGACCGATAGGACACAGGCTGTGCAGTTGGGTGATACAGTCTCATCTACTTTACATGTAACATATGGAATGCCTCAAGGCTCTATTCTAGGACCCATTCTATTTATTATATTTGTCAATGATTTACTAAACTATGTTAAAGATTGTTTGCTCATTCAGTATGCTGATGATACACAGATACTTCACTCAGGCACTCTGGATGAACTAACTAATGTAATTAGCAAAACAGAAAATACACTAAAAATAGTGAAACAATATTTCCAGAGAAATGGTCTTATGTTGAATGCGAATAAAACTCAATGCATGTTCCTTGGCACTAGACAGCTTTTATCCCAAATACCCTCAAATGTATGTATACAACTCGATGATCATAAAATTATACCTTGTACACATGTAACACATTTAGGTCTACATATAGATTGTAACATGCTTTTCAACAAACACACAAGTGAACTGAACAAGAAAGTCATGGGAACGTTGATGTATGTGAATCGTATAAAAGGTAATTTTGACAAAGCTACTAGGGTCATTGTGATTCAATCGCTAATTTTAAGTTTGATAAATTATTGCATAATGATATGGGGTTCAACTAATTGCACTATATTAAATAATGTATAAAAAATGCAGAATTTTGCTGCAAAGGTAGCAGTGGGTGGAGCAAAAAAATACGACCATGTAACTCCGATAATAAAGGATTAGAGTGGCTAAAAATAAAGCAAAAATATATATATGATACAGCTATTGCGGTGTATAAAGAAAGGCATAAGCTAATTCCAAACTGGCTAATACACTTTCCTATTGTTAATGAAATCATAAATAGTAACACAAGACAGCAAAACCATCTATATGTACAGAGAACAAACACCTTTTATGGTGAACGATCGCTTTTGGTAGCAGGTCCTAAAATATGGAATAGGTTGCCGAGATCAGTAAAAGACACAAATAACCTAAACACGTTTAAGCATATATTAAAAGATTATATTCTGAAACATGAAATGGATCTATAAACAAAAAATGTAATAATACTGTAACTGTCATTTTTTATAGATATTGAAGACTGTCCATAGTAACATACTAGAGATGTTTCTTATTGTAAATATGTATATATATAATGTATGTATTTTAATATTTTTGTTTAATGTTTTATGTGAAGAACCATTGTAAAATGGAAAAATAAATATTCTGATTCTGATTCTGAAATGGTCGTGGTACCAGACACATCCTGATACAGGCAGTTACAAGGAAATTACATTACCGACGGCTACTAGCCGTAGCTGGGACTGGGGAGTGAGTTAGCTACTGACGGCTAGTAGCCGTCGCTAGGATTGGACGGGCTAACCTTTATCATACTGGAGAAGCTGTCAATGATAATTAAATTACTTCCTGCAAATACGAAAGATAATTATATATACTTAAACATGTCAAGCATAGGTTAGTTTAACCCGAGAAAGGCGAAAATCCTCATGAGAGGTTTGGTGGGCAAAGGTGAAGGTCCTCATTAGATCCAAGGCCTAAAAAAAGCCTTTTAAAACACCCCAGTGGCACTCAAAACAAAGCAATATGTTATTAGGCAAGATAATTCCCTTCCATTACTTGCTACCATTCCTACATAATTATATGACCCTCCCCCCCACTTCCCCCCTCCTCAATTACCACCTAATTTTCCTCTTATTCCCCCTTTTATTGGGTAATTTTTGGCGCAAATTTCGTTCACGCTGTCTCTATAGTTTGGGCGATACATATAGAGATCCTTGCAACAGAGAGACTTCTACTTAAAGCTGTCAGTGTCGCTTGAGAACTCGGGAGGAGATGATATATGCCGCCGCGGCTCTCCCCTCGTGAATGGACCGGTCGGCAATAATATGTCTTTTTCACCCCCCAAATACTATTCCCACTTGTATTATTGCTCTTAAATGGTAATATCTTCATATTAAGCGTACAGTAGGCGCATATGAATAAGTAATAACGATATTTATGGTAAAATTACAATTATCGTCGGGATTCAAGTATAAACGATGGTGAAATAAACATTCAAGGTTTCAACATGGTTAGGAATGACCGCAATAGGCAAGGGGGAGGAGTATGTCTGTATGTAAAAAACAACCTCACACACACAACTAGGACCGACCTCCATGTAGAAAATCACGAAGCTCTGTGGATCGACCTACACCTGCCGAGGACAAGACCCATCACAATTGGGATGTGCTATAGGATCAGGCAGGGGAAGTGGTGTTGGACAGGAGTGAAAGGAGAATGCTTGTGAATAGTTGAGTGAACACGTGGTCATTTGGAGTAAGGGGTCGGGCGCAAGCTGGACTAGATAATAGTCCATCAGGTGCCTGGCCCGGGGAGACGATTAATATGAAGGGTATGCCTGGAAGTGTGGTGGGAGGGCTTGTGGCTTTGGCTCCGCTGCATGTCTGCCTGCCGAGATCGGAACCTCTCCGGGTGGTCAGGGGCCGGGGGAGTGCTGGAGCGACCTTGGTAACCCTGGTCTCTGGGTCTTCTCCTGAGTGACCGGGATGTGTGAGAGTTTGTGTTTTTTATCTGTGTTTATTTTTTGTTTTTTGTTGTTTTTGTGTTTTCCCTGTTCTTGCTCTGTCTTGAGTCGGCTACCCCCAAAATGGGGATTGGGCCTGAGCATATAGATAGATAGATAGATAGATAGGCCACCAGACGACACACAATTCTTGACCAAATTTGAACGAACTTTGTCATCGCTAGACCCTCGGAATGAATCCATTATACTAGGGGATTTTAACCTGTGTTACAAACAACGAAATAATAGGCTTGTACGAGAATATAGGCACATACTGACAATGCACAATCACAAACAACTCATCACAACCCCCACACGTATCTCTGAGAATACTGCCACAATATTAGACCACATAAACTGTAACAGAGAGGACAAAATATCCCTTTCAGGGGTTATACAGACTGGGATAAGTGATCACTTCGTTACATATTGCACACGGAAAACAACAAAAATTACCCTAGAGAATCACAAGGTTATCAAAACAACGTAACTCAGAAACTACAATAAAGAAACATTTCTGGACATTTTATGGAATACAGACTGGTCTCCAATGTTTGGAAGTACAAACGTTAATGACGCATGGGTTGGCTTCAGAACCATCATCACAAACGTCCTACACGAAATAGCTCCTCTGAAAGACATACGAATTAAAGCAAGGTCAGACCCATGGATCAACAATGACATACTACACCATCTGGAACACAGAGACAATCTGTTAAAAAGGCTAGTGAAACATAGACAGGATCAAGGTCTGAAACATGAGTTCAACAGGGCCAGGAATAAACTAAGTAGAAAAATCAAATCAGCGAAAACTAATTATTTCCACTATAAGGCAGAGGAATATCAGAATAACCCAAAACAAATATGGAGGCACCTAAAAACAACAGGCTACAGCAACAAGGCAAGGGATTCGTCTAACACTAATATTGCTCTCAACATTAATGATCAGGTTTGCCACGATAAACGACAAATGTCAACCTACTTCAACACCTTCTTCACCTCCATAGCAAACACACTTGCACAGAACCTACCGCAACCTCTCAAAAAATGCACGACAACAACGGCCACCTTTCGAAATTTATACAGAGATAAAGGCATACACCCGAACAAATTTGGATTGCAAAATGTTACACCAAAATACACTTTTGACGAGCTCTCTAACCTAAATGTACATAAAAGCACAGTACCAGACAAAATTCCTGCCAAATTTCTACGAGATGGAGCCATTGTTATAGCAGGTCCCCTAACCCACATCATCAACCTGTCAATTAACACCAACACTGTACCTGCTGAACTGAAGGAAGCTATTGTAATCCCTCTATTCAAGAAAGGAAATAAACTAGAAGCTGGCAACTACAGACCAGTTAGCATATTATGTATTGTATCTAAAATCCTTGAAAGAGCGGTATACACCCAAATTGAACACTACCTCAAAGAAAATGATCTATTTTATAAGTTTCAATCGGGTTTCAGATGCATGTACTCGACTGACTCCTGTCTCATCCACTTAACAGATCACATTCGTAAAGAAATGTCTAAAGGTAACTACACCGGTATGGTTCTTCTTATCTATCTATCTATTGCCTGACGCCGTGATCCCCGAAGGGGTGGCCACGAACGAACCGCCCCTATGCACCTCTGTCCCCAGTCAGTCGACGCCCCTCCCCCCAACCAGCACCGCCTTCGTTCATGTAGTTCCTCACTCCATCCTTCCACCTCATATTCGGTCTACCTCTCCCCCTCTGTCCCTCCACCTCGCTCTCGTACACCCTCTTAGTCATTCTCTCGCTTTCCATACGTTCCATATGGCCGAACCATCTCAAGTTGTTCCTTTTCACACTTTCCAGCACATCTACCTCCACACCACACCTCCTTCTTACTTCCTCATTAGTCTGTCTATCCCTCCATGTAACTCCGCACGCACTCCTTAAGTAATTCATTTCCACTGCTCTCACTCTTGGTCTGAGTCTCTCAACCAACGTCCATGCTTCGCTTCCGTAAGTCAGTGTCGGGATTACCACACTGTCATGCAAGGACTTCTTCACTTCCATACTGACCACCCTATTTCTTGTTACTGCTTTTAGCGTTCCTACAACCCTCTTCCCCTGTTGTACCCTCTCCCGCACCTCTTCATCCATAGTCCCATCTTTACTCAACACACTGCCCAGATACTTAAAAGAGTTGACGATCTCCATAGCCTGACCGTTCAGCTTCACCTCACACTCTGTGACTTCACCCCTTTCGAAGACCATAACCTTGCTCTTCCCCGTATTTACCTTCAAATTCCGTTTTTCGCACACTGTTCCAAACTCATTTACCAGACCCTGCAACTCCCATTCATTATCACTCATCAGAACTGTATCATCCGCAAACAGTTCTTCTTGATCTACTTAAAGCGTTTGACACAGTAGACCATGATATCCTATGTAATAAACTACAAGCAATGGGCATTGGGTCTGTGAACTGGTTTAAATCTTATCTTAGTGGTAGAACACAAAGAGTCAAAATTGATGATAATATATCTGATCCTATGCCAATTAACTGTGGGGTCCCGCAGGGAAGCATCCTTGGTCCCTTACTCTTTCTCTGTTATGTGAACGACATGGAACTGAGCGTCTCGTGTAAATTATTACTGTATGCTGACGACAGCGTGCTTCTGGTTTCAGGAAAAGACCCAATAAGTATTGCCGCTTCACTTTCCAAAGAACTAGAATCATGTAGTGAATGGCTAGTGGACAATAGACTATCTCTTCACCTGGGCAAGACGGAAGCCATCTTATGTGGGACCAAACGCAAACTGAAAGACATTGTGGGCTTCTCGGTCAACTGTAATGATATTCATATAACAACAGTGTCACAAGTTAAATATCTCGGACTAAAACTGGACTCGAGTTTGTCAGGTGAAACAATTTTGGAATCTATCCTGTGTAAGTGTAGAGCACGTATAAAATACCTGTATAGACAGGTGGGATGCTTGCCAGCGGCGACCAAAAAGAACCTTTGCCAAGCGCTTGTTCAATGTCATTTTGACTATTCTGTATCATCCTGGTACTCTGCATCATCTAAATCAGCTCAGCACAAACTTCAGGTCACTCAAAATAAAATGGTTAGGTTCATGCTGAACCTAGGACCCAGATCACATGTTGGCCAGGAACAACTTCAGTCACTAGGTATGCTCAATGTCTCTGACAGGGCCAAACAAATCAGGCTCACTAATGCCTTCAAAATTGTCTATGACAGAGCTCCAGAGTATCTTAAGAATTATTTTGTTAAAGCAAATGAGAGGAGTGGACATAATACAAGAAACAGGATGTTTAATTTTAAGGTCCCGAGAATCCAAGGACAGGGTAAGCAAACATTCTTCTTCACTGCCATCAAAGACTGGAACGACCTACCCCAGTCAGTCCGTGAAAAGAGAACACTGTATTCCTTCAGACGTAGCCTGAAGGAACACCTGAACCGGACAGCTGCGAGAAGGGAGCACCAAGCTTATGTCTACTACTAAATACGACATAAGAGATAGGCAAACCAAACTGAAATGATTACTGATTACGGATTACTGATATTTACCATAGGATGTAAGGTATCTTAAAATAACCCCCTAGAAATACTTTCTCTAAAGTATCTATTTCTTTTATCCTCCCTTTTCCCCAGCTAACCTAATCCCACAAGGACCCCAATGGAAATACGCCTAACGGCCTTATTGGGCTATCCTTAGTTGGAATTATGCAAAGCTGGTACATGTCATATTTGTAACATACTATGTGGTACCAACTCTGTAAATTGCTAACTGAATAAATATTATTATTATTATTATTATTAATGAACCAAAATACCTTCGCATGGCGGGACGTTTCAAATAACATAGTCTAGTCTTTGCCGGGTTAACAAGAGAGGGGAGGGATACAGTATTATAGATTGTTTTTCTAATATATCTAATATCTATAAACTAATTTTATAATAGTGTATGTGAAATAATGATATTATTTAAACTAAGGTGCTTTATTACGTTATTCCACTTTGTTTTTTAGCTTATTTGTTTGGTAATGCTGTTTAGTTTAACCCGTCCAATCCCAGCGACGGCTATAGCCGTCAGTAGATAAGTAACTCCCCAGTCCCAGCGACGGTTATAGCCATCAGTAATGTACTTGTCTTGTAACTGCCTGTACGTACAAGACTAATTGTTTTTTTGTTTTTGTGATAGATTCATTCTTGCCTCATCTCTTGAGGTGAAAAGGTGGTCTCTCCTGTCATTTTGGCCAGATTGCTTGGGACTGCTGGGGACTTTTATTACTGTATCCTACGGTACAGTACGGGTTAAGAATACAATCATTTTAACAAAATAACAATGTAGCATCAGCAAAGATGTCCCAGTTATAAAGACCCCTGAGGAGTCACAGAGTTCACATACTCTATAGCTAGTCCTGGCAATATTAAGGGCGTGTTCACACCGAGATCATAGCCAGTCATAATATGGTGCATTCTTTTTATATGCACCATACCCTTATGGTATTTTTCATAAACTACCTTGTTTATTGGTGTCTTTTCTTGTAATTTTTCTTTTACTTGGCTTGTTTTTGGTAAAGATTGAACATCCAATCTATAGCACAAAAGTAGCCAAGCACAATATAATTATAAAACAACATATGACACACATAAACAAGGCAATTTAGAAAGAGCATAAGTGGATGGTGCATATAAAGAGAATACAAGTACAATTGTGTAAATTCAATTTCACTTCAATGCAGGCATTTTGCGCCATATTGTCTGTCTGCAGACTTGGTGTGAACACTGATAACAACTAGAGGGGCACTCAGGGGAGCACATACCTCCACCTATGCTGGCAAATATATGCTCTAGTCTATACCAATCGCCTCCTAAAGGGATTCCCTTCTTCCTAGGAGCAAATTAAAGCTGCCCACCAAATTTCATGAAAATTGGTTCATAACTTTGCAAGCCGTCTACACTGGCGGAGGTATGCGCTCTACCAATCACATTTTAAATGTAACACTTCTTCCTTGGAATATATCCAAATCAACTCACCAAATATCGTGAAATTCGGTTTTTAACTTTCTGAGAGATCTAGTTTACAGATAGACAAACAAACAAACACCAAACAAACTTCATTGCCGGAGGTCATAAACTCAGCATGAATGTAAACATCAAGAATAATATATACCGTATATATATATATATATATATATATAAATGGGTGTAACATTGAAGGAAATTGAACCAGACCAACCAGCCACACCTATCAGAAAATGTTAATTGTCTAAGAGTATATATTTCAACATGACAGCGATACCAGATATTCCTGTCACCTTTGATGATAATATATCTGTTAGTTGTGGAGAAATCAAAATTATTATTATTTGACCTTTGACCTTAACATTAAAGAATAATTAATTTAAATTTGGATATTATGATAGTCAAATACACAACAACCAGACCTGTTAAGCTGGTGAAATTTGAACGAATAGTAAGAAAGTTACAAAATTTACCTATAACATTATTTTGAGAAAGACCAACTCCTTATGTTTTTTAATCTAACAGGGACCAAATAAAAGTATATTTGGCCATTCCCTGACTACCAAATTATAGGCCTAGGAGGAGTTCAAGGACAAACGGATGGACGGACATTTTGCCTGGCATCCATACTATAGGTTTGATTCCCGGAGGGAAGTAAAGGAAACTTAATATTTAGTAGGGCCCCGTAATCATTGACGATATTGCCTATTAGTATAATAGTCTCCATTCAACATCCCGCGTCAGCATTTTGAATCTACCGCGTGGAAGGATCATGGAGGACTCATCATAAGTGCACGCTTAATTCCCTTATGGGATCGTCATTATGAATGAGTACCCTACAGAAAAAACTCTGTAGAAAATAAAATATAAAAAAATAACTTAATATCTGTTAACATATGACTTTCCATATTTGGATTTCTTGTGTTTTTCTACCCCGACACCAGGCCCTCTAGCGGCCATCTCTTCCTTCATTGACATATCAATATCAAACTATAGAAATCAACGAATGGGAAGTGGGATGGTTGGGAGGGACGTTTATCGTCAATGATTACGGGGCCCTACTAAATATTAGGTTTTCTTTACTTCCCTCCGGGAATCAAACCTATAAATTAATAGTGGCCCCTTCATCATTGACGATATTGCCTGAATATCAAGATTGGAGGGGGACATTCGTGACAATATCCTTAACCTCAGGGGACAAATAATCCATATAAAAAAAAATAAGTTTTATTGTATGCAAACAATATATATCTTATACAAAATTGCAAGCAGTGCGTGACATCAAGAAAGTCTGCTTACTCATGACCAGATCTCACTTCAAGATCTATGAATGATACGTTGTAGGGACACGCATGTGTTCCCTTAGATCGAACTATAATTCTGCAGAACTTCGTTCTCACCTTAATACTATTTGTACAATATAATCTGTTTTTACAATTTGATAAAACTGCATAGTTGCAACTTATTCTAGATTTCTACTTAATCTTAACATAAAAATAAAGTATCTTGAACTGTATAACCAGTTTGATCTAAGCTCGTGATTTATCACAGTCTCCGGCGGACGGGGACTTAGTGAGCTATGGGCTATTCCGCACCCCCCCCCCCCCCTTTTAAAACAAAACTTACAAAATAGAACATAACCTACTGGACCCATTGTCGTAAAGCTACACAGGTATGCGTTGGTTTATCTAGAGCGACCGACAGGTAACGCGTTAGGAAAGTATGATTGGAAGCACAAAGTTGAGTATTAGCAATGTCTTCTATAGAAAAATTCTGGAGGAATCTAAGGGAGACTGCCCATTTCCTGATGTCGTGAGCCCTGCCCACTACGCCGGGGTAACGTCTACCAGCAAGGAAGCTAACTTTCTTCTCGTAACACGATTACCTGCCTGATTCACCCACAGAGCACCTAGTTGGCGAGGATGAGCAGCCCTCATAAACTTAGATAAGGCCTGCACAGGGAATAAAATATGATGAGTGTGTCCACGTTTCAATGCCGGAACAGAAAATTCAGAAAACACATGATTGGAATGCTCGTTCTTTGCAATAAATGTGGGAGACGGCGCGATTTGTACATGATCGTGTAGCCTCCCAAACCTAAGGCAATTAGGTTCGTTGCTCATCACCGCCAGCTCAGACACCCTATTTCCAGTGGCGAGAGCCATGAGGAATACAGCCTTCTTCAAGAGTGAATCAAAATCCAGCGTATTATTATATTTACGCGACTGAAGTAATGATAAGGCTTTGTCAAGTGACCAGGTGGGCATGAGCTGATGGGGTGGTGGGCGCAGTTTGAAACACGCCCTCAAAAAACATTTCTCCTCCGCCTACGGTATGGAAAGGCCCGTGTGATAAAAAAAGGGAGATCTGATGGCAGACATGTGATTTTTTAAAGTGATTACTGAAAATTGTTTGTGCTCAAATAGAATATCTAGGTATTTGAAAATCAAGGCTCCGGAGGCATCTGTTTGTTCTGACTCTACAATCCAGGTTGTAAAAGTTTTCCAATGTGAATGGTATTGTCTCCTGGTAGACATACCATATTAGTTCAAAAGTTTATTTGTGACAATTTCCCCAAATTTAATCATTTTCCCTTGTAAATGTCCATAAGGCAAAAGCTAATCATCTCTAAGTGGAAGGCGGAGACCGGGAGCGACACTGGGGTCTTGCACCATTCCTGCAATTGATGGTACCACGCCTGAGCCGGCCATAACGGCGCGATCATCGAGACTAAGCCCCGGTAACCCCTCAGTTTGTGAATCACCCTGCACATTAGTACAGAATCTGGTGGAGGAAAAAGATAAATTGAAGTCCACTTGTTCCAATCCTCCAGTAATGCATCTGGTCCCCCCGCCGGGGCTATCTCTCGGCGAGTTAGGAAGAGAGGGAGTCTGTGATTCTCCTCGGATGCGAACAGATCCACTTGTGGACGGTAAGGCTTTGCAATCATCTTGTCAAAGACAGTTTGTTTGATAGCCCATTCTACTAGGTTGCTCTGCCTCCGAGACAGAGCGTCTGCCCAGACGTTCGACATGCCGAGGAGATATGCTGCATGCAGATGATTGCCCAGCGATTTGGCTAGGGCAAAAATCTGTTCTGATAATTTTAGCAACTCTCGAGACCTCACTGAGCCCTGCTTCTGAATACAATGGACTGCAGTTAGGTTGTCCATACGGAACGCTATTGACTTTTCTTGCAAAGACATCCCATGATCTTGTAGGAAAAGGAGAGGAACTAAAAGCTCTTGCTTGTTGATATGACAAAGTGTGTCGTGGGGCCAAGTGCCTTTCCCTTGATGATTCGACTGATAACCCCAACCTAGAGCCCCTGAAGCGTCTGTGTCTACCCATACCGTAGGCGGGGGAGAAACCCATGTCATTATTGAGTAAAGCATTTCCGGCTTGGCCCAGACCGATAGCAAGCCGTGGATTAATGGAGGAATTGGCAATAATTTCTTTTCCGGCGAGAGAGGAAAACTTTGTTGCCTTCTAAGATTAATCTCTTTACTTTCAACCGGCCCAACTTCACAGTTAATTGGATCCAGTTGAGAGAGCCGATCAAGGAATCCCACGTTTTCCTGGTTGTATTCAGACTGTGGAGAAAAAGGAACAGTTTCCTGCGAAATTTGTTCCGATTGTCCACACTCTGAGTAAGAGTTAGATTGGTGGTGTCCCAGACCAGCCCTATCCACTGAATATTCCTTGTGGGAACAAGGAGAGACTTCGCCAAGTTCACCTTGAACCCTAGGTTGTGCACATGATTTAATACTTGGTTTACATGGTAGTGACATAACTCCTCTGACTCTGCCACCACCAACCAGTCGTCTAGATACCAAAACACCTGTATGCCCTGGGCTAACAATGGCAAAAGGGCTTGCCGGACTAATTTTGTGAAAATTCTCGGTGCCAGGTTCAACCCGAAAGGCATTCTTTGAAAGACATAAGTCTCTTGCCTGATCCTCAGAGCGAGGAATTTTTGGAACCTTTTGTTTATAGGGACATGCCAATAGGCATCTTTGAGGTCTACTGAGCACATCCAGCCTTGCGGCGGAAGAGAGAGTCTGATCTGATTGACTGTAAGCATCCTGAAGGGTGAATTTATTATAAATGTGTTCAGACGCGAGAGATCTACCACTGGTCGCATTTGCACACTGTCCCTTTTCGGCACTAAGAAAAGTCTGGAGGTGAATACTGGGCAAGTTGGTTTGACTGAGACAAGGACTTCTTTTGAGATAATTTCTTGGACTAGGGCCTCCACCTCCTGTGATACATTGTCGTATTCCAGCGCCTGACGCAGTCGAGGCCGCCGGAGCCACCGCCAGGTGATTCCTTTGCTTACTACCTTCTTGGCCCAAGTTTTCCTGGGCCAGGCTAAGCGGAATGACAGGAACGACCCAGTCTGCAGACCGGGCCTGTTCGGTAAAGCAACTCTCGAACCTAAGCACGGCACTGGGAGATTGAGAGGCTGGGTGGCTAGTTTTTTGGAGGGGGAGGTGGGTTGGTATCAGATGGCTGGCTAGTCTTGGCTGACGTCTGCCCCTGATTTGGCTTCTGATGTGGCTTACCTTTATATCCTGAGTATTTACCTTGTCTGGGTTTGGGCAGAGTACCTCCCGGCTGAGGAGGGGTTCTGGGATCACGAAAGGATTGTTTAGCATCTGGCTGGTTAGACTTACCTCCACTCTTTGGCTTGTGAAAAGGTTTTTTAACAGGGTCCTTCTTAGCTTGGGAGGTAACCTGCTTCCACCCATTTACCAAATTGAAAACTATACTCCAAGTTTCTGCGGTAAGAAGGGAGGCCGTGAGGACCGGCGAAAGAGTTACCCGGCGACCAATGTCATCCGGTAACTTCTTCACTAGGTGCACTCTCAGATCCTGGCGGGCTCGAACCGCTTCCATGATTGCAATTCTGATGTCACCTAAGGTCTGAATAGAGTTTTTCAATAAAAGTCATCTAGATAAATCAGTGGCCTTCCTAACCTGAGGGTCAGGAATGGCCGAGATGGTTCTGGTAAGTGAGACAGCAATCTGGCGACTAACTAGATACTGAAAGAACTGCCGGTAGGCTTTGTTTCTTAGTTTAAAATCCTTTTCAAGGTGAGCTGCCGGAGGATTACAAAAAGGTTCATCTAATGAGTTAAGGGCTACTTTGGGTGCCGCCAAGAAGGCAACCAGAGCCGGCGACACCCCATCAGCCTTAGAGACAGGCAAAAAAAATACTGATGCGTTTCCTGTGGAACCTGATGTGAGGACTTAGAAGTGATTGTTGCAGCAAATACCTGAGCCTCTAATTCCCAATCTACCCAGGGACCTACCCCTACCCGCTCCATCTGCAGGACTGGTGTATGAGTTTGGTCTACTACCGGAAGTGTATCCATTTCCGGCGTAAGAGCATTTAAAGCCTTGACATAATTTACGCCATCAGCTTTTGACCAGTCTGCAAAGAGTCGTGCAGAAGAGGCGGAAGGGACTGCCAGGTCAGCAGTATACACAAAGAAGTCTGGATTATAATGAACTGGGGATAGCCTTAATCGATACATCCAGCAACCTTCCTGCTGTCGGGAATAGGGTTATGATCCCGACAGTTTAGGTCCAATAGGGCATTTGAATTTGGCGGTATCGTATCGCATGTACGATTTCGGCTAGTTCTTTGTGTATTGTAGTTTATTATTAAGTGTAGGTTAAATATTAACTGTAATGTATAAATATCTACATCAGCTCTAGATGTATCATGAAACCAATTTATGGGTTATAATTATTATAAGCCGGCAGCCATATGTAATTTTGCGAAGCGATCGGACGCCGGCCCTTCAGTCTCTCAATCAACACCATACAGCCAACAACTTCCCCCCCCCCCCCCCCCCCCGGCTCTGACTCAACCCATAGTTCACCATGTGCTACAATTATTAATCTATATCAACAGTCCTACATTACCAGTGTTCTAAGCTAAGTTCATTGTATCGATATTGTATTATGTGAACATTCCTACATGTGATGCAATTGAATTAGCCGTGTGTGGGGACTGGATTATACCCATCGAATACTTCGTTGGTAATTATTATATAACTATTTGTTGGAATATTTTCATGTACCAGTGATATGCAATTTAACCTCTTTATCTAAATTCCCGAAAAATAATGGTCCTTCGTGCCCTAGTGCTTATTATTTTACCATAAGTGTTTTGTTTACTACCGCTTCGCTTGGTATTGCACATGGCTGCCGCCTCGTATTTTGTTGGGCCGACCGCCCTTTCCCTGGTTTCATAGCCTAGCTTTTTCCCTCAATTTTTTTGTTTATGGGTAGCGCCCTCACAGTATTTTTTTGGGCTGGTTTCCCGGTTTTTTGGACGTTGTGCTCCTTGCCGTTCTTGGAGGGTTTGTTGGGCTAGTGCTGGGTGTGAGGGTTATTATTTCGTTGGTTCCATTTCGCGCGGTTGGGCTAGGCTAGGCCTGCAGTTTGTGGTAGCTTTTCATTTCGCTTTGGTGGTGGGCCTGTGGTGTTCATTGTGTTTTGTCATTGTGAGACTCATTATTGATTTTGCTGGTGGGGAGGGTTCTCATGTGACTCATTTACTTACATTTTATAGCCTAGTTGCCTAATTACGGTCATGGGGTTCGGTCTCTGTTGATTCCTAAGCGATTGACAGCCAACAGACCTGATGATTGTGGCAGGGGCAGCTGGGCTAGGCCTAATATCTTCTAAGTCAGTTCTTTTCATTTACCCTTCTTTCTCTAGCCCTAGTTTGTTTCTGCTATTTGTCAATTTCTCTTATTAATTCAATTAATTCATCCTACTGCCGCTAGTAGCCTAATGACCGTTTCCAAAATGGGAGTGGCAATACTATTGCCACATTTTTTTAATTTAAATTAATTTGTGTAACTAGTTTGCTTTATAGTTTAGCGAGTTAATAGCCTAGATTCAGACCTTAACGATGACAGATATAAAGAAGCTTAAGATTCTGAAGGGAAGGATGAAGGGAAGTTTAAATAGGTGTTTAAGAGATCTTGATGAATTTTTAATAAGTGCCTCGGCTGATCAAATTAAGGGTAAATTTGCTACTGTAACTAAATCGCTAGCCACTTATGATAATTATGCTCAGCAGGTATATGGTTTATTGACAAGTATTGACGATGTGGAAGAAGAAATGTCAGCAGACCTTGAGTACGTTGAGGATGTTAATACAGCCTTAGCCAGACTATCTTCCACACAAGAAACACACCCTGTTAAGGATACCGGTACACCAAAGGCGACTGGCTTTAACCTACCGAAGCTTACTTTGCCTACCTTTTCCGGGGATTTTACTACCTGGACTGGATTTTGGGATATCTTTGAGTGTTCCATCCATCGAAATAAAACACTCACATCCATCCAAAGGTTCACCTATCTCCGTGGTCAAATTGAAAGGGGAGGCATTGAAGTTGATCGATGGGTACAAGCTAGAAGCTACAAGCTACGAGTCTGCAGTGGAGTTGCTGAAAAGAACTTACGGGAGAGAGGAAGTCATCAAGACCGCACTAATTACTAAATTCTTCACTCTACATCCTTCATCCTATGATGTGACAGACCTAAAGGAGTACTATGCCTCCTTTGAGAGCCTCCTCCGATCTATGGAGACAATGGCCATCACCAAGGAGGAAATATTTAGTGTAAATATCTTGAACAAGATACCCTCTCCCCTAAAGGAAATCGTAAGACGACAACTAAGCGACTCTCCACTAAACTTGGAAGCATTGGTGCAGGTGTACCAGACTGAAGTCTTCAATATGGAGAGTACTGGACACTACCGACAAGTGGAGATGTCGCCATCCACTGCAGCTTTCCCGGTACAGACTTCTCCTAAACAGAAAAGGCCAATATCATTAGGTTGCAAGTTGTGCAGTGTCCACGGTCATCTGTGGTACCAGTGTCCTATGTATCCTAAGGCTACACAGAAAATTGGCAAGGCTAAATCGCTTAAGTTATGTACCAGCTGTCTGGCAAGAGACCACTTCAACAGTACTTGCACCAATTTCTACATCAAACCTTGTAAGTATTGCAAGGGGAAACATTGGTTTTCCCTTTGCACCCAGTCTGATAGGCACGACGGCAAAGAAAAGGGGAGAACCCCCAAAGAGTCACATGAGAAAAGTAAGAGCGAGGGTGATAAAGTATCTGCCATGTCCATTGCCTCTCGAGAATGTCAATTGCTTCCTACTATGATGCTGCCAGTAGTGGAGAGTAATAATAAGCCTATAATGATGCGCACCTTACTTGACCAGTGCTCACAGAGGTCATTCATTCTGCGGTCATCATTACCCCAGCTCAAGTGTACCAGCAAGGGTCAAGAGAATTTGCGTCTCCATGGTTTCACTGGTGAAGTAGATTCCAGTGACTATGATATAGTGGAAATTTCCTATGTTTGTAGAAGAAAGGTATGTCCCATCAAGGCTGTTGTGGTCGACAAACTACCCAGTTTCTATATAGCATCAGAGATTCAACCACATTTGAAATATCTCAGAAGCAAGGGTTATAAACTGGCTGATGATCAACTCTCTGCTAACAATGGAATTATGCTACTGGTAGGAGCTGATTATTACTACGACCTGGTTCACCCTGGATATCGGCGGGTAGATAAGCTAATAATGCTCCCCACGATCCAAGGGTATACCATTTCTGGATCCTATGCCACTTCCTCTCAAGACACACTGGTGGAGGTGGTTACGGTCCTCAAGGTAGCAGTAAGC
Source organism: Paralithodes platypus (assembly GCA_032716605.1). Lineage (NCBI taxonomy): Eukaryota > Metazoa > Arthropoda > Malacostraca > Decapoda > Lithodidae > Paralithodes > Paralithodes platypus. The sequence continues at coordinate 12,463,612 of CM064565.1, read as the reverse complement.
CCCATAGATAAATATATTAGGCCAAATGTGCCTGATAATACATGTACTGATATAGATAAGCTATGGGACTTGGACAATATTGGAATTGACCCACATGTACTTGATCGGGAGTCCAAGCTAGCGTTGAGCTCGTATGAAGAGACTGTACCGTATGACTCTGGCAGGGGTCAGTATGTGGTAAGGCTCCCTTGGAATGATAATAAGAGTAAATTACCTACTAATTTCCATCTAGCACTTGGTAGATTACGTGGCCTTCAGAAGCAGTTTGTCAAGGATCCAAATTATTGCGAGACTTATGCGGCAGTACTAAACGAGCAGGTACAACGTGGATTTGTGGAAAGAGTAGATCTCAGTGAGTATGGGGATAACACCCATTACCTTGCTCACCATGGGATTAAAAAGGACAGTTCCACCACTCTTGTTCGTTTTGTGTAGGACTGCTCTGCTAAATTTAGTGATTGCTCCTATAACCTGAATGATTGTCTGTACACAGGTCCGTCCCTGGTCTCTGATCTCGTGCAAATTATGTTGCGCTTCAGATGTCATAAGTTTGCATGGGTCGCCGATATTGAGAAGGCCTTCCTGATGCTTCAACTCCATCGTGAAGACAGGGACTCGACAAGATTTTTATGGCCACGGGACCCAATGGATCTAGATTCAGAGTATCTGGTCTACAGGTTCAGAGTCGTCTTATTCGGGGTGACCTGTTCCCAGTTCCTTCTCAACGCTACTATCTTGCGACATCTCGAGGAGGCTGGACTAGATCCTGACTTCAAGAATGAGATCAAGCAGGGGATCTATGTGGACAATCTTCAAGGCACTGGAGACGATGAAGATTTATTGCTCGAAAGATGCTGGGACATCCGCGATATATTTGCCAAGGCTCATCTATACTTGAGAGAATGGGCCACTAATAGTGATCTTTTGAAAGGTCAATTTGCTTCTGACGGTCTAGCTACTGAGAATAGTGAGGTAAAGTTTTTAGGCCACAAATGGGACACTACCACAGATTGTCTATCCTTCTGTCACACCCCATGCGGCAGTGAGCTTATGACCAAGCGAAACTGCTTAAGCTTGTCAGCGAGGTTGTTTGATCCCCTAGGTTTTTTGCTGCCTGTAACTATCCGTGCTCGTATGTTTTTACAGCAACTGTGGCGGCTAAAACTAGATTGGGACACGCCCCTCCCGACTGAGTTACAAGATACTTGACGGTTGATTCGGTCGGACCTTTCCACATGTTGCAAGGTCCAACTTAATCGTCAGGTTATTAGTGGTCAACAGGTGGATCTACATGCCTTTTCTGATGCTAATAATAGTGCGTACGGTACTGCCATATACATATGCAATGGTAGTGAAGCGAAACTAGCTATAGCAAAGGCCAAAGTAAAGAAAATTACAGTTCCTAAATTAGAACTTACTGCATTGCTTCTGTCTGCTCGTCTAATAAAGTTTACACTGGATGCTTATACAGACATACTACAGATTAATAACGTCTATGTCTGGAGCGACAGTCAAATAGCACTTTCATGGGTACACAGCCAGAAAGTGTTACCTGTTTATGTTTCTCATCGCATTGATGAGATATATAACTTAGTTCCTACAGCTAAATTTCGCTATGTGAGCACCAAGGATAACCCCAGTGACATAATTTCCCGGTGGATCTCGGCGCAACAGTTTATGTCGTCTTCTATTTGGTGGCATGGACCTCCATGGCTTATATCTCCGACTGAATGGCCTCAGGATTTCAGGGAATGCATATCTGATCCTTCAAGTCGGCCCCAAGATGATGTGTTAAGTAGTTCGACTATGAGTACTACACATCAGGATAACAAGTTGGTAGAGTGGGAACGTTACGGCAGCTATGATCAAGTAATACGGGTATTTGCATGGATACACCGTTTCATTAACAACATGAGAAGTCGGGCTCATGGGTCTTTCCTTAGTGAAGATTCGAAGCATATCAGACTCCATGAATTGAGATCAGCAGAAGCAAAACTAATATGTTTAGTACAAAGGGAATCTTATCCTACTGAACATCAAATCCTGAGCAAGGAGTCAAAGGCCAAACCCTCTAACTTAATGAGGCAGCTAGGATTATATATGGAAGGAGGCATAATTAAGTGTAGAGGCAGGATACAAAAGGCGGACATTATTGATTCTGCGAAATATCCTGTCCTCCTTAGCTCCTCTCATTTGATTACCAAACTGTTGATTCGCCAATGCCATAGGACCTGCCTAAATTTTGGCGTAAATTATGTTCTGGCGTATATGCGACAACGTTGGTGGATCCCTAAGATGCGACAAGCAATTAAAGGGATCCACAATAGCTGTACTATCTGTAAAAGATTACAGGGTAAGCCTTACACCCAAGTATATCTACCTCCCTTGCCCGAGTTCAAGGTACAAAGGACTGAACCATTTCAGTGGTAGACTACACCGGAGCGATTCAATTAGAGAATCGTCCGGTAACATCATAAAGGTATATGCCGTTCTATTCACATGTGCGGTAACCAGAGCGATTCATATTGAATTGATTGACGACCTATCCAGTGAGGGATTTTTGCATACTCTAAGACGCTTTGCAGGCCGCAATGGTTTCCCTCAAATTATTTTGAGCGATAATGTGACTTGTTTTGTCGGGGCCTCTAAATATATCCAGAGTTTAATGGATGACCCGCAAGTTGTGGCTACCCTCACTGGAAAGGGTTGTCAGTGGAAATTTATACCAGCACGTGCACCATGGTTCGGGGCGATTTGGGAGAGAACAATCGGTATTGTCAAATCTTCCATGAAGAAGGTATGAGGAAGGGCACTGGTGACCAGAAGGGAGTTGCAAACCATCTTAATAGAGATTGAGATGTCAGTCAACGACAGGCCCTTGACCTATACCTCGGCAGATGTTGATGACCTCTTACCCATTTCGCCTTCTATGCTAACACTTGGACGAACCCTTAATACCTTTCCTAGATCGTCAGTAACCGACGAAGATCTACAAGACCCTACGTTCGGCGATGCTGACGCCACCCGTCGTCGCTTCCAGTATGTGAACAAGGTGTCGGACGATCTATGAAAAAGGTGGACCCAAGAATATTTGCTGTCTCTTTGCGAGCGTCACTCCAATATGATCAAAGGGACGAATCAACGATGGCCTCGTATCGGGGATATCGTACTGATTCATGATGAGCGTCCTAGGTTATTTTGGAAGCTTGGGAGGATTGTCGATTTGTTCCAGGGCATTGATGGTCTTATATGGGTTGCTAGATTACGAACTTCGACTGGGGTTACTACTCGCCCCGTCGTAAGGTTATATCCCTTGGAGCAGAATGTAGAACTGCCGGATGATACTGGCGTCTCTACTGAAACCCCTCCGCGGGAGAGTGCTGGTGACAGTGCTCCTCAGGGGGGGGCGGTTGATGATGAGAAGGATGATCCTCCTCTGGCTTCAGGTGGCGCTCGCCCCAAAAGGAGGGCAGCTATGAGTTCCGTGGATCTTTGGAGATCTAAGATCAAACAAGGTGATCTTTGAATCTTCGATGTCCTTTTGTTTTCTGTATATAGGTACTCTATATTATTTTGGTGGCGGGCAGTATGTCGGGAATAGGGTAATGATCCCGACATGTTTAGGTCCAATAGGGCATTTGAATTTGGCGGTATCGTATCGCATGTACGATTTCGGCTAGTTCTTTGTGTATTGTAGTTTATTATTAGTGTAGGTTAAATATTAACTGTAATGTATAAATATCTACATCAGCTCTAGATGTATCATGAAACCAATTTATGGGTTATAATTATTATGAGCCGGCAGCCATATGTAATTTCGCGAAGCGATCGGACGCCGGCCCTTCAGTCTCTCAATCAACACCATACAGCCAACAACTTCCCCCGGCTCTGACTCAACCCATAGTTCACCATGTGCTACAATTATTAATCTATATAAACAGCATTCCTACATTACCAGTCCTCTAAGCTAAGTTCATTGTATCGATATTGTATTATGTGAACATTCCTACATGTCATGCAATTGAATTAGCCGTGTGTGGGGGACTGGATTACACCCATCCGAATACTTCGTTGGTAATTATTATATAACTATTTGTTGGGATATTTCATGTACCAGTGATATGCAATTTAACCTCTTTATCTAAATTCCCGACAACCCTTACTGTTAGAGAAGTTTCATTCCTACGCAGGTAAAGCAATACCATAAATACAACTTCAGTCTGAAGCATGTTGTGTGATTCGTAGGGTTCACTTTAAACCTACAGTATGCGCATAGATTGTTCCTTGATAGAAGCATATGTTTACTCTATATATAATAATGTTAACATAATTGTGAGATGAAAAAGTAATGTAATAAATACCAAGACAATATAGATTAACATACATTAATATGAATATCAATAGTAAGACGTTAATATGAACTCAGAGAGAGAGAGAAAGTGAGAAAGCTGCATGGAATAATGAGTATTTCAGTTAATTCTTGGCTATGACACTTGTATCTAAGTAATAATAATAAATTATTGTAGTATTTAATTCTAAATATGTTATGCTACTACTACGGGGGATAATTAGACAGTCATTTAGAAGTTCGTTTATTTTATTGAACAGACTTCCTACTACTCGAATAATAGGTTTCTTGGCTCGGGCCGAGCTGAGTTCAAGACGCGGATTGAATATTACTCGATTATGCTAGGTTGCACTTTGGACCCCTAAAGTTCCCGTTACTCCCTAACTGAATTCCCGCTATTCAGGTATTGACTCAAGTCGGCTTCGATCCTACGACCCGTTATTAGTGATTAATCGTAAATAATTCAATAAAAACCCTACTGTGTCTTTTATTGAGACCAGGGCCTAATGAACCATTTGCTCTTTGCCTAACTAAAAACAAAAGTTATATTCTTTCCTCTACTCTTTAGGTTTTCCCACGTTTACTGAGCCTACTGTACCCTGTCTCAATACCAAGGCTATAACACATATAATCTATCTCCTCAATACATAGAATCTATGTACTCCTTTGACACAACCGTGGTTACTACACAAGTACCTCCACAATGACATATAATCGTACAAATTAACAAATGAGATTACAAGGTCTCTCTCACATATAATATGGGTTCCGCCACCCAGTTACTTCACAATCTAGGTTTACAATCTTTATCTCAATAATACTATTGGGTTCCGTCACCCAGTTACTTCACAATCTAGGTATACAATCTTTATCTCACTAACACTATTGGGCTCCGTCACCCAGTTACTTCACAACCTAGGTACAATCTTTATCTCAATAGCACTATTGGGTTCCGTTATCCAGTTACTTCACAATATAGGTTTACATTATTTATCTAAATGACATTATTGGGTTCCGTCACCCAGTTACTTCACAACCTAGGTACAATCTTGATCTCAATAACACTATTGGGTTCCGTCATCCAGTTACTTCACAATATAGGTTTAAATTATTTATCTCAATGACACAATTGGGTTCCGTCACCCAGTTACTTCACAATATAGGTTTACATTATTTATCTCAATGACACTATTGGGTTCCGTCACCCAGTTACCCCACCATATGGGTTTACAATCTTTATCTCAATGACACCTTCCGAATTTACCCTCAAGTAATCCTATTACAAACATGCTGTTACTTTGCACCTTAATCAATAATCGTTCTAACAAAAGATGAACCGTGCCTCAAACGCATACACGGAATAGCTCTATTAGTCTTAATAATAACGCAACTCACATTGGACTAGTGTCCTTCTTCAGTTTCCTTTTTACACAACTTAATGAATGATTCATATGGACTAGTGTCCTTCCCTACCTATAGCTAATCTATTAGGCAACTAAACAACTGTTTCCCTCTTTAACTTACTGGTTGCCTCATTTATTAACAAAAGTATTTTTTCCCTCCCCTCTTTACTTTTACTCTTTTAATCTTTAGTCTCTCCTATCAGATCCTATATAATAACTCTTTCGGCATGGCGCAGTTGCTAACAAAGATAACTAATTAATAACACATCATCATATTTATGTATTCAGGTGAGTCTAAAATTTGTTTTCCTTTAGTCTTGTCCTAGAAGGACACATTATTTTTTATAAGTGGTGGCCGTTTGTCTCGACAACCCTGAAAGGACCCTCGTATTTCTCCTCCAGTTTACCAGCTCGGGTGGGGTCATTTGTCTTGACCAAAATATACTCCCCCCGGTAATAAGGATTATTTAGAGAAACTTCCTTAGGTTGTTGCTGAACAATATGATCATGCACTTGCTTTCGTCGCTCCCCTTGTTCCGTCCAGTATTTTCCGGGTTGGGAATACTGTGTGTAGGAACGGGGGTATGGCAATAATCGTTCTTGAGGCAATTTCGATATGTTGCCAAAGATAATCTCATAGGGAGAATACCCTGTAGTCCTACAGACCGTGGTATTAATTCCCCAGACAATTTCAGGCAAAAGCTCCGGCCAACCCCGGACGATTTCTCCCCTTGTGAGCTCAGACTAGCCCGGATGCAGTTGGCTAACACCATGATTCCTTTCACAGACAGCATTTCCCTGAGGGGTAATATGGGGAGGTGTGCTGTATCTGGTACCCCAAGGTTTCTCCCAAGTGTTGCCAGATCTCATTATTAAATTCCGTTCCCCTGTCACTCAGAATACCTCCAGGGGTGCCATACCAAAAATGATCTTTTCCAGGATATCCTTGGCCACCGTTTCAGCTTTCTTGTCCGGGATAGCGCAAGCAACCGTGTATTTAGAGAAAATATCGACACAGGTCAAGATGTACCTTTTGTTTGTCTGTCTGGGCAGAGGTCTCATAATATCCACCGATAATTTGGCCCAGGGTGTACCAGCGGTAATATGTCTGGGTAACTGTCTCGGTCCCCTTACATGTTTGCCCCTCTGGCATCCCAAACAATTTTGAACGACTTCTTTAACAATCTGGTCGGCCCACTTGGTCCAGTTCCTTTCATTGAATTGTTGGAGAACCCTAGACTGTCCCAAATGAGCCCCTCTTCCCTTTTGTCTGTGGAGGATTAGGATCATGTGTTTTGCCTCTGAATAATCAAGTACGACCCGATCTTGAGAATTCCTCCAGGCTCCCTCCGAAAACTTCACTTTATTACTAGGTCTAGGTTCATATTTTTCCACGTGGGGCTCAGTGGGTTGAACGGGTGCTACCGGTAGTCGAAACAAGCCATCGGCATATAGTGTGTAAATTTACAGGGTCTATGTATAACTTCAAACGAGTTACTCTTCCAAAATCCCCTCCACCTCACAAAATAGTCCGTCTTGCGTTATCATTTTTCGGTGCCATTGTAAGCTATGGTGGTCCGTAATAACTTCAAAGTGGACCCCGGCTAGGTACGGACGGAAATATTGTACAGCCCACACTAGAGCTAGACATTCCTTTTTCGTAACGCTATAACTCTTTCGCCCTTATTCAGTGTCCGGCTAGCACAGGCCACTATGCTTTCCTTTTCCGTCCACTTTCAGGGCCAGAACAGCTCCGAGCCCTTCATCAGAAGCATCGGTGTATAGTTGAAACGGCTTGGTGAAATCCGGATGACAAACTACGGGGTTAGAAGTTAATTTTGTCTTCAAGTGATCAAAAGCTACCTGAGAGCTCTGATCCTAGTCGAACGTCCTCCCTTTTTCTAATCTCTAAGTCATGGGGCGAGCAATCATAGAAAAGTTAGGTATGAACCTTCGATAGTGGAGGCCATTCCCAGAAACGCTGAATCTCTTTGACAGAGGACGGAGGTGAGACTTCGGCAATAGATTTCACTTTATGTGGGTCGGTTGAATACCTTTACTGGAAACCACATGCCCCTAGATATGCCACCTCACGGGCCCCTAATTGGTATTTTTGAAGGTTTCAGTTTAAGTCCTGCCCCCCTGATTCTTTCTAACTCTTTTTGGAATCGGTGAATATGTTCTTCCCAACTAGCGGAAAAGATTATGATATCATCTAAGTACGCCAAACAAGTTTTCCAGGTTAATCCCCTCAATACTTCGTCCATGACTCTAGTGAAACTGGCGGGGCCATTGCAAACTCCAAACGGCAAGACAGTAAACTGGTAGAGTTTGCCTTCGCTCGTGGCAAATGCGGTTTTCTATTGATCCTCGGACCTTACTGGTACTTGCCAGTATCCACTCTGGAGATCTAGGGTAGAGAACCAGGTCGACCTATTGAGGGTTTCTAACGAGTCGTCAATACGAGGTAGGGGCTGCGCGTCTTTGATGGTGACATCGTTTAATTTTCGATAATATACACAGAACCGAGGAGACCCATCTTTTTTTCTAACTAGGACTACCGGTTATGACCACGGACTGTATGATTCCACTACTATCCCCTGTTTAATCATGTATTCAACTTGTTCCTTTTCTTTTTGTCTCATAATAGGGTTTTGTCGTCGGTAGGGATGTCTAATAGGAGGCCCTTGTGTGTGTATCTCATGGGTGTGTCGGGTTCGAGCCGATCCGTGGTCCCCTTCGTTTTGAGCAAACACATCCCGGTACGTCCAGAGCAATTCATGTAAGGTACTGGCTTGACTTGAGGTAAATTTTTTCGGGATCTCAGGTAAGTTCACAGGTCCGTCAGGTCCAACAGTAGTTGGTTGAGCGGGTGTGACTTGTCCTAACAGTTTCCCTTTTTGATAACTAATCGTGTCATCACCAAAATTAGCTAAAACTAGTTTCCTCTGGTCGGCAGTAATGAAGGTGGGAGATATTCTCACCCCATTCTGTGCATCGGGTTCAAAAATCCCGGCAGTCATGCCTGGGTTTGGGTGAATCTCTATAATTTTTCAAGATCTAGGAGGAATAGATAATTTTCCTGTGGTAGCTACTATTTGAGGTTGGAGAGTAGTCGTTGCGTCTTTCGGCCCACACTGACTAGTTACTCCCAACTGACTCATGAGGTCTATCCCCAGATACCCATTGACTCCACTACTGGCTTTTCCCAATAAAACACCAAAATCGGTGGTGAAGGTAATTCCCTTCCACTGCACTACCATCGCGTTAGTGTTTCCTAGGATTGTCAGTAGTTGACCCCCAGCTCCTGACAACTGAATACTGGTTTGATTTAATGGGCTCATTTCTCGCTGATTTTGTTTTACGAAATTCTCCAGCAGACAACTACGGTTTGCCCCCGTATCAATCAACATGTTCGCGGCTTTCCCATTTATGACTACAGTTTCACAAGGCGTTTGTCTCTCTAAGATATTGACCTCACTATACCGCCCTTCTATGTGAGGTTTCACAGATTTTTTTTTTCTCTCTTCCGTCCTTACTTTTGGCTGATTTTCTGTCTCACGGTAGAATTCTACCGGAAGCATTCCTCTCCGGTCCGGATCGGTTCCCCTGGGTAGAGGTCGATCGTTTGGGAGTGCGAGTCTGGGGTCAAATCTAGGGGTTGGGGCTTGTGGACGGTTGGTACAGTTCCTAGCTAGGTGTCCGGTCTGTCTACAAGTGAAGCATCGAATCAGGGCTTTCGGATACCCTTTCTTTGTGTTCTCCTCTTCCCCTTTTGGTTTTTCCTCTTTTACTTTTCTAGCCACCAGAATATTTGTAATGACCTCCATCAATTCTTTGGTAGTGTTAACCTCATGAATGATGCAGTGTTTCCTAACTTCTACCGGGCAGGCTTGGATCATGATCTCCCTGATCTCAGTTCCTGGCTCTCTTGGTTTATATGGGGATACGCTAGTTTCACATTCTTAGTGATTTCCCTCCTCAGGGTTCTCACATTTTGGCCATCAAGTTTCAAACTCTTCAGTTTGTCTCTGGCTTTTCTGGTGGAAGTCTCTCGGCCAAATTCTTTGATTTAGGCGCTCCTGACTTCGGCCCACGATACTAGTCCTTCCAGTCGTATTCTCACATCATTCAGGGCCTTACCTAACTGTGCCTTTCCTTAGGCGATTTTCTTCCCATTTTCCCCTACGTCAAGTAGTGTGAACTGACATTCTAACTGCTCAATCCAAAGCTCGATTTCTTCCTTCCCCTCTTCCCATAAACTGAATGGTAACACGCCCGTCATCCTATCTGTTCTGTTAGATAATTATACTCAATCCAAATGATTTGTCGAATCCCACCGCTTGCCACCAAAATGTAGTATTTAATAATCTGTTATGCTACTACTACTACGGGGGATAATTCGACCAGTATTTAGAAGTTCATATTTTATTTAGCAGACTTCCTAACTACTCTAATAATAGGTTCTTGGCTCGGGCCGAGATGAGTTCAAGACGCAGATTGAATATTACGTCGATTCATGATAGGTTGTACTTGGGATACCTAAAGTTCCCGTTACTCCATAACTGAGTTCCCGCAATTCAGGTATTGACTCAAGTCGGCTTCGATCCTACAACCCGTTATTAGTGATTAATCCTAAACAATTAAATCAAAATCCTGCTGTGTCTTTTATTGAGAACAGGGCCTAATGAACCATTTGCTCTTTGCCTAACTAAATACAAAAGTTATATTCTTTCCTCTACTCTTTAGGTTTTCCCACGTTTACTGAGCCTACTGTACCCTGTCTCAATACCAAGGCTATAACACATATAATCTATCTCCTCAATACATAGAATCTATGTACTCCTTTGACACAACCGTGGTTACTACACAAGTACCTCCACAATGACATATAATCGTACAAATTACGAATGAGATTACAAGGTCTCTCTCACATATAATATGGGTTCCGCCACCCAGTTACTTCACAATCTAGGTTTACAATCTTTATCTCAATAACACTATTGGGTTCCGTCACCCAGTTACTTCACAATATAGGTTTACATTATTTATCTCAATGACACTATTTGGTTCCGTCACCCAGTTACTTCACAATATAGGTTTACATTATTTATCTCAATGACACTATTGGGTTCCGTCACCCAGTCACTTCTAAATAATCCAAATGATTACAAAATATATTGGTCTACTCTTAATTCATTCAAATCCAACTTCACTACTGCTTCATCCATTCCACCATTAAAATCTCCGACTGGCAATCTTGTAAGTGATCCACGAGGTAAAGCTAACCTTCTTGCGGATATTTTTTCCACCAACTCAACCTTAGATGAAATAAATCAGATGTCCCTGTACTTAATTTTAATTCGCCTGAAATTCCCTCACTTAAGATCCACACCAGACATGTCAACACTCTTTTGCAGAATCTCTCAGTAGATAAGGCTCCTGGTCTAGATGAAATTCCTCCAATAGTACTAAAAAATTGGTCCTTGGTGCTCGCTCCTGTATTGGCAAAATTGTTCCGTCTGTGTACTCATACCTAATGCTTCCCAGTATCCTGGAAAGAAGCAAATATCCATCGAATTCCTAAAAAAGGTGCCTCTTCAGATCCATCAAACTACAGACCAATAGCTATAACTTCCACTCTTGGTAAAGTCTTTGAAATTATATTAAATAAATCATTTCTTTTCTAATGATGCACACTCCACCTTGAGCCACATACAAGATTTTGTAAACATTGGAATGGAAACTTTTATTCCTCATCAAAAGTACAGTAAAAGGTCTAATTCACCTAAATGGTTTGACCATAATTGTGCTAGAGTAACTGAACAAAAAGCAATAGCCTACAATGCATACACAAGATCAAAAACACATGAAGCCTTTAATTACTTTAGAAAATCAGAAAATCATGCCAAAAACTATTAAACCTAACTAAATCAAACTTTCTCCACAAGCAGGCAAATTAACTTCTAAATAATCCAAATGATAACAAAATATTTTGGTCTACTCTTAACTCATTTAAATCCAACTTCACTACTGCTTCATCCATTCCGCCATTAAAATCTCCGACTGGCAATCTTGTAAGTGACCCACGACGTAAAGCTAACCTTCTTGCGGATATTTTCTCCACCAACTCAACCTTAGATGAAATAAATCAAGATGTCCCTGTACTTAATTTTAATTCGCCTGAAATTCCCTCACTTAAGATCCACACCAGACATGTCAAAACTATTTTGCAAAATCTCTCAGTAGATAAGGCTCCTGGTCCAGATGAAATTCCTCCAACAGTACTTAAGAATTGCTCCTTGGTGCTCGCTCCTGTATTGGCAACATTTTTCCGTCCCGACATAGATAAATACATAAACACGAATTATATTATATATATAGATTATAGATTATATATAATTAATATATAATTATATATATATATATAGGCCTATATATATATATATATAGTATATTATATATATATATATATTTTATATATATATATATATATATATATATAATAAAAATATATATATATATATATAATATATAATTATTATATAAGAGTTTGTGGTGGGGGACATTTATGTTGGGTAATAATAATAAAATAATAAAATAATATAATATAATAATAATAATAATAATAATAATAAATTTAATATAATAAGGGGGGGGGAGGGGAGGGAGGGGGGAGGGGAGGGGAGGGGGAGGGGGGGAGTATAATGGGGGGGAGGGAGGGGGAGGGGGCATAACATAGATAAATACATAACACGAATTATATTATATATAGATTATAGATTATAATTATATATATATAATTATATATATATATATATATATATATATATATATATATATATATATATATATATATATATATATATATATATATATATATATATATATATATATATATATATATATATATATATATATATATATATATATAAATAATTATATATAATAAGAGTTTGTGGTGGGGGACATTTATGTTGGGTATAATAATAAATAATAAATAATAATAATAATAATAATAATAATAATAATAATAAATTATAATATAATAAAGCAAAAATATAAATGAAATACATATATAAATACTTTTGTATGGGTGATCCCATACACAGGAATAACAGGTATAATAATAAATAATAATAATACAAATAATATAATAGGCCTAAACACAAAAATAATAAAAATAATAAAATGGTGGTGGTGGTGGTGGAGATGGTGGTGGTGTTGGTGGAGATGGTGGTGGTGTTGACACAAATAGGGTTGGGTTCATTTTCTGACCTGACCCACGGTCAGAAAAGGGACCCTACCCTATTGGTGTCAACACCACCACCATCTACACCAACACCACCACCATCTCCACCACCACCACCACCATCTCCACCACCCCGACCATCACCACCACCACCATCATCACCACCACCACCACCACCATCACCACCACCATCTCCACCACCACCACCACCATCTCCACCACCACCACCACCACCACCACCACCAAAAATGTTGACTGTACTTACTCACACTGCTGAGATTCCCTCGTGGCCACCAAGCCGTATATGTAGAGTGCTTTTGCCCATAAAAAACTTACCTCCCAAGCACTTTCCACCAATAAATTATCGAGCAAAAATGCAAGCACTTTCCACCACTAAATTATCGAGCAAAAATGCACAGGGCTGAGGGAGCATGGCGACATATGCTCGACCAGTAATGAAAGTTTTTTCACTAAGAAACACTAATACAAGGTAAGATACACTACTTGAACGGATAAATAGCAATATAATTGACTGATATTTATATGAAAGTGTTCCACAAACAAGCAAAACGTTTGGCAAAAAGCATGGCCCCTCCCTCCACCACCTTGGTCACGTAGCCTACACCAGAGAATGCTCGACCAGTAATAAAAGTGTTTTCACTATAAACACTTATACAAGTAAAATACACTACTTCAAGTGATAAATAGCAATATAATTGACTCAATATGGTATGAAAGTGATCCAAAACAAGCGAAACCATGGCCCCTCGTGGAGCCCACCTTGGTCACGTACACCAGACTAGCAAAACACTTCACTAACATGGTTTTTATACCCTAAATAAGAATAACACAATAATCCATCGATAACTCAACGATATAGCACTTCGTTTGGGTTATATTAGGGCGGTAATACCAGCCAGGCTGGGCAAAATGGAGGCCCCTTGGTTTAAAGGGCCGCACACACCCACCTACTAGGCTGGCTGATGGGAAGAAACTGACTCTCTCTACCACCGCGGGGCCCTCACAGGGACGCTAGGGGGTTGCTAGATATTTCCACATGTACATCTAACTTATCGGACTTACCAGCCAAAAAACCGGCTCAATTGCGTCATAAACTTATTTTCTAGTAATATAATAAGTCCATATGATGCGATTGCGTCATATGTGTTTTTGGTTCACTCTGCCATATGACTCGATCGCGTCATATATGTCTGGGAGAGTTAATCAATAACCCTGCAATCACACAGGACCTTCCTACATTATCCATACGAAGAAACGTTGCATCCCTTGCATTATTCTACAGATATTTTCACAGCAATTGTTCCGAGGAACTTGCTTCAATTGTGCCGCCTCTCCACATCTTTCCCCGTAGAACTAGGGCAGCTGAGAGCGCCCATGAATTTACACTTTCTCCTCCACAATGCAGAACTTCTGCTTATCAGAATTCATTTATCCCCAGAGCTACTACTCTTTGGAATTCAATTCCCTCGAATTGCTTTCCACAAACTTACAATCTACAAATGTTTAAATCCAGTTGTTACAAACATTTTATGAATGGAGGATGCCTTTAGGCACATGGACCTTTTTGTTTTGTCTGTATTTTTCCTTCCTCCGTTCATTGTCTCTTAAAAAAAACAAAAAAAACAAAAAATCATCACATAATTAAGCATCTTGAGAATAATAAATTAATCAGTGATAGGCAATATGGTTTTAGACGATGTCGATCAACTACAGACATGCTTTGCCTTCTTACGCATCAAATCAACCAAGCTACAGACCAACATGGTGAAACACATACAATAGCACTGGATATATCAAAGACATTTGATAGAGTCTGGCATCAATCCTTATTGTCGAATATGTCACACTACGGCCTTGCATCATTAGTTCCACTAATTTCTTCTTATCTTCATAACAGAGAAATATGTGTAATGGTAGATGGCCTTTATTCTCAATTTCACCTAATAAATGCTGATGTTCCCCAGGGATCAGTTTTGGCCCCAACTCTGTTCCTCATTCATATCAATGATTTCATATCTACCACTCATTATCCAATACATTCCTACGCAGATGACTCAACACTCCACAGTTCCTTCACATTTACCAATTCTTTCACCCAACCCGATCTTATAAATTCAAAAATAAACACTGCAATTTCTCTGAACCAGGACCTTTCTAGAATTAATGAATGGGGACAAAAGAATCTAGTTTCCTTTAATGCACAGAAGACCAAGTACATTCAATTTTCTAACCGACAGAATCTCACTGACTCCCATATATTTGTTAATGATGTAAATATTCCCACTTCCCCTAGTATTGACATTCTCGGTGTAACATTAACTACTAACTTGAGCTGGACACATTATGTTAGAAGCATTGCTAAGAATGCCTCTAAAAAATGGGACTTCTGTACAGAGTTCGATAATTCTTCACTGACGAGCAGTTGGCCGTAATATATAAAAGTCATGTGTATCGTATAAATACGATAGAATATGACTCTTTTGTGATCTTGTATGTCTCTGTGACATCACGATCTCTCCTACAGCACGACGTAGGACGAGTAGATCGTATATTATAAGATTGTAAATAAGTTAAGTTATAAAAGGCCTAATATGCTATTAAGCAATATTGCCATGGTCTTATGTAGTATATATGAATTTATCGTATATATTAATATAATTTATCGTATAGAGCAACCTAAATGCGGTACGATAATTTGGGCTCCTGGCGGTTTGTCAAGGCAGCAAGGTGTGCTTTTGAGGTACGTCAGAGCCTTCACGAACACCAACCAGTTAACATCTAATTTTCCGCCCTCAGTTGATCGTGCTTTTGTGCCTCTAATCACAATACACATACAGCAATACACACAACTACACCATCACGACGCTCTCATCGACATCATGACTGACTGATAGATAAGCATAAATTATAATAATCATGTCCATTCCCATGTAATCATTTATTCTTTCTTTAACTTGTCTCGTGTCTTGGGACCGAAGTCTCGTTCCCCATTGTCCACCGCCATATTGGGTAAAACGTTCTCCCTTGCCTCATTGCCACGTGGAACTATTGGTGAGTTAATTCCTGGCTAATATTAACCCTTATAACCTTACCCTATAATTATATACATTTATTATGTGAGACCTTTGGATATAAATTAGCTTGTTTCAGATTGAATTCAATTTAGATATAGAGTAGTTTTTATTTAGATTGATTTTATTTTATTCATTATAGCTTAGTAATATTTAACTTCCATTGATAGTTTACCACATTGGTGCCCAGACCCGGGAATTAGCTACCAGTAAGGGATTTTAAGGCAATGAACAAGGGGACATATAACAGGATGCAGGAACAACTCTATGATAAACTGGCAAGGCTAGCCAAGCGATGGTTAGAGCCGGAATGCAGGGTCACATCGTTGCACATGCCCAAGTTCTGCATCCCACCCATCGTCTTTCCCCAATAATTTTCTTTTCCGTTTCAGACTTCCTGTGACATATGACCTGATCTAACATTTTTTCTTGTTCAATATGATCCATTAGTAGGTTTTTTTTTTTTTTTTTTTTTTTCTATGTGATTGAAGGAGGCAAAAGGCATAACTGCCTATAGCGAGTGCCTCCCCCATAGTTGAAAGAGTGACAGGGCCAAAATCAAGGGACGTTCGAGCCAAAATGCCTGGACACACGGAGTTTGAAGCAATTTAAGTCATAGGAAGAGGGAAAGACTGATTCTGGGAGAGAGTTCCAGAGCTCAGATGTTGAGTAGAAGAAAGTTTGAGAGTAACGTTTCACTCTTGGGTTGGAGAGTTGCACAGAGCAGGGGTGGGATTGAGTTGCAAGACGGGTACCACGTGCCCTACGTAAAGGAGGTGGTATGCACTGGATAGCTCTGAGGAACACTGATTATTATAGTAGCGATAGAATAGCGAGAGAGATGCAACATTGCGGCGGAGAGAGAGAGATTGCAGAGAGTTGGTGAGTGGACGGGAGTTAATGATACGAAAGGCCTTCCTTTCAACTTTGTCTAGGAGAGCGGTGTGAGAGGAACCTCCCACACATGTGAACAATACTCAATACAAGGACGCACTATGCCCCTGTACAGAGCAAGAAGCTGTGCAGGGGAAAAGAACCCCCTAAGGCGGTTGAGCACACCCAGCTTCTGGGAGGCTGCCTTAGCAAGACTGGTAATATGGTCCTTCCAAATGAGAGCAGAAGAAAAAGAGACACCAAGAATATTGAGAGAAGATGAAGGGTTGATTTTTGTATTGTTGAAGAATAAGGGATAGTCCGCTGGGAGATCCTGACGGGTAGATAGATGGAGAAATTGGGTTTTGGAAGCATTAAAGTTAACAAGGTTTTCTCTGCCCCAATTGGAAATAGTATTTAGATCAGAATTTAAGAGTTCTATGGCTTCATTACGTTTGTCGTTGAGGGATTGCTGGCTGGGGCGTTCTGAAAAACTAATGGAGTAGTGTAAGGTTGAGTCGTCTGCGTATGAATGGATGGGAATTAAGGTACAGTTAAGGAGATCATTTATAAAAATTAGAAAGAGAATAGGAGATAGGACAGAGCCCTGAGGAACACCGGAGTTTATAGGTTGAGGAAGTGAACAATGGCCGTCCACAACCGCAGCTATGGAACGGCCGGAAAGGAAATTAGAGACAAAGGCACAGATGGAGGGATAGAAACCGAAGGAGGGTAGTTTAGAAATTAAAGATTTATGCCAGACTCTATCGAAGGCTTTCGATATGTCTAGTGCAATAGAAAAAGTCTCACCGAAGTCCCGAAAGGAGGATGACCAAGAGTTAGTAAGATATGAAAGAAGATCACCAGTAGAGCGACCCTTAACACCTTACGAGCGGCCTATGCGGGTTCGAGCCGATCCGTGGTCCCCTTCGTTTTGAGCAAACACATCCCGGTACGTCCAGAGCAATTCATGTAAGGTACTGGCTTGACTTGAGGTAAATTTTTTCGGGATCTCAGGTAAGTTCACGGGTCCGTCAGGTCCAACAGTAGTTGGTTGAGCGGGTGTGACTTGTCCTAACAGTTTCCCTTTTTGATAACTAATCGTGTCATCACCAAAATTAGCTAAAACTGGTTTCCTCTGGTCGGCAGTAATGAAGGTGGGAGATATTCTCACCCCATTCTGTGCATCGGGTTCAAAAATCCCGGCAGTCATGCCTGGGTTTGGGTGAATCTCTATAATTTTCCAAGATCTAGGAGGAATAGATAATTTTCCTGTGGTAGCTACTATTTGAGGTTGGAGAGTAGTCGTTGCGTCTTTCGGCCCACACTGACTAGTTACTCCCAACTGACTCATGAGGTCTATCCCCAGATACCCATTGACTCCACTACTGGCTTTTCCCAATAAAACACCAAAATCGGTGGTACAAAGGAGTACAAAGGAAATCAAGCAACAACAGATCTAGTGACCCTTCTAGGTTGCTTGTCCTCCAAAACACTGAGGATCAAGTGTCCAAACAGTGGTTTAGAGTGGGTAAGGGAACATTGGAAAGGGAAATACTGCCCTGGAACTAATGTCCGTGGCAGGATTAGGAAGTTAGTAGGGGACAGATGGGTTAGTAACTGAGGGGGGGATAAAATAAAGTTATTCATTTACAAACGCAGTCAGTCGCGGGTTTGATGCGAGATATTTGTCTAGGCGGAGTTTAAATGAATCAACGGTGATGCAGTCTATAACGTTTCGGGGAAGCCCATTCCACAAGTTGACAACTCGATTGATAAAAGAAATTCTTAGATTCGTGTGAGTTAAAAGATTTACCAATAATTTTGCAACCGTTTCCCCGCGTGTAATTAGATTGGTCGATAGTGAAGTACTTACTACAGTTCATATTGTCGATGCCTTTGATGATTTTGAACACTTGAATTAAGTCACCTCTTAATCTGCGCTGGGTTAAAGGAAATAGATTTAATTCTCTAAGACGCTCTTCGTATGGTTTGTTCTTTAGGCTAGGTATCATTTTGGTAACTCTACGTTGAACTCGTTCTAGCTTGTTTATATCTTTTTGGTAATAAGGGCACCAGGATTGAACGCAGTATTCCAGAAGAGGGCGGACTAATGAATTGCAAAGGGTTAGGATAACTTCTTTGGATTTATGCTTAAATGACCTGCCTATAAAGCCAATTATTTTGTTTGCCTTCTTAACAACTTCTGAACATTGTTGACTCGGTTTTAGGTTACTCGATATTGTTACTCCCAGATCGGTTTCTCTGTTTACATTCTTAAGCTGAGTGCCATTCATCGAATAGTTTGCTTTCTCATTTAGGTATCCGATATGTAGTACTTTACATTTATCCGCATTGAAACTCATTTGCCAAATTTGGGCCCAACATGACAATTTATCTAGATTGTGTTGCATATCGTCAACTTGTTCTTTTGAGAGTACGCTATTTGCAATTTTTGTATCGTCAGCAAATTTTGAGATTGTACAGGTGAGACCCTCATCTATGTCGTTGATGTAAATTAGAAAGAGAATTGGTCCTAGTACCGATCCCTGGGGTACCCCGCTACTTACATTGGTCCATTTTGATGCCTTACCGTTTATGACTACTCTTTGCTTTCTGTCGCTGAGCCAATTTTCTATCCATTTCAACACACCGTCTTGTATTCCATGCGCTTTTAGTTTTAGCAGTAAACGTTTGTGGGGAACTTTGTCAAAGGCCTTTTGAAAATCAAGGTATATAATATCTACAGCTTTACTCTCATCGTAGAGGTTGAGGATATCGTGGAAGAAGTCTAAGAGGTTTGTTAAACAGGAACGTTTTTTACGAAAGCCGTGTTGAGTATCTTTAAGTATGTTATATTCCTCTAAGTGATTTACGAGTCTGTCTCGTATGACCGTTTCTAGCATTTTACATACAACTGAGGTTAAGCTAATTGGACGATAGTTACTGGGTAGGGATTTGCTGCCTTTTTTGAATATCGGTGTTACGTTGGCTAGCTTCCACTGATCGGGCATAGTTCCAGACTGCAAGGATTTATTGAATAGTAATGTCAGTGGTTTAGAGAGCTCATCCTTAGCTTCCTTTAGAACTCTAGGCGAGATTGTATCAGGTCCAGGCGTTTTATTTACCTTGAGTTTATCTAAACAATTCAATACTTCTCTCTCTGTAACGGTGATATTGCTTAGAACATCTAAATTATCAATCTGAATCGGCGATGGTGTAGGGATATCACTGAGGTCTTCTGTTGTAAAAACTGATGCAAAGAAGGTATTGAGGGCATTACTCATTTGTTCTTCGTCTTTGGTGTATTCTCCATTTTCATCGACTAACGGTCCAACAGTTGAAGTAACAACTTTTTCTTTCTGATATAACTATAGAATTCTTTCGGGTTTGTTTTACTTTGATTCGCAATATGTAACTCTAAGGTCTTTTTACTTTGCTTAATTAACTTTTTGGCTTTGCGTCGTAGCTCTACAAATTTCAGCCGTTCTTCGTCATTTTGTGAGGATTTTAATCTATCATTAGCAAATTTTTAGCAAGCAGGCAGTTTGAAATATCTTTATTCCACCATTTGGGCTTATTATTATGGCCTGGACGCCGAGTTTTTGATGGTATGCAGTCTTGCACTGCTTTTAGGTAAGTGGCTTCGAATAACTTCCAAGATGTATTTATGTCGTTATTGTGAATTAAAAAGCTCCAGTCAGATTCTTTAAACATAGCTCTAAGTTTATGGAAGTTTGCTTTCTTGAAATTAGGGACTTTTTCGATGCTACTATTTGGTTCGTTACTAGTAAACTTTAAAGTGAAGGTAATTCCCTTCCACTGCACTACCATCGCGTTAGTGTTTCCTAGGATTGTCAGTAGTTGACCCCCAGCTCCTGACAACTGAATACTGGTTTGATTTAATGGGCCCATTTCTCGCTGATTTTGTTTTACGAAATTCTCCAGCAGACAACTACGGTTTGCCCCCGTATCAATCAACATGTTCGCGGCTTTCCCATTTATGACTACAGTTTCACAAGGCGTTTGTCTCTCTAAGATATTGACCTCACTATACCGCCCTTCTATGTGAGGTTTCACAGATTTTTTTTTTCTCTCTTCCGTCGTTACTTTTGGCTGATTTTCTGTCTCCCGGTAAATTCTACCGGAAGCATTCCTCTCCGGTCCGGATCGGTTCCCCTGGGTAGAGGTCGATCGTTTGGGAGTGCGAGTCTGGGGTCAAATCTAGGGGTTGGGGCTTGTGGACGGTTGGTACAGTTCCTAGCTAGGTGTCCGGTCTGTCTACAAGTGAAGCATCGAATCAGGGCTTTCGGATACCCTTTCTTTGTGTTCTCCTCTTCCCCTTTTGGTTTTTCCTCTTTTACTTTTCTAGCCACCAGAATATTTGTAATGACCTCCATCAATTCTTTGGTAGTGTTAACCTCATGAATGATGCAGTGTTTCCTAACTTCTACCGGGCAGGCTTGGATCATGATCTCCCTGATCTCAGTTTCCTGGCTCTCTTGGTTTATATGGGGATACGCTAGTTTCACATTCTTAGTGATTTCCCTCCTCAGGGTTCTCACATTTTGGCCATCAAGTTTCAAACTCTTCAGTTTGTCTCTGGCTTTTCTGGTGGAAGTCTCTCGGCCAAATTCTTTGATTTAGGCGCTCCTGACTTCGGCCCACGATACTAGTCCTTCCAGTCGTATTCTCACATCATTCAGGGCCTTACCTAACTGTGCCTTTCCTTAGGCGATTTTCTTCCCATTTTCCCCTACGTCAAGTAGTGTGAACTGACATTCTAACTGCTCAATCCAAAGCTCGATTTCTTCCTTCCCCTCTTCCCATAAACTGAATGGTAACACGCCCGTCATCCTATCTGTTCTGTTAGATAATTATACTCAATCCAAATGATTTGTCGAATCCCACCGCTTGCCACCAAAATGTAGTATTTAATAATAAATCTGTTATGCTACTACTACGGGGGATAATTCGACAGTAATTTAGAAGTTCATATTTTTTATTTAGCAGACTTCCTAACTACTCTAATAATAGGTTCTTGGCTCGGGCCGAGATGAGTTCAAGACGCAGATTGAATATTACGTCGATTCATGATAGGTTGTACTTGGGACCCCTAAAGTTCCCGTTACTCCATAACTGAGTTCCCGCAATTCAGGTATTGACTCAAGTCGGCTTCGATCCTACGACCCGTTATTAGTGATTAATCCTAAACAATTAAATCAAAATCCTGCTGTGTCTTTTATTGAGAACAGGGCCTAATGAACCATTTGCTCTTTGCCTAACTAAATACAAAAGTTATATTCTTTCCTCTACTCTTTAGGTTTTCCCACGTTTACTGAGCCTACTGTACCCTGTCTCAATACCAAGGCTATAACACATATAATCTATCTCCTCAATACATAGAATCTATGTACTCCTTTGACACAACCGTGGTTACTACACAAGTACCTCCACAATGACATATAATCGTACAAATTACCGAATGAGATTACAAGGTCTCTCTCACATATAATATGGGTTCCGCCACCCAGTTACTTCACAATCTAGGTTTACAATCTTTATCTCAATAACACTATTGGGTTCCGTCACCCAGTTACTTCACAATATAGGTTTACATTATTTATCTCAATGACACTATTTGGTTCCGTCACCCAGTTACTTCACAATATAGGTTTACATTATTTATCTCAATGACACTATTGGGTTCCGTCACCCAGTCACTTCTAAATAATCCAAATGATAACAAAATATATTGGTCTACTCTTAATTCATTCAAATCCAACTTCACTACTGCTTCATCCATTCCACCATTAAAATCTCCGACTGGCAATCTTGTAAGTGATCCACGAGGTAAAGCTAACCTTCTTGCGGATATTTTTTCCACCAACTCAACCTTAGATGAAATAAATCAAGATGTCCCTGTACTTAATTTTAATTCGCCTGAAATTCCCTCACTTAAGATCCACACCAGACATGTCATCACTCTTTTGCAGAATCTCTCAGTAGATAAGGCTCCTGGTCTAGATGAAATTCCTCCAATAGTACTAAAAAATTGCTCCTTGGTGCTCGCTCCTGTATTGGCAAAATTGTTCCGTCTGTGTACTCATACCTAATGCTTCCCAGTATCCTGGAAAGAAGCAAATATCCATCGAATTCCTAAAAAAGGTGCCTCT
The DNA here is from genome assembly GCA_032716605.1 of Paralithodes platypus. Taxonomy (NCBI): domain Eukaryota; kingdom Metazoa; phylum Arthropoda; class Malacostraca; order Decapoda; family Lithodidae; genus Paralithodes; species Paralithodes platypus. The sequence continues at coordinate 12,440,468 of CM064565.1, read as the reverse complement.
TCAGATCCATCAAACTACAGACCAATAGCTATAACTTCCACTCTTGGTAAAGTCTTTGAAATTATATTAAATAAATCATTTCTTTTCTAATGATGCACACTCCACCTTGAGCCACATACAAGATTTTGTAAACATTGGAATGGAAACTTTTATTCCTCATCAAAAGTACAGTAAAAGGTCTAATTCACCTAAATGGTTTGACCATAATTGTGCTAGAGTAACTGAACAAAAAGCAATAGCCTACAATGCATACACAAGATCAAAAACACATGAAGCCTTTAATTACTTTAGAAACATCAGAAATCATGCCAAAACTGTATTAAACCTAACTAAATCAAACTTTCTCCACAAGCAGGCAAATAAACTTCTAAATAATCCAAATGATAACAAAATATTGTGGTCTACTCTTAACTCATTTAAATCCAACTTCACTACTGCTTCATCCATTCCGCCATTAAAATCTCCGACTGGCAATCTTGTAAGTGACCCACGAGGTAAAGCTAACCTTCTTGCGGATATTTTCTCCACCAACTCAACCTTAGATGAAATAAATCAAGATGTCCCTGTACTTAATTTTAATTCGCCTGAAATTCCCTCACTTAAGATCCACACCAGACATGTCAAAACTATTTTGCAAAATCTCTCAGTAGATAAGGCTCCTGGTCCAGATGAAAATCCTCCAACAGTACTTAAGAATTGCTCCTTGGTGCTCGCTCCTGTATTGGCAAAATTTTTCCGTCTGTGTACTCATACCTCATGCTTCCCAGTACCCTGGAAAGAAGCAAAAATCCATCCAGTTCCTAAAAAAGGTGCCTCTTCAGATCCATCAAACTACAGACCAATAGCTATAACTTCCACTCTTGGTAAAGTCTTTGAAATTATATTAAATAATCACATAATTAAGCATCTTGAGAATAATAAATTAATCAGTGATAGGCAATATGGTTTTAGACGATGTCGATCAATTGCAGACATGCTTTGCGCATCAAATCAACCAAGCTACAGACCAACATGGTGAAACACATACAATAGCACTGGATATATCAAAGGCATTTGATAGAGTCTGGCATCAATCCTTATTGTCGAAGATGTCACACTACGGCCTTGCATCATTAGTTCCACTAATTTCTTCTTATCTTCATAACAGAAAAATATGTGTAATGGTAGATGGCCTTTATTCTCAATTTCACTCAATAAATGCTGGTGTTCCCCAGGGATCAGTTTTGGCCCCAATTCTGTTCCTCATTCATATCAATGATCTCATATCTACCACTCATAATCCAATACATTCCTACGCAGATGACTCAACACTCCACAGTTCCTTCACATTTACCAATTCTTTCACCCAAACCGATCTTATAAATTCAAAAATAAACACTGCCATTTATCTGAACCAGGACCTTTCTAGAATTAATGGATGGGGACAAAAGAATCTAGTTTCCTTTAATGCACAGAAAACCAAGTACATTCAATTTTCTAACTGACAGAATCTCACTGACTCCCATATATTTTGTAATGATGTAAATATTCCCACTTCCCCTAGTATTGACATTCTCGGTGTAACATTAACTACTAACTTGAGCTGGACACATTATGTTAGAGGCATTGCTAAGAATGCCTCTAAAAAACTGGGACTCCTGTACAGAGTTCGAGAATTCTTCACTGACGAGCAGTTGGCCGTGATATATAAAAGTCATGTGCGTTCTCAGATGGGTTACTGTTCACCTCTGTGGGGTGGAAGTGGAGTGGTTGCATTGAGGCAGTTGGACAAAATTCAAAATAAAGCTATTGGATTAACTCCCTCCGACATATTATGTTCCAATAAGTCCAAGGAGGCACTTGACAAGTATTTTGGGTCTTGAATTTGGCTCATGAGTGTTGTCGAAGCCTTACATTTTTCGCGATTTCCATCCACCAGAATGCTGTTTATTGTGCTGTATCATATATCAATGGAAAGAGGAATATTTATAGTACATGATAAAATAAAAAAAAATGTAAATAAATCGAAATATGAAAGTGTAAATGAGTTCGGAATACAATTATTTCCCATGCAATTGTC